>JARHVA010000962.1:2825000-3425000 GCA_037957365.1 Torreya grandis
TCCTTGAGGACAAGATGAATGAAGATGACCTGGTACTTTACAATTGTGGAATATAAAATTAGTATTCTCATAATATAGAAATTGAACATGTTGAACTTTGCCATATTTTAAAATTACTTTTTCTAGAACCCCTTTGCTTAAATCAATCTCTACACAAATTTTGGCATAAGTACACAATCCTGAAGCAACTCTCTCATGATCATTCTTTAAAAATGATCCCAAAGCATTATTTATTTCCTTATAACCATTCCAAAAATGCAAAGTTAAATTAAGGAGATGAACCCATACTGGCATCTTAGTGTTTGAAAGAGTGAGAGGGTTAAAATCCATAAACCAAGGAGTGATAAAAAAGCCTGCATTGCCCCAAAACCAAGGTTTTTTTGAAAGACATTTATGATAATCTTGCTAATTGTAGAAGTGGAAAATAAAAAAACCTTTAGAGCATAGATAAATTTCACATTGATTCAACTATGTCTCATGAACCTATTTATATAAAGTGGTCAAAGAAGGCCATAGACCATTAAATATATAGATAACTACATCTTCAACTAGAGAATAAAAATAATCATCCACATCCCCATTCAAAATCTCCATAGAAGGAACCTCCTTCACTTGATCAAAAATATAAAATTGAGAAGGAGAACATTTCACTAAATTTGGATTGGAAGTAGCATTTCTAATTGCATCTTTGAAGGACACAAGTTTGATGTTAGATGTTTATTTTAACCCATTCATTCCTCCCTACAATCTAGAATCCATGAAGATGACCAAGTATTTTCCTATAGTATAGCAAGATAATGGTAAAAAAATTTGTAGTTTCTTGCCCTGATAAACCAAACACTAAAAGTTAGCTATAACTTCTAAAGAGGCCTCCAACATCTATTTTTAATCTAAAATAACATCTATCCCTTTCACCCAAAAACATTTTCTTATTCTTGAAAGAGAGTGCACCATTAATTGGCACCCTAGTTGCTCAATTTTTGGATTCTTATATTCAATCATTTTGTCAAACACTTTACTATCATCCTCTGTCATCATTAGATTATATGGTATATATAGGTGATATGGCATCCTCTATCTTAGATCTAGACTAAAAAAATTCTTGGCTTTCTTCCCACCAATAGGCTTAATAGGAATTTGTATCACCACATCCTCTACCTCATGGTGGTTTACAGCCTCTATCCATTTTACACCAGCCATTTTCTTCCTTGTAGATGACTTCATAGATCCTATAGAATTTTACTTATGCACTATCATATCCTTCTTCTTTTCCAATCTACCCTATCTGATGCTCTTTCATAATACTTAATACTCTACCACTATTGCCTCAACCTGTTGAGAAATATTTCCATCACTTTCAAACCCTAGAAACATCATCTTCTCCTTAGAAATGGCATACTTTGAAAGATCCCTACGAAGAACCAATTTCATAGTCATTTGAATCTCACACAATGTGATCATGGGATTCTTTTTATACCTAGACAATATAGCTAGTTCGCTCACCAATTTTTCAATGATATCATTGATGAAACTATATATTATTCCCATCTCATAATGCCTCCTCCATATTCTTCTATGTTATTCATACATGAAAATTTTAATTGATATGCTAATGGCATAGTCTGACCTTGGATATTTACTAATACAATTTTGACCATAGAACTTAAAGCACATTTGGATATCAAAATACATGGTCTAGGTTTTGTTTGCATTGAAACACATAACAAACTTATCATGAAAAGTGTCATCTATAGAAGCATGGTCTAATAAGGGAGTCACAACTAACTAGTCAATGATGACCTATATTTTTATTGATTTATGTTAAAAAAATTTGAGATCAAACTCTATGAGTAACATGACCCATTTATTTATACCTCTAGATAGATATGGATTAGATATGTTGTATTATAAAAGATAAATCAAGGTAATAACACAAGTTTGAGTATTAATCATGTAATGTCTAAGTTTTTGTGTGGAAAAAACAATAACTAATCACAACTTTTCTATCGAGTTCTAATTATTTTCATAATTAACTAATGTATGACCAACATAATAAATAACATATTATTTATGTTCATCATCATATTGTGCAAGTAGGTTTCTAATGGCATGCTTGGTTGTAGATATGTATAATAATAAAGGTTGATCACGAATAAGTGGCATCATAATTAGGGGATTAGGTAAAGATTATTTGATTTTAAAAAAATCCTTTTGACATTTATCATCCCATTCAAACTTAGAGCCTTTTCTTATCAATCATGAAAATGTCTAGGTTTTATAGACTAACTAAGAAATAAACCATTTAATGGCTTGAATTTTCCTTGTAAACTTCTTACTTATTTTAGTCCTCTAGGAGGAAGCAATTCAACAATAGCTTGTACTTTATTAGGATCAACTTTGATACCCATATGAGAAATAATAAATCCCAATAACACCAAAGATATATTTCTTAGGATTTAATTTCACATTGTACTTTTATAATCTTTCAAATATTTTCCTCAAATTTATATGATGAGTATAACAATTTTTAGATTTTTCCAAAATTTCATTAACATAATCTTCTAAAATGTAATGCATGTAATCATGTAATATTTGTTTCATAACTATTTTATGGGTTTCACCTACATTTTAAATACTAAAAGGCATGAAAACATAATAAAATGTATGTCAAGGGGTTGTGAATGTTCTTTTATGCTGATCCATTTAGTTAAATAACTAGACAATGTTATAAATCCAATCTAAAGAATTACTAGGTCATATGAAACTATCATCTGATAAGTTTTGGATGTATTCTTTAACCAGTGCAACTTTAGGACACATATTTTACTTATTTTTTTAAACATCAGGTTCGACAATCAAGTTATTAACCATAATGTATTGATTGATACTATGCATATCAACATAAGACCAAGTAAATTAATTGGGAAAGTCATGTTATATCTCCATATGTTCTTATTTTTATTTATGAATCATCATTACACTTAAAAATACAATCTTAGGGTCTTCCTTATCATTTTAGTAAAATTTATTTGGTTCTTCATTTAACAAGGTAGATTGATCCTCAACATATGAAGTAGTAGGTAAATAATCATGACCATCTAGTGGAATGTTTTCCTTGATAAGTGAAGGATCACATTCCAAAAAATATGCATGATTACTCAAATTGAAAGGAAATATATTCTTATGATGGTAAGAAGTTCAATCTAATATGATCATAAATATTTTATAATGGCTTCATCATTAGAGAAAACATCGAGAGGCAAAATCTTAATTTAAGTCACCTCATCAATCAATTCAGGATGTGAAAATAACAAGGATGTCACATTATTAACCTCTTGTGTATGATTCATGTTAGACTTGAAAAAGTATGTAAATATTTTTAAATATTTGTATCCCAAATATGTAAATGTTTTTTTTTCATGATTATGAGCATCAAGATACATGTGATTCATATGAAAGGGTGCATCTTTTACTTGAGAATCCTCACTATATCCAAGACATGTTTTAAATTAGTGAGTAGTTGGAATGATTGGGTCTTTAATACTTTTCTCATGTTTACCTAAACCTCAACCTTTATATTAATTTTTTTCATATATATCAATCTAAATCCATGTTTTTCTAAAGCAATTTGAAATAGGTAAGGAGGTTGTTTTATCTTATTAATATTGAAACAAGTGCCCACAATAGCCTCTTTACTTTTATCATCATAAAATGGGATATAACTAGGCACAAATGATTGAATATGTCTTCCATAGTTTTAAGGGGTAAGATATAGTTGACAGATTAAAGTAAATTTAAGTTTGGAAAAATGTTAAACTATACTATCATGTTTAGTACCACAATCCTCTTAGGTTTTACTAATGTACCCAATTCTAATTTTAATAATATATCTATTGGAATAAATTAGTTAGATGCCAAAATAAATGGTTATAGGGTATTAAGATGTGAAATGATTATATTTATGGGTTCTACCATTTTGTGAAATTTGAAAATAAAATTATCTATAGGATAAGTATATATACATCCCTCTTAAAAAAATTAATCATGTATGTAATGTATATGGTACCAATGCTCAAGGTCTTGGTGTATTGGTGATGTATAAGTAGTTTTTACTCATCAACACAATTTCCATTTCTATTGAGATCATGAGGACACTATAAAAAAATGAACCTTATGGACACCTTGAGGTTAGGGTCACACTTCTCCATGAGGACCAAATAGAACACATTAGGGTGCTTCAAATATGGATCATTTTGAAAACACTATGAACCAAGCCCACCCACATGTCCCACTTCAAGAAGGTGCCTCCACACTACTCTAGTTCCTAGCTCTGGTATACTAAAAGCACTTACCCAACATTTTCCATGGAAAGAGATGGGGATGATTCTAGGGGGGATACAGAGCTAGAAATATCAATATTTAGTGGTTGTGCTTATGGGGAGTGTAGTTTGGATCTAAATCTAATCATGTAGTCCCTAGGAAAGGGGATTACTAGGGAAATCCCTCCAATCCAAGTAGAAAATTTCATATCTTGAGTAAATGTTGGGAAGGTTGTGCTAAGAATGGTGATGTTTTAGAATGGGAATTTATAAGATATTATTTTGAATCTAAAGAACATAGGCTCGATTAGTAAGTTCACAAGGAAGTGATTGGCCATTGGAGAGGTGGAAAACTAGATTAAATATAATTAAGGGTCAAACTATAGTATTTGTTTTATACCTAAAGGGTTTTTGTTTTTATTTTCCCTTTAGAAAAAATAAGGCAAATATTTTTAAAGGGGGACCCTAGTTTCTAGGAGTATGACTCTATATACAAAACTAGTAACCTAATTTTAACTTGTTTATGGTGAGGAGAGGGAAGTTTCCCATTTCGATTAGGATGTATGGGCTTCTTATGGATTATTGGAGTGATAAATATCTAAAATAGATTAGGTCTATGGTGGAGGAGTACATTATAATAGATTTGAAGACCTAGAAGCATAAGATTGACATGGAAAGGATTTCATTCAAATGTTACAGGTGTAGGGAAGTATGGTAGTTATAGTGGGAATGACCAAAGAGGGAAGGGGGAAAGCCCCAAGCACTAGTGTAGAATTCCAAGATGAACCCCCATTTTAATGGTTTGAGGTGCAATGGTGGATCACCTCCTCTCAAACCAGAGTTGATCATTTCATAGGAAGGACTAGGTTTTAACATTAACGTGATTGAAATTCTCAAAAGGAATGGTATTAATATTTATGAGTAAAGTGTTTAAAGAAATAATCAAAGGAAAAATATGTTGAAAGAGTGTAATTTCATTTCTGAGGAGGCACAAAAATTATATTCCATTATTATTAATGAGAGCATAGTGGAAGAGGATTAGGAAGAGTCCTCTTCAAAAAATCTTGACTTAGGAATGGTGGCAGATTTGAATTATCTCCATTGGCTGAATATTTTGAGGATGAAGAAGATGAGGAGATAAATTATATGTAGGTTATTACTCTGGCATAGAAGGACTACAACCTCTCTTATCCAAATTATGGGAGAGCAAAAAGGATAGGAATTAAATCGACTAATGAGCATACTAAGGTAGAGGTTTTGATAGACAAGCAAAAATACATGAAATAATTTGTAATTAACAATGTGGGGGGTAAAAGGCCCCATTACCCTTAATTATGGTACTCTTTTAGAGTTTTAGGGGATTTAATTCCCATAACAATAGGTGCTTGGTAAGGTGATAGTTGTACAATTAGATGTTTTATGTGTTTCTTTTATGGGAGACTAAAATTATCAAGGATGAAGGGAAGGGAATTTTGAGAAAAAGTTAGAATACATGGAAGGGCTAGTTTTAGGACTCAACATGGGATTTAAGGTTTTTTTCAACCATATGGGATCCCTCCAAGGTCTTTGTGTAACCCCATAACATGGGGACTAGTTGGCAAGTTTTCAAGTTAATTGTGTTTACTTTGGATTTATTCTTTATCTTTTTAATGTTTACAAATAAAACTCCATGGTTGGGAAGCCCATGTGTGGGATGAAATTAATCAGTATATTGAATTGTTTATTAGGAAATGGTGTGTGTTAGGGGGTGACTTTAATTCCATTTTTTTTTGGGTAGAGAAGAGGGGCAGGCTAAGTAAATATACTCAGTCATCAAAAGACTTTTCCATAATTGTGGTTGGTTTAGGACTAATGGATATGGTCCCCAATAATGGTTTATTATCATGGAAAAATAGGTGGTAGGGGTTCAATAAAATTTCAAAAAAATGGACTTCTTTTTTGTCTCCCTGAATTGTCGAGATGTGAATTGGTTGATTGAGAGTGACATTATTTTGATGTCAGGTTCAGACCATCCTCCGATTGAGATCAAAGTTAATGAAGATGGGGCCCCACCCAAAAATGATTTCAAGTTAGAAATGATATGGTTTATGAATCTATATTTACCTTATCTAGTTAGGAAGTTTTGTACTAAATCGCCTATGGATGTGAGATCAAAGATGTTTGTCTTGAGTAAAAATCTTTATCATGTGAAAACATGTCTCAAAGCTTTGAATAGAGATTCCTTTAAGAACATTTTTAATGAAATCCCAAGGATGGAGGTGGAACTGGTAGTCCTTAATTATTTTTTCATAAATATCAGTATGGATAAAGTATCCTATGTGTGTGAAAAAGAGGTTATAGTAGAGTTGGAGGAGCTATAACAGTAGGGAGGAGGTGTTTTGGAAATAAAAATCAAGAGAGAAATAGCTTAATGAGGGTGATGGTAACATATATTTGATTAGGGTAAGGGATGATAAGGTGCTTGAGGCAATGTCTAAAATTAGGGAGGAAGTGGTGGCATGCTTTTAGGAGTTGTTGGTCAATAATGAAGCCTTGGACTTGGAGGCCTAGTCAAGAAGATTTGATCACATTCCTAGATTGGTAACAAAGAGTAAGATTAACATGTTTATGGATCCTTTATCCCATGAATAAATTATAAGATTTGTCTTCTCCATGGGTAAATATAAAGATCTAGGTCTAGATGGGTTCCCAACAGCCTTTTTCCAGTTTTTATATGACATTGTGGGTGATGAGGTGGTAGAAATGGTGGATGAATCTTAGAAGAAGTAGATGATTAGGATGGAAATTAATTATACTTTTATCTCCTTAATCCTAAAAGGTGGGGATTATAAACCAATTTCATTATGAAAAATGATATATAAGATTATTTACAAGGCCATGTGTTTAGGCTCAAAGGTCTTTTAGGAATGTTGATTTCTAATGAAAATGGGACTTTGTCCATGGTAAAAATATTAATGATGGTTTTATAATCACCCATGAAATCATTCACTCACTAGTAGTAGGCCATAATAAAGGGATGATTCTTAAATTAGATATTAGTAAATATTATGACTAGGTTAGTTGGTGATTCATGATGAAAACCCTATATATGTTTAGATTTTCCAAGGACTGGTGTAATTGGATTTTCAATTACATCTCTAGCCCCAAGTTGTTGATCTTAGTCAATGAGGAACTAACAAGTTTTTTCAAGGCCTCTTAAGGCTTTAAATAAGGGTACACTCTCTCTCTATTCCTCTTCATCTTAATGAAAAAGGCATTAGGTAGGGAAGTTTTAGGAGCAGTGTTTGAAGAAGTGATTATAGGTATTAGGGTAGAGGAAGGGTTTGAGAATTTAACATATCATTAATTCATTAATAACATAGTTCTATTTGGTAGCTTGACAGAAGAAGAAACTTTAAAATGAAATATTTTTTAGTTGAATATGAAAGGGAATTTGGGTAGTGGATCAAAACATCCATGTCAAAAGTTTACTTTATTAATATTCCAAAATAAGTGTAGCTTGCTATTACAGCTATATTGGATTTCAAAATCAATAATTTACTAGCCAAGTACCTAGGTGTCCAATTCTTTAATGGAACTAACAGAGCATATTTATGGGATAACCTTATCAAATAATTTTGGGATATACTTATGGAGAACAAAGGAAAGTGTATATATTTAGATGTTAGGATTACTCTCATAAAGTTAGTACTTAATTCCTTGCCAATTTACACTTAGTCGGTCTTACAACCACCAAACAAGGTGCTAAAGGAGCTCAATTATATCACAAAGAATTTTTTATGGAAATGAATGTAGGATAAAAATAAGATACCCTTGGTCTAATGAGACAAGGTGTAATTACCTTATATTTGGGGGTGTTGGTGTTAAAATATTGGCAATTCATAATTTGGTGCTTTGTGCGAAATTATTCTAGGGCATGGTGATTCAAACAAAGGTTATGTTGAATAGGCTACTATAGTTTAATTATTTTAGGGACGTATCCCCAACCAAAATCTTAAAATTTAATATTGATAATCCACCCAAGTGATATCACCTTTGTAAATTTATTATTAAGTGTCGACCAATAATTAAATATCATGTTTCATGGGCATTCAACTGAATTCTAGAGTTACTCATAGAATAGGCATAGGCCCTTGTATGAGCTATAGGAATTATGTATGGATAAAGAGGCTTTGAAATTTTAATGAGGAAGTAAGGTTAAGGATTACTTGGAACTAATACCTATTTATAATTGGACCATTGGAAATGGAAATATATAGAAGCAATGTCAAACCTAGATAACTAAAATCTCATGTTAAAGGACATTCTGGCTAAAAGGGAAAAAATATCAGTAATAAATATGATGGTATCCAAGTGATTAGGGATAATATAGGTGTGAATTTAGTTATTATATGATAAAATATGTAAAATAATATGGATAATTCATTTGGTTAGGCTAAATATTTGTGTTATATTACTGCAAGTTTTCCCAAAGCGGGTCTTTTCCCTAGCTTGCCACACAAGGTAGAATTTTGATGAAAGACTAGTTGTATTAATATGGAATGGTTGGGCCATAAAGATACATTACATGTTTTTTGAAGGAAGATGATTCAAATAATTTTATATTTAATTATCCCTTCATGGAGGTTGTATGGTATTGTGATGTAAGTAAACTTATTCTAGGTCTACCCAACTAGGTCTTTTAGGTCTCCTTTAGGCTTTCTAGTCTTCTTGTACTAAATATGATTTCCAATAAAGATTATTTATGTATTTTTGATATATTATTATACATTTATACATGTTTTAAACTTCATAATATTTATCCCTAAGCTTCCTTAAATCTAACTCATTCATATAACCCCAAAATAGTCATGTTAGACCCTTATTGTTAACTTGGCCATGTACTCAAATAGTTATCACCTTACTCAATGATTATAATTTTTATAACCTTGTGATTTAAATGAATTAATAGGTTTATTATGATAATATTAAAATTTCCTAACCTAATACACATATTTCTTCCTTGACTTGAACTTAATTCTCACCAAAGTGCAACAAGACAAGTTTTCTAGCCCTCTCAATTAGGTCTATTATATCACCTTATGCATATTTTCCTCTCTAATAGATTTAATATCAAAATTATATATCCATAAAAATTAATTTATGAATTTTTAATTCATTACAAATATCAATCAACAAAATCTATAACCTTTTCTTATCTTGAGCTTCAAGGCAATTTGGAGAACTTGCTCAATAAGCCTTATTTTAGGCTTAAAACACAAGTCTAAAAATAGTAGTCACCTATATCTCATTTTCAAAAGACTTTAATGATTTAAATAAATTTTATCACATAAATTACATCATAAATCATAATACTACAAATTTTCATACAAAAATGATGGTTCATTTTAAATATATTCAACTTTTTATGAATGAAACCCTATTTTTTTAGGCTTTATTACAAGTCTTCAAAACACAGTCATATATATATATTTATTTAAAGTAATTAAAAAAAATTATACCACTTATATCCTTTAAATAACATCCTATAGTATATGTATTCAAAATATGAATACATTTAGATGGATCATTTAGGAGTTATGGCACTTTTTGTAAGCTTAAATTTTTCTAAAACCTTTACCTATAGGTCTATAGTCTGTGTTTTGAAAATATCTTATTTATAGGTATAATAAAAAATTAAAATAACATTAAAATTTTCATAAACATTATATTATATCTATCCACAAATTTTAAACCAATTTAGAGGTTTAAAATTCAAGTTATAAGATTTTTAGTAAACTAGAACCTTGAACTAGGGTTCCAGGACTACAACTAGGTCGAGAGCTTAAAATAGAGAATTATCACATTTTATAGATTATAAAAGACTTATATTAATTTAATTATTACCTTTATATTATTACCTTGAAAATTTCCTTTCAGGTTTTATCAATCAGAAAATTATTTAAAAAAAACATTCTCTCTTTATGATTGTGTCATCAAATACCCTATTTTAGACCTTTGTAAGTTTAATAAATCTCATAAAAGCATTAAATAAGATAAAATAACTTATAAATCATATAATAAAAGTTAAAAATATGTTTTATATTACATAAATATCATAACTAAATATTATTTATTCATGAATTTAACAAACTATCCATATATACCCTTTAGACTAACAACCATACATACAGATCTAGAAACTAGCCACCCTCTTTCTCTACTTGTCTCCCTCAATTTATTAGTTATTTAATTAATTATTTGAGATTTATCATAAGCTTTCATGTCTCTATTAACATTATATATTCTTATCTAGCTTGTACTATCTTAAGGACTCATGCCAAGATCCCCTCCAACATATAACTAATTGACTTATCAACTTAAGATTTAACCTTGAATAGATATATACCTAAATTAGAATGAGTTAAGACATAATACACATTTATATTTCCTTATAAAACATATTTGATCATTTATATATGTAATCAAGACCATATACCTACTTAAAAATGAGGAAAATACTCTCATTTGATTCTTATAGATTCAAATATTTGAATTCTCATTTTGGTAGGAAAATTTAAAACTTGAATAAAAGGCCAAATTTTGAATTCTTCATGACCTAAACACATTTTCATGACAAAAAAATAATTCTCACACATACCTAAAACCTACCAAACCCAAGAATTGATCCATCACATCAAATTTACATTATCTTTAATGATGTTCCTGTATCATACTCCCCAAGTGGGAAAATTTGAGCTCCAGCTCAAATGAAATTTATTTTCCTCTTTTTCCAATTTCTTAGTACCTTGGTTTGTTTAGTTTCATGAATAATATTATCTTCAATTCCTCTTATCTTTTATTTTCTTCACTATCTTCCTTCTTTCATGCATCTTTATTATCTTTCTCATAGTTTCTCTTTAGAAGCTTTATCAAATCTTCCTTTCAATATAAGAACCTTAGATAGGACTTTAACTCTTCGATATCTTCTTCTTTACCACTATTATTTTCATTCCATTCATCATTATATTTTTTTAAGAGATCCAATATCTTATCTTATATCTTTTTTATTTCTTCCTTCTCTCCTATGAGGTCTAAAAAATTTAATCCATACATTATTTTTCTCCATATTAGCTCTTCCTCTTCACTGTATTCTTCCAAATATTTCTTTTAATTTTTGTATTATTCTTCATAAGGTAATATAACTTGTACCATATCCTATTTTTGGAATTTTTCATCATCATGTGTCAATTTAGACACATCTTCATGCTTTATCTCTATATCATTTCTTACTCAAAACACCATTATAGGTGTTTCTAATACTATCTCTCCAAGTAATACACCTTTCACTTTGTATTTTTCTTCTTTACCTTCTTATCTTCTAAATTATTGGTCAAAATGAAATCATTTTCTCATATATCCACAAGCACTTCATTACATTTTCTATCTTCATACTCATCTTTAATGAGTCTACACAATGACCTAAATGCTTCCTTGTTCAAGGCAATCTTTAAAGCCTTCATCTCATCAAATTGTAAATATGAATGCACATAATCAAAAACAACATTAGAAATAAAAATTTGAGGCCATATAACATTTTCAATTGTTTCTTACTTCAGTATTGATCCTTATTGTATTATTCCTTCTCTCATTTCCTTAATGAGACATTTTATTCTTGATAATCTTCTTCTTCTCTTCCTAACATCACTCCTAGATAAAAAAATTTATCTTCTCATACTCTAACGAGATGTTCATCCTCCTTTAAATACTAACATGTTGCTCATGTTTCTCATAGATTCGAACTATCTTCATGATGATCCATTCTTCACTTTGCTTCTTATATTCTATCTCAGTTACAAACTCAGTTTCTCTACACATGTTTGAGTTGGTAACTTTATAAAATCAAGTTATTTTATACATGCTTTACTACTAGCTTATTTTTCATGTTTCACTTCTACAACCAATTTTTTATAGTTCAACATTATATTTTCCTCCTTGGCCTTTTCAATGTTTGAGACCTCAAATTGGGCCTCCTCTTCTTCAACTTGCATACCTGAAATCACACATTCAAATAAATTATTAGAATCAAAATATCGAGGCATTATTGCCTCTCCAATTTTCTTCTTCATTTTATTTTCTATCACACTTATTAGTCTTCTCCAATTTATGATTTCTTGTTGATTCTTTCTTTTCTTTTCCTTTTACTTGATGGACTATTTAATCATCTTTCTGAACATGAATCCTTGTTTTACCTAATTTTGAATTGATTCTTCCAAGACTTAAATTATTCGTGTTAAGTTTTGGTTTATCTTAGCTATTTATTTCTAAAAATCCTCTTCTTTTCTCTTCCCACTTTTTTTTGCATCTGGTTCTTCTCTCTTTACAATCCTTCCATTTCTTTTTTTTATTATTTTTCCTCTAACAAGTCTTTTTCACCTTATTTTCTTGTCCTCTTATATCTCACCCTAGGTTCTTATTCACACCTAGTATGTTGACAAATTCTTCCAAATTATATTTCATCTTGGAACTACTTCTTGAGCCTCAATGTGTTATTTCTCCTTGCCTTCTTAAGCCTCAATGGGCTAAAAGACTATGTGAACCTTTCTCAATTTTATGCTTTCTCAAACTTATTTAATATTTATCAATGTCCAAACTCTTAAAAACAAGAACTTATGAAATATAACTATATTTATTCACATATTGTTCCTAAGAGCTTTTGTTAATCTCTAATATCATTCAAATGTGAGTAGACATCTTCTAGGTCTACCCATCTAGTTATTTTAACCCTTTAAGATTTTACTATGTAAATACTAATTTAGATTAAATGGTTGGGTCTATTGTTAATCTAGAATAAAATTAAAAATAATTTATTCTATGGAACTTTCCCAAAATAGTAAATATAAGGAGAGAAGGAAATTATCTGGATATACATAAAGTTTTTCATGAATCAAGGTACTAGAAATGACTGAGAAGACATAGAGGGATCTTTTAGTTTTTGACTATTTTCTAAGATATATCTCCAAACATTAGCACCCCATTTAGTATAGTAGTACCATGTGGTGATAGTGTCCACTTTTGGTGCTATTGTCCTTTTTGTAATGATTGCCTGTAACTTTCAGGGAAGTTACGAGAGATTCAGGAAGTCCTATAGGTGATTCTATGTTGCACAAGAGCTCATCCATGTCACTATTTTGGCTGAATATTCTCTAAAAATCTAATGAATACCTACACACATGAAACAATAAACTAATCAAATTAAAAAGGAAAGGAAAATTTGGGTTGTGGGATGTTACAATCGCATAGAGTAAAACCCCTATTGTCTTGGCCACTACCTGTATTAACCCAAAATGCTATGGGTCTCAAATCTCATGTAGTTTTCCCTTAGGAAATGTGTACCATCAAATTTCATGGTATTATATAATAAAATTCACATAGGCCCTTATTTTATCAAGCATGTAAATGTTTAGGTGTGAAACCTAAGTAGTATGTAGAGTATTTGAGATGTATTATTGGTTGATTTTACATAAATAAGTGCCAAAATAGTAAGTGTTATATGTAAAATGCCTTGTAAGGATTTTTATATAGGAGGATATTTTTTTTGAATATAATACCTTGTTCATTGGATGATAAGTCATGAAAAATATATAAAAAATAAAATAAGGGTCACAGAGTGGTTAGGACTCAAACACCTATGAAAGGGCCTATTAGACACTAAAGCCACAAATGGACACTAGTTCCATGTTGTGCTACTATCCTCAAAATGGAACTAATTTCTTAAGTCTTAGAATAGATCAAAAATCAAGGATGATAGGTTAGGGGCCCCTGGGACTGGGAAAAGGTGACCTATGACTATTGAGGATGTCAAAAACAAGGAAAATAAGACAAAAAAGATCAAAATACTCAAGATGGCCACATAAACAAGGACTATAACCATCATTAAGACCCTTATGTGAAAGAACAATAAAAGATATAGTACTTTTGGTTTCTTGACCAAATTAGGTTTTTATTGTTCCCCCCTTTTATTTTAGTAGTGTAATGAAATAAAAGTACTAGAGTAAAAGAAAATATAAATGCATACTTGTACTTATTTATGTGAATGCGATGTCTTTGGCCTGCTTATTAGCCAGAGAATTGGATAAGAACTAGAGCGTAACATGTGAATGGAATATATATGGTGTGAATTCCCCTTATACTAAAACTAAGTATGTAAATTGAATGTGTGGAGAAAATAAGGCTCAGTTGCCCCCACTTTGAATTTGAGTATTTGCCTCCACATTAAATCTGAGTATGTGAACTAAATGCATGGATAAATGAGTCTTATTTACCCCCATTCTAAATCTAATTATGTAAACTAAATGCATGGAGAAATAAGGCTCACTTTCCCCCACTCTAAATCTAAGTATGTAAACTAAATGCATGAAAAATAAGGCTCACTTTCCCCCACTCTAAATTTGAGTATGTAAATTGGGTATGGTATAATGATATGGATCAACCACCGAAAATGGTCCTATGACCCAAAGTGATGAAAACTTGGTGATGATATTAGTGATGATATTTAGTGTAACCTAATAAATCTAAATATGGGGACCAAGAATGTGCACTCTACATCATGCCCCCTAATCTTGATATATGAGTGATGTAGCTATGTATCTAAATATCTAAATGAAATAGTATACCTATGTAAAATCTGTATATTTATGTAGATTGTACATCTGAATACCTATGTAAAATCTTCATAAACTTGTGTAGACCTATGCATCTATATATCTAAAAATATTTGAATCTGAATGCCTATGTAAACCTATGTAGAGCCATGTTTCTATATATCTAAAAATTTGTGACTCAAAATGCCTATGTAAACCTATGTAGACCTATGTGTCTATATATATCTAAAAATATATGATTCTAAATACCTGTGTAAACTTGTGTCGACCCATGTGTTTATATATCTAAAAATTTGTGACTTTGGATGTCTGTGTAAACCTATGTAGACCTATGTATCTTTATATATTTGAAAATTTATGACTATATATGCCTATGTAAACCTATGTAGACTTGTATGTCTATATATATGTAAAAATATATGAATCTAAATGCTTGTGTAGACTTGTGCATCTGTATATCTTGAAAATATGTGAATTTAAATGCCTGTGTGTTTGTATATTTGAATAAGTTATGTATGTCTAAAGTAATCTATACATATTTCCCCCTTTTTGGTGAGAGATTAGATACTATGTGAGGATATTTAACCAAATGTGGTAAGGATCAATTGTGCTAGTGTTATTTAATGTGTATTAGGTTTGAATAATGTATTGATTGTGTTAGAATTGATAATTTAGTGTGTAATTGGATAGATGCTTGGTTTATTGTATTGTTAATATAATGTGATTTTTTTTCATTTTTTATGTTTAAAAATGATGATGAGATTAATTTTACCAATATGAAACATAGCATATCATTATCAAGCCCCA
Source organism: Torreya grandis (assembly GCA_037957365.1). Taxonomy (NCBI): domain Eukaryota; kingdom Viridiplantae; phylum Streptophyta; class Pinopsida; order Cupressales; family Taxaceae; genus Torreya; species Torreya grandis. Next base: position 2,840,770 of record JARHVA010000962.1, read on the forward strand.
TATGTAAGAAATAGTTTGTGAATCAGAGCTACAGTTCTTGAGATATGTCAATAACAAGAGAATATAATTAACAAAATTGGTGAATAAGAGTAACTTTAATAAGGTGGTATTGGGTAATTTATGACTTAAGTAGGTTATTTTGAATCATTAGGAATTCATTTGCATCATTTTAGTGGAAAAAAATTTGAGTCTGGGAGAGAAACATGTCGAGGAGATGAGATGCTAGTTTATCATGTTATGAGGAGGCCAAGACATGGATTCAGGGTAGGGAGGAGGTTCACCTAGTAAGGGACTCAAAATTTTCCAATTTTTATCATTTTGGTTGTCATTTTTACTATTTTGGTTGGAAAAGGAGTGTTTTAGGGCTATTTTAGAGAAGCTAACACTAGTGACCCATTCTGGGCACTACTATCCAGATCATGGGGCTACTATCCAAAGTGTGGTGATATTGTCCAACACTACTATCATCTAGGTAGCACTAGTGTCTATTAGGCCCAAGATGTTTTTCTTGGCATTTTTGACTAATTTTTTATGCATGTTGTTATCTTTTAGTTTGAGTTTTATTTTATTTATGTTAGATTTAGTTGTACTTTTGTAGGTTGATGCTTGTATGAGGGAGTTCCATATGGTTAAGATGATGGAGAATATATGGGTTTTGCCCTTGTTTAAGGTAGAGATAGATGTGCTTGAGAAAATATGCGTGTGATATGCTAATTTTATAGAGCCTATACCCTACGATAAGCATATGATCATTGTATTATGTGAGAGGTATAATGTAGACACATGTACATTCTAGCTACCTATGAGTGAGATGATTGTGACATGGGAGGATGTATATCAAATCTTGTGGTTGTTCATCTATGATAAATGGACTATATTATAGGAGGATACTATTCCTCAAGCTATACAATAGGCATCTAGGTACTTCTCTACCATGGTTATGGGGACTCATCATACAAGGAGTCAAAGTGACATTATTGATCATGATTGTGATCGTTAATGTTCTGTGATTACAAAAAAAATTATTTATGTTGTTTTCATCATTTGTTGTTATAGATGGAAGTGGTGTCTTGATCTCTTATAGGATGCATGAGATGGTGTAAGACATCGATCATAATGATACCATGTACTCTTGGGGTTATACTATGTTGGCTCATTTTTATAGGGACATGTACCTCTTTGCATAGGAGTTGAGTGGTGTGGGTATTGGTGCATCAACACTATTAAACTACTAGGCATACAAGCACATATATGTGAGTATACTAGTGGCACATTCATAATATGGATGGGCTCATCCATAGGTATTTATAGATAAATCAACTAGGATAAGGTATGCACTGAAGAGGAGTACTACATATTATTAGTAGTTGATAGATAGTTTGAGAGCAGAGGATATCATCTGGAGACCCTATAGGGGCTATCATGGGTAGCCTAAGGATAGCACATAATTGAGGTAAATTCAAGTTAGTTTTTTTATACATGATCACTAGGATAATGTATATGATCATTTTTAGTATGAGAGAGTTACCTAATAGTTTAGTGTTGTATAGGATGTGCCCCCATCACCTATGGTGTGGTTGAGGAGTTCTTAGGCTCCTATAAGGCCAAGTAGTAGAGTGAGGCCATCGATTGTTGATCTAGCTCCTATGTTGTTAATAGAGAATGATAATAATGTTGATGTACCAAATGTAGATGATGTTAGAGTGACCAAGGCCTACATGACCTGGTGGAGTGAGCATAGATGGGTACCTCTATTTTTAAGAGGTGGGATGATTGTAAATGAGGTACTAGATTTAGAGCCCCTAAAAGCTATTAATGGTAAGTTAGATAGTTTATTTTTATGTTCCATATAAATTTTATTATGCATTTATAGGATAGTATTCTTATGAATTGTATGGATACTTGTAGGTTTAGGAGATGATGAGTATTGTTAGATCACCATTAAGTTGGCATTGCATGAGTTAACATGGCATATCCTTGATGATGATGTGAAGGATGAATTGGTGGAGACTACCACCAATGTTTCTAGGGTGCATGCACATTTGTTTGATCAGGTGGCAATAATAACTATGACATTTAGGCTAGCAACAATAAATAGAGATGAGTGATCTACAAAGCTTCAGAGGCATACCATTCCCTCTCATAATTCTCTAGGCAGGGATAGTAGTAATATAGTATATGACTACATACGACTTTATTGATAGTATGCCAAGTGTAAGGCTAAGCTTGGCATGTAGAGAGAGAGAGAGAGAGAGAGAGAGAGAGAGAGAGAGAGAGAGAGAGAGAGAGAGAGAGAGAGAGAGAGAGAGAAGAGAGAGAGAGAGAGAGAGAGAGAGAGAGAGAGAGAGAGAGAGAGAGAGTACATGTAGTTGTAGATCAAGGTCACGTAGAGATAGTGGGGCCTCTATCTCTAGTTTTGATGTGTCTGATAGTGAGAGTGAGGGAACTGGTCCCAGTAATCATGTTTACATCATTGAGTGATCCACCATATTTGTATTAAAACAATGTGTAGAGTTATATATAGATGATAGTTTTTTAATTTGGCATTGTGTATTGGTAATTAGATCTTGTTATATTATATATATTGTTTTGCATTTAATTTGGTTTTGACTGGAGTAAATTTAATTGATTTGTATATGTTTTTATGAATTTTTTTGGCATGTGTGTAGGAAATTAAGCTTTTATTTTTTATTGGTATATGGTTTTTTTTTTTCATAAAATGGCTGCATGTATAGCATGTGGTGGTGATATTCCCTATTTAAACCTAGATGTCATGGAAAACCAATGACCATACTGCTCATGATGTGTTTCTGTAGATATAGACTGTGAAACTAGAGCTACCTATGATACATTGATAGTGTATGAATGTGTATACTTTGATGCGAAAATATTGATTAGTTGATGTTATGAAACTACACTCTGATTTGTATGATTTATTGAAAATATTTTTTTTGGTTGGTGTGTATACTAAAACTAGGTTATGATCTCTGTAATGATTGTCATATATCTTAATCAGTTATCAAACTGAAACTATGCCCCTAGATTGATAGTTATTCCTGAATATTTTGATTGGTGTGCATGCTAGAGGTGCATTCCAATCTCTTTAATTATTTCCAAAGAGTTTTATTGGTGATTGTACCAAAATTTTACCTTTGTATTTGTAGTTTTTCCCAAATATTATAAATAGGGTGTGCACTAGAGGTGCATTTTGAACTCTGTGAATTGGTTGCCATCACTATTGAGGCTATAATGTATGAGAATACTGATAAATGGTTTTCATATAAGTCACAAGGCTCATATGATGAGTAACCAATGGTTCCTTAAAAGGAATGTCCTTGGATAACTTCATCATATAAGAATGTGATCTAGGAGAGTGTGGCGAATGAGGGCCTAATGCCCCCTATGTAAACTCTATGATGCCTTTACTAACATATTGGTTGATATGAGCTTAGAGTGAATAACAATGGTCATATAAATGTCTAATTATCCAGTGAAAATGGCAATAATGATTATGTGGTGCTTAGTGCAAATGGTATGGTGGATGATGATTAGTTGAGGGAAATGAGATCATCCCCTTATCTAGTAGTGGAAACAAGATGTCATGAGGCCCAACCTTATCTAAAAATTGTATAACCCTTATATGTATATATTATGTTCTAGTCACTATAGATTATGATGCGTAGAGTGGCTCTTTGCCCTTATTCAGTATTTTTATTTGTTTTTATGTTCCACTAGTTTTTGAATTGGATGTGGAGTAGGTGATGAGCATTCCATATAGCTCATTATATATCATATAAATTGTCCATAAGTGTTGAATTTTGGTTATATATTACATTAAATTTAATATTTAAGGTCTCATCTAAGTAGGAAATGTGTGAAACTATCTTTTGTTTGTATGTGATACATTGTTGACTCTTTGTCTTGTTATTTATGTCTAACTTGGATGAAATGAGTATAGTTTTGTATACAGAAATACATCCCTATGGTGGGATCATTTTGAAAAGTCATAAAATAGTTTTTTCAACACATTTTGTAAATAGTTTTGAAGATTAAAAGAAGAACACATCAAGCTCTAAAGATCTGTAGGTCTGAATATGCTCTGAAGATGTTCCAAAAACTTGTATAGCATTACTCCAAAGATTCCTAAGCATGCTCTAAAGATGTCTAGCTAGATCCTAAATATCAATATAGTAACTCCTAATATATCTATTATATATACAGACTTTTCATATTTAGATATATTCTTTTAGACATTACTATTCATAGTAAGTCTAAAATGATCTAGATATAAATGTATTTCTATTTTGTAAAACCAAACATAATCTTTTGGGATATATGTTAGTTATTATAGATCTATCATTAGTTGAGTCAGTTCTAACACATCCCTATAAGCGTAGGATCTGATTCCTAGATCTTCTATTTTGAATAAGTAGATTTGGATATTTAGATCACTAGATTTTGTATTTTATGAATAGTTTTTTAGATATGCTTTAAATACATGTCTCCTCATTCTAGATAATGAATTAATAGATAATGACCAAAAATTAGAGAATAAAGAAGAAGCTTTCAAGTGTAATCTCATGTATCTATATATATTATTTTTATAATGAAATAAAGTTCAACATTCATTTTCATTACTAAGTAAAAGTTGATCCTATTATGAGGAAGGATCAAGGGCTCACTTCTCTTCGAAGATCAGGATAAATTGGTATTTTTTTAGGTTATAGTTTAAAAGTGTATTTATTTAATTCAGGTATATTTAGTTTTATTGCAAGTTTGATTTCCTTTTTATGAAAGTGTGATTTCCCTTTCAAATCAAGTGTGAATTTTCTTTTAATTAAATTATGTTTCCATTAAATGCAAAGGTTATTTTAATTCAATGCAAGTGAGTTTTCTTTATGTAGAGTGTGTCTTTCAATTTCATAGGAATTAAAGTTTGTTAACTCATCTCCATATTCAAAATATATCAGGAAGTAGTTTAAGTGACAATAGACAACATTCTCACATTCTAAAATATCATATTCTCTTACCCAGTAGGGAAAGTTGAGTGAGGACATCATAGTGTCTTGTGCTAGATGTTTTAGTGTTGGATGTTGATGGTGTGAACTGAAGAATCTTTTAACAAGGAATACCGTAAGAGATCTTAAGTTTGTAAAACTTTCTAGATTTACTTTTCTACAATATATAATTAAAATATTATTTGTTGTCCTTAGTATTTAGACATCACAATAGAGTAATTTTCCCAAAAATTGAACTGTTAACTCAAATATCCAATGTTCTCATTACATATAGCCTTTGACACTAGCCCTAGTACAAAATGGAACCAATCCATTGATTGGTTAAATGAGAGGTATACTGACAAGCTATCAATAGGCTCTTGTACCAAATTTGATTACTAAGGCTCTAAGGGGTTTATAGCCAAATATTCCTGTGATTATGTAATTACTAATCCCAACTATGCTTTTAATGATATATCTGCATTGTATAGATGTGAAAATGATTTAGATTTATGATAGAACAATATCTCTTTAAGAATATATATTAAAATTCTATCAAATATATATTACACTTATAAATCTGTTAGTTGATAAATTAGCTTATGTAAACAAGCTCTAAACCATAGAATGTATTCTAATATAGGATTTGTCTCACCCTGGTATATTGAAGGTAACCTCTTATGTGTGAATATAGGCCCCTTATTCTATATGTAATGTCTAAGAAATACTATCTCTAGATCCTCATATGTATGTAAAGATCCACTAGGGAGTGTATGGTGGAACCAATCTAGTGCCTGAAGGTGTAAATATGGATCTCCTTGTCCATTAAATATAGGTAATATCGATAACTAAAAGTTATGTGGCAACCTCATAATTGAGATTACACATGGAATAGGGTTATTATGTATAACACTATCATCAATCTAAGATTTGTATTCTTCATTCTCCAAAGGGATATGATGTACTTGTTTTTGCAAAGCACCCATGACATGTATTAAATAAATTAACACTTGTGAAGGCATTTTATCATTATCAAGGGGTTCATTTAATGCTTGGATTTTATTATTTATTTTAGCCATTGGTAAATTATATTATAAATTTTATTTAGAAAGGTTCGGTGTGCTCTCAATAAACTTTGGAGGTGTGATATCTTGGACCTAGTTTGAGGGAAATGAGTTATCACCCTTATTTGGATTTGTTTGATAAATAGGCCCTACTGTAGTAAGGAGGGTTAAGCAAGATCCATTGGTATCTTTCATATTGTTAGGTTTTGAAAAATTATCACATACTTGTTGAATATAAAGTGTTTTATTCTATAGTAATTAGAAATTATGCATATAAGAATAAGTATGTGTGTCTTTTTACATGCTACTTATTGTTTGCTTGAATAAGAGAGATATTTGAGGTAAGAGAAGAAGTAGAAGTTGTAGATTCTATGTCATCTTCATCAAAATAACAATAATCATCATTATCCCATGGTTCTTCAAAATAATAATTTAATTCATTTGAAGAAGTAAGAGTAAAAGAAGTATCATCCACATGATCATTAAGAGAAGGAGAAGATTTTAACTTTTTACCATTATGTAATGTATCATCATATGTAGGTGCAATACAAGGCATTTATTCACTAATCATTTTTGAGATGCAAGCATGATTATCAATTTCTATTTTGGAATCAAGGGAAGGAGAAGTAACAACCATGTTTTCTTTTTACACATTATGACATATAGGAGAAGAGTTAGAGACATTTATGGTATATATTTTTCGTAAATAATCATTGCATTGAGCTTGAAATGTGAATGAGGGTGATAAAGTAATTTCATCTACCTTAGTTTGTGTATTGTTAAAAGGTGTACTATGTTTTGTATTTGTTTTTTCAAATATAATTGTGAAGGGTAAAGATGATGCATTGTTCCTATCTAATTTACTTGAAGCATACAAATGGTATTTTTTTGTAGTGCACTTATATTGATTTAATTTGAATAATGAAGTAGAAAAATTAGTTGAAAATATAAGATCACATTGGAATAAAACACTACCAACAAGAGGTTATTTTGGCATTATACTGTTAATTTGATTTTTAGGAGTTAGAGAAGAGTGAGAGGAAAGAGAATATGATGTATCTAATTTATCCTCATGTTTATTTGTGTTTTCATGCTCATAATAATCCTCATACCCATTATTATAACAATAATCATCATCATCATTATAAATGAAGTCATTATTATGCTCTAATGTACAATCTTGAATTTTAGTCCATTCATTATTATAATCATGAGAGAAATTCAAGATTGAATCAAGTGTATGAGGGGAGGGGAAGAAAAAAATTTAGATGCCATTTTAAACTTGTCAAAGAAGATAGTGTGAATAAGGAATAATAATAAAAATAAGAGGTAAAATATAATATAAAATAAGTATGTGTGTAATGTGTGAATTTGTTGAACAAAAATTATAATAGAAAATAAGATTATTATTGAAACCCTAATTACTAATGTTTTGTGTGTATAGGGACCTATTATGTAGATCTAAGATTTTAATTTTAGGGTTATATTTAAAGTATCTAAATTAAATTAAATAAATAAAACCCTAGTATAGGATTAATTAAATTAGCTAGGTTAGACCAAAAAATTAGAAAATCAAATTTTTGCTAATATACCAAACTTAAAAAAGGTAAACCCTAAAGAAAATCAGGGTTTTGAATCAATATTCAAAGTAATGTGGGCTCACCAAATGTTTTAACCTTTTTGGGTTTTACTATGTAAATCCTATGCTAGATTAAAGGGTTGGGTCTATTGTTAATCTAGAATAAAATTGAAAATTATTGATTCTATGGAACTTTCCCAAAATAGTAAGTACAAGGAGAGAAGGAACTCATCTAGATATACATAGAGTTTTTCATGGATCAAAGTACTAGAAATGGTTGAGCAGACATAGAGGAATCTTTCATCTTTTAACTATTTTTTGAGATCTATCTCTAGACAGTAGCACCCCCCTTAGGATAGTAGTGTCATGTGGTGTTAGTGTCTAATTATATGGTAATGTCCTTTCTATAGTGATTTTTTATAACTATCAAGGAATCTACATGAGTTTTTAGAGGTCTTATAGATGATTTTGTGTCACATGGGAGCTCATTTGTGTCATTATTTTGGCTGAATATTCTCTAAAACCCTAATGAATACCTACACACATGAAATTATAAACTAATAAAGTGCAGAAAGAAAGGAAAACTTAGGTTGTGGGATGTTACAATCATATGAAGTAAAACCCTTATTTTCTACAATAATCCCAAATGCTATGGGTCTTAGATCACATGTAGTTCTACCTTAGGAAACATGCACCATCAACTTTCATGATATACTAGAATGAAATTCACTCAGGCCCTTCTTTGATCAAGCATGCAAACGTCTAAGTGTGAAAGCTAAGTAGTATGTAGAGTATTTGAGTTGTACTATTGGTTGATTTTATGTAAATAAGTGCCAAAATAGTAAGTTTTATATTTAAAATGCCTTGTGAGTCTCTTTATATAGGGGGATATTTATTTTGAATATAATACCTTGTTTTCTAGATGACAAGTCATGAAAAAGATATAAAAATCATAAGAGAAGGGTCATGGAGGGGTTATGAATCAAACACGAGTGAAAGGGCCCATCAGGGACTAAATCTACAAGTGGACACTAATGCCATGTGGCACTATTATCTTGAAAGTGGTGTTAATGTCCTAAGGCTCAGAATAGAGAAAAAATTAGCGATGATAGGCTAGGGGCCCTTGGGACTAGAAAAAGGTGACCTTTGACCATTGAGGGTGTTAAAAATAGGTAAAATAAGACATAAGAAATATCAAAAGACTCAAGATGACCAAACGAACAAGGACTATAACCATCACTAATACCTTTATGTGAAAGAACAATAAAAGACATTGTACCTGTGGCTGCTTGACCAAATTAGGGTGTTTACACTAGTATTCTTATATTGAATTTGATTTCCAATCAAGATTACTTATGTATTTTTGATAGATTATTATACCTTTAAAAATGTTTCCAAATTCATAAGACTGATTTGTAACCTTCCTTAAAAATGACTCATTCATAAAATCCTAAAATAATATTGTTAGACCCCTATTATTAACTTGGCCTTATACTCAAATAGTTATAACCTTACTCAATTATTATACTTTTCATAACCTTATGATTTAAATTAATTCATATGTTTATTAGGATCATATCAATTTCCTAACCTAATACACATATTTATTCCTTGCCTTGAACTTAATTCTCACTAAAGTATAATAAGATAAGCTTTGTAGCCCTCTTAATTAGGTTTGTTATATCACCTTATGCATCTTTTCCTATCTCATAGATTGAATCCCAGACTTAAAACTCCATAAAATGACTTTATGAATTATTTAACACATTAAAAATATCAATCAAAAAAATCTATAACCTTTTCTTATCTTGAGTTTCAAGGCAATTTGGAAAACTTGCTCAATTAACCATGTTTTAGGCTTAAAACACAAGTATAAAAAACCTAGTCACCTATATCTCATTTTAAAAATACCTTTAAGGATTTAAAAAACTTATATAACCTAAAGGATGTCATCAATCATCATAATACAAATTTTCGTACAAAAATGATGGTTTGTTTTAAATATACTCAACTTTTTGTCAATGAAAACCTATTTTTTTAGGGTTTATTAAAAGTATGCAAAACACAGTTATACATATATTTATTTCTAGTACCAATAATTTAAATCACTTCATTACTTTTAATAACATACTCTATAATTTTTATACAAAATTTTAAGGTATTTTTATGGATTATTTAGGAGTTATGGCACTTTTGTCAACTTAAACCTTTCTAAAACCTTCACTACATGTCTGTAGTCTATGTTTTTCCAATATATTGAGTTACAAGTGTCATAAAACTTTTAAATCTCTAAAAACATTTATAAAAATTCTCTTATATATATATCCACAAAATTTTATCCAATTTTTAGGGTTAAAATCTAAGTTATAAGATTTTTAGTAGACTAGAACCCTAAACTAGGGTTTCAAGATTGCACCTAGGCTGAGAGCTTAAAATAGAGAATTATCACATTTTATGGATTATCAAATAATTATATTACTTTATTTATTACCTTTATATATTAATATTACCTTTATAATCACCTTTCACACTTGATCAATCATGAAAATTACAAAAAATATTCTCTCTATATAATTGTGTCATCAAGTACCTTGTTTCAAACCTGTACAAGTTTAATGAATCTCAAAAAATCATGAAATCAGATAAATTAAATTATAAATCATATAATCACACTTAAAATTATCTTTTATATTACATAAATATCATAACCAAAGCTTCTTTATTCATTAATTTCATAAACTGACCATACATACCCTATAAACCAACAACCATACACACGGACCTAGAAAACATGCCACCCTCTTTCTCTACTCATATCCCTCACTTTATTAGTTCCTTAATTATTTGAGCCTTATCATCACCTTTCATGTCTCTAGGAATGTTTTATATTACTACCTAACTTGTGTTATCTTAAGGACTCATGTCAATATCCCCTTTAATGTTCAACTAATTGACTTATCAACTTAAGACTTAATCTTGAATAGATATACAAATGAATTAGGACAAGTTAATACCTTAGACACATTAATATTTCCTTATATAACTTATTTTCCAATTTATATACGTAATAAATACCATATGCCAACTTTAAAAATGAGGGAAATGCTCTCATTTGATACTTATAGATTCAAATATTTGAATTCCCCATAGCCTAAACACTTTTTAATGATAAAATAAGACTTATTACACTTACCTAAAACCTACCAAACCCAATCATTGATATATAAAATTAAATTTACATTATTTTTAATGATGCTCCTACATCAGATTGGATATGTAATAAACTAAGTTGGTTGGGGCTAAACTAGTGTCTTTAAAGTAAGCCTTTTCATCATGGCCAACAAGGTTGAGTAGAGGCAAATTTAAATGATTTTGGAAGATTTTCCTATCCATTATAATTTGGATAGTATGGAAGGAACACGTAAGTAGATATTAAAATATAGGATTAGTCCCTTTGAGGTGGTAATGAAGAGTAGAGCTAGTTATATCTGAAGTTAGGTTGACCCATGCCAATAGGTATCAAGGTACTCTTTTGGATTAGGATTCATATATCATCTCATTTTGGAATTATTTTAAGGTACCCCTGGATAATGGGTAAATTATATTCTTAAAGGAATTGAACCATGGGTATAATGGATTAGGTGCCCCCTTGGGATTATTTAAATTAAACTTTGATAGGGATGTTAATAGAAACCCAAGTGCTTTAGAGGTAAGATGCATAATTTTTTATTTTTTTGGTTATTTAATTAGGTTATCTTCAATGAATATTATGGATGGTACCAATAATAATGTAAAATCACATGCACTAATGTTTGTGCTTGATCTTCTGATTCAGTGTGGTATTGATCAGGTAGTGATTAAAGGTGATTCATGGTATTCATTCAAGCCCTATGGAATAGGTTAGTTGGTTCTTGAACATAGATAACATACTTAGTTAGGTGTGGATTGTGTTAAATTATTTCAACTTTTGAGAGGCTAAGCATTATGTCCACAAAATAATTTACATAGTTGATGGCCTTGTTAATAAAGGTATCCCACAAGCTAAAGAGATCAATATTGATAATGATTGGGAGGTGTGGAAGGATGATTGGAATATTTAATGTGTGTATATATTACTTGGTGGTGAGGGGTGTTGGGTTGATTACATGGTATGGAGGTAAATCATCTCCAATGATGGTGGCTTTATATCCCACATGTGGTATATCTTATCATCATGATTTATTTTGGTATGGTGGGGATGATGGTGTATTCATTTATGGTTGCATTTGGTGGATCTTGTTTCTCAAATTATGTAGATTATATAATCTTTAGTGGGTGGGAAATGTGATGATCATGGATAAAATGTTTCAGGTGTCTCTGATCAAACCTCTTAAACATGTCAAGGCAGAGACAAGGGAGATGGAGTTTGAAGGGAGAGTGTCAAATTTTTAGTTGAAGTAGGTGTTTATCATTTAATCAAGGACTATCTTACAAGTATTAAAGGAGATTATAGGTTTGGTGTTTTTAAAGACCAACTACAAGTTGAAAGTAAATTCTTTGATGGCTTCATCTTTTATGGGGAATCTACTCATGGTGTTGAAGGATAAATAATTGAGCCTAGAAGTGTAAAATAGTATTATTCACTTGGGTTTTTGAGTTGATTTGGAGAATGTGGTGGAAGGGTTCTCATTAGGTAGATATTTCTCTTTAATTTTATTTGAGCAGAATGATCAAGGTCTTACTCCTCTATGTGCTTTTGTGACCTGGAGGATCAGTTTTGTGTTCTGTTGGAACACATCAAAGTCATGAAATTTTATCTCAAAATCTAGGATAAAAGTGGAGAGTGCTTTCAATGCTTTATTTTAATGTCATGAGGGCACCAATGACATCGATAGTGGTAGTTTTAAGTAAAATAAAATCATCCCATTTGGATTTGATGGTGAAACTTTTGGCTCAAATCTATGGTGCCCATTATCCATTGCCATAATATTACCCTAAAAGGTTGGGGGAGAGCCTTATAACTAGTCTAAGGGTAGTTTCAAACACATGAAGGATCATTTTTTGAGTATGATAGTGGCCCCTGAGGTGGAAGGTGCTTTTGAGATGAAACGAGTGAGTATACCTCATCTATAGAGGTGGAAATTGATGAAGGTGGTTGATGGTGGTTCAGTCAAGAGGGTTTATGTTCATGTTTATATTTTAGGAAAGTGGAAGGGTGGATAAGGGGTGAGTCACCAAACACTAGTGGGGTAATATAGGAAGGAGGTATTGGTAGGAATAATGGTGGCTCTTTGGTGGATGGTGGTGTTGGTAGTTCATAAGCAGGTGATTAGTCAGGTGGTGGTCTTATTTTTTAGCTATCCTTCAATTTATTTTTGGTTAGTTAACCCAAGTATAGAGTTGTTTTTTGTTTTTCTCATTGTTTCCTAATGGGGCTTACTTTCATTTGACCTACCCATTGGGGTTTATTTCTTTGCATTTTTGGGTTGTTTTGGTTTTTTATGGTGTCATGTGCTCAATGAATATTGTATTTCTTATTTTCTATCAATAAATGGATGAGTTACCCTCAACCCCTCCTTTAACTATCAAAAAAATGTATATGGGACCACATGTATTTCATGAATTTATGGTCTACCAAGTAAAATTTTATAGCTCACATCATTATATATCACTTACATTTTTTAGCTATAGTTTATGGTCTAATAGTTATGTCTAATGTAATTCTTCCTACTTTTCAAAGCCTTTTATAATCATATTAGAGGGTGTAAGATATTGTATTCCAATTCCAAGTGCACTAAGAAATGATTCACTAAAAATATTAAGTCTTGATCCATTGTTTATAAAGATTAATTCAATCCATTTATTATGGATGATAACATGAATATGCAAGGTGTTTTAACAAATTGTGGCTAAGGGGTAATTACATTATGCCTAATATGATAAAACTAATACATAATAAAGGTCTAAGATAATACATTCAATAACAACATTCAGATTTTGATCTGGTTCCTAAAATAAAAAATCAAAGTTGGATTGCATAATGAACAAACAATGATAATGAAAGAAAAGATAAACGTAGATATATCAAGATAAAATGAACACACCTAAGAATTATAGTGATTATAAATGTAGAGAATAAGGATTTAGGGTGATTTATACTAAGATATAGAATATTTCTATTGTTTTAGATAGAGGGATAGGACCGACAGATGACCAACTATGACCTAGGAAAAAATTGACTACAAGATTATGATTATTTCTTATTGATTTTGACCCTAGGATAAGATTATAACCTATAGTATATTTCACCACCTAAAATTTATTAGGATCCTTCATCACCAACATATAATTAGAGTTTCTCTCTCATATTCATAAATTGGTTTGGGTAAATATCAAAATTATATATGTTTGGATTAACCCTAATCCAACCTAACAACACATTAAATACCAAAAAAATGAACATTTAAGTGGCTCAGGCCCCTTTGAGGGTTGCAGCTACATATCACAGTGTTGTCAATAAAATTCCAATGTAGTTCTAGTTCTTATGAGTGCCCTAACCTAAGTGAGAGAAATAGGTTCCACCTTATCTCCCTAAATAATCAAATAAAACTACATGAAATTTGTGCAACCTTTATTTTAATACAAGTATGTATAAACATAAATTATTACAATCAATTATGGTCTTAAAGAGAAAAAATAAAATCTTGATATTTCACCTAAGTTTTATGAATGATTTTATACTTGTCATCACTTCTAAAATAATTACTATGAAAATGTCTTAGCATGCTATGTATATATAGACTTCTCAAATTCAAATTAAGGATATATTGGAGTGTAATCCAACACAAAAAATAAGTAAAATTGGCAATCACAAGTCCATGCATCAAGAAAAGGATGAGGGGGAAAAGGGACCACAATGGAAAAAGGGACATAATTGGTAGACCATCAATTGTGATCCACATAAAGAAAAAATGGATGAAATATAATAGGAAGCCTTCAAATATAGATAAAACACATAGGAAAGAGAAAATAAAATGAGAAGCACATGACCATGTAGAGAGGAAAGAAGAGATATGAACACATAGGAAAGGTACCAATAAGTACCTAATTTGAACTAATGACCAATATGCACAAAACTACACTAAAATCATTACACTAATAGACCTTGTACAAAAATTATGTATCTACACAAAGGTAAATGTTGGTCCACAATATCCTTGGAAGGTAAGTCTTTGGACATGAAAGAGATAAGATTATCACTATCTAAAAAATAAAGTATATTTGTTTGATATCATGTGTAAATCAAAATAATGCAAGGCATTGTAGAGTATGTCCTTATAAACATTAGACCTTAGAAGTAATTCTAAGATATATATTTTATCATGATTATTCTTAAGTTGATATATGATATCATAATCCTTATCGGCATGCACTTTAAGTCTTGGATCTTTAGGAAGGCTAAGAGGGGTGTTTTGGTTAACCCCAGTATGACATTAAGAAGAAAGAGGAGGAATAGATATATTACATTCCCCACCCCTCTGACTTATTAAAACACATACCTCATAATAATCCATCATCTCATGAGCTTTATAATATCTATCACTAAGGAGAACTAAAACCAAGTTATCAATTTTAAGGCTTTTAACACATAAATCATTATTATCACACACTATATACAACTATATTTAATACAAAACCCTTTTTCCCAATGTTTTATTCCTAATTTACCTTTTTTGGCAAACTTGTATACTTAACATGTTTCTAAGACTACTTGGCCCCATAATAGTCCTATACTTGGTCCATCTAGGCTAAAATCACCTTAACACATATCAATAATGTATTTGTTAACACATTTGTACTAGTTATAACTTATCACCTAGACCTACCTTGAAAATAGAGCCAAAATCATCTTATAGAATAACACATACACTATAGGGTTTGTCCTAGGCAAACCAATACACCTATAGGTGTGTCCCATTTTTTTGGGGTACATAAAATCATTTCCATTAATCTTTCACATTTTCTCTTATTTTTATACATTATCGTATTTGGTAAACATGGTTAGGTTATCTTAGGTTAGCCTCTATTTACAAGGTCAAACAAATGAATCATTATGTAGAATTTATGATCAAGAAATAAGTAAAATACACCTCTCAATATCAAAATCCAAGAATCATTAATGTCAAGCCTTATTAAATCTCATACATTTATGAAATTATTATCCTATCTTGGTATCTCTACATTTCCTTTGTGCTAAAGGATGGTACTATATTACATATAGTTGCATCATCAATTTTAATGATGAATAGGTTGATAAAACCCTCACTTTATATATTACCCACACACTCAGAGAAATATGTGGAGTTATGGTTACGTGCTTGCAGGATATGTAGTTTATAACCTTGCCTCGATGGTTAGCCAACTCCATAACTATATGTTTTATTTTTTATTACAAGATAAGTAAAGGATAAGATCCACATATTCCACACATTCTTCCCATCACATCCATGATGCAAAGTTATAATCATAACAAGAAGGTGATATCACATAGGTGATAGGAAAACCAAACTATGAAACCTTAAAAGGACAAACCCAATCATAACAAGACAAACCTAATCACATTAAGATGAACCTTTCCATAATTAGATAGTCATGACCATACAGTTATATCCAACATAGGGATTATTTTATCTTAGTCAACATTCTTATCCTAGAGCATCATATCATTTCCATATTTTAGGAGCAAGTTGCTTAGAGTCAGCACAGTCTATCTATAGTCTCAAATTTCTAGAGCAACAAAAAGATGTGACCATTCCTTACCCCTTTGTCATTTACATTGTTTAGTTTAGTATCATTAAAATATATCATATCTTGTTGGATAGATCTAAAATCTACATGTTAGGTCTTGTATGCTCATATCTATTTAAATACAACTATTTTATTCCTCATTTTGTTTAAAATCAAAATTAGGGTAAACATAACTAGTGAACCCAATATTTTTTAACATTCCTTAATTAGTGAACCCTGACGTTTTTGCACTTCAACCTAGGTTTTCAATAAATCCTCTCTTCTTCCTTAGGGCTTATCCATTTTCATATTTTGATCCTAGGGTTTTCTCACATCCTTTCAACTTTGTACCTTTATGTGTGCATTGTTTCATTATCACTATGGTTCAAAATAATGAAATAATTTTTTTATTTTTATAAGTTGTTTTACCTTCATCTTCCCCACCAATTAGGAATAGTGTTTATGGTTTCCATCAATAGTAAAATTTAACTCTAAATGATCCCCTTGAAAATTTAAGTGTGCCTTTTGAGCAAATCTTAGTTTTAATGCATGTAATGGTTCCTTACAATGGAAAGTACATGAGAAATATTTAGAAACTATTAAACATCATTATTCACTTGATTATAATCTTACTTATGGAAATTATATAATAATCAATATCCTTAAGTCACCATTGCCCCATGATTTCATAATGCTTACATTCTCATTATTTGATAGGAGGGGATATCCTTACCTACATCCTAGAGACTTCATTTCTTCTACTGGGAAATATAAATATAATGATATAATATTTCATAAAATATTCTTTCAAGACTTACATCGATTTCATCATCTTCTTAGTTATTATTTTCTTACTATTTACCCCATTTTTGGATATAGTGTGAATCAAACTAGTAGAATTAATTCATATTTGAATGTAACTAATCTAGACTAATCTAGTAATGCAATTTATTATTTATGGAAAGTACTAAGGAGATCAGTATGTTTAGCTTTAATATCTGCTAATTGACTATGAGTGTGTTATGAAAGTGGAAACATATCAGAAATAGGCATGTGATTCATCCAAATCTAAAACTATGTCATTGTGTGCATAGGGTCAGTACCATCAGGCTAGGTAGGAACATTGATGCTACTATCTAGGGTTTTCATTACTATCTTAATTAGTTTTATATCTTTATGATTGCATAATTTGGTGAATCTATATTCTAAATGTCTATTTTTGTCATATATGACCCTCGACTGCATGCATAACTCTAAAAAATAACTTCCTTATCCTTGAAACCCTAGGTCCACTTGTGAAGGATGAAAACTTGTAAAAATTGAGGAAGTGTAATTGGGATAAGTTGACCTCAATTTATTATTGACCACTACATATCAAATACTTTGAAGAGGGAATTCAAGCCACATATAGTTCTTCTACTTAGTGTGAATGTTGAAATGATGCTCTTTTGTTATATGAATGCACCTAGAAATCTAACTTTAATCTTGACATGTTAGATAATGAATTGACTAATGACTGGTCCTAGTGATTTATTTGTAAATTGAGAAGAATAGTGTAAATTTTCTCAATGTGTAATTGTGCATATATTCTTAATACATGATTTAACTATTTTGGGAATTATGAAATGTGAAACCCTAAGTAGATAAAAGATTTCATAAAATCAAAGGATAAATATAGTAATAATTAAGCACATTGATATTGAAATTAATTTAAATTAAAGTATTATAAAAATATTAAATAATTAGGATAAATAATACTTATCTTGAAAAACAACTGAGACAGATGTTCTACCAACTAAAAATTAGAGGTCTGTGATGCAGGATTATCACTCCTAGGTGAAAATTGATGCAAATTTTGGTTTTAATAGGCAATTTTGGTTTTTAATATGGTTTAATGGAAATAAATATGTTTATATCACCTTTAGGTTTTATTCCAAGTTTTTGGTTTAGATTTAGGTGCTCATAAATTCAAATTTGGCTTTTCCCACCAAAAATGACTTTTTGAAATTTTAAACTAGTTAGGCCTAGTTTATGTGATATAATTGTTTTTGAAGGAGATTTAAAGTTATTAAATTGTTATATTAGACCCATTGGTGGACTTGGTAGTTAGGATACTTGTTTTTGGAACATGTGTTCAAGAATTTTCTACTTAAAATGTATACTTTAACACTTTAGTTATTTTCTTGAATGCTCTTGGAAGGATCTAAAATCTATTGGAGCAATTATAGGAGTGATATAATGTTGTAAACTAATTTTTTATGAGGATAATTCAAATTAAAAAAATGTAATTATATTTAATAACTAAGATAAATACTTATGATTCCAATTCATATATAGTTGCAGACACATTTTCTATGTTTTATGTGTTTAAGAAGACTGTGTATGCAATATTTATAAGGAAAGATCCTATGAAAAGGTGGTTTGATTGATAATATATATTTTTAAGATAATATAAAATGTTAAAAAAATTATTTATGTGGTTTTTTAATTGTTATTAACATATTTTGGTGAAGCACTCAACTCAAACCTTGTAAAAGATTGTATCTTCGCACTCAGGCAGACCAAAATATTGGTGAAATCGATGAGTAGAGGTATTAAAGAAGGGAATAACAAGTATAAAAAAATTTAAAAATATTAATACACCTTATATAATATTTTAAAAAGTTTTAAATTCAATTTTGAGCTTGAAACATTAGATTTTCTCTTCTCAGGTTGACACAATCAAGGTAAACCCTGTGTTAGGATTTCAAAACTAAATGTGGCATATGAACATTTCCACTAACCAAAATTCCTAAAATTTGGTGATTATTTTAGTATTTTGTTACTCTAATATATTTTTGAGTTTATATTATGGTATATTACGTTTGTGTATGGACTGAGAGGACTGTGTGTGAATTAAGTATTTAGGGACCTAATTGGACCGAGACAGAGTTTAGAAAGTGCACTATTGGGTATAATTTGAGAAAGAAACTTCTTGAAGTGAAATAAATAATTAAATGGTATCCAAAAATTATTATTTTTTATTATTTACTATCTTCTTATGTTCTTACAATTGGATATATTAAAAAAAAAGCTACAAGAAAGTAGACAGTTAAGGCTAGTTACCACTGAGTTGACAAATTGAGGGATCATTGCTTGACCCCTACATCATTTTGGTATAAGAGTAGTTTAAGACACATAAAATTAATTAAATGAGGTGATATTCTCTGATAGGAAGAGAAGTTGAAACTATTTGGTTAATCATCTAAGAGGATACAAGATGCCACCTAGGAGAAATGCAACATATGAAAGGGTAGCAACCATATAAATGGGAGATGAAATATTGTAAGAGATGAGGAATATCAGAGTAAAATTTTATTTAAAAATCATAATAGTTTAGGTCAATAAAAATAGAGGAGTATTCAAAGGTGATTTGAATGACCAAGAGGAATAATAATCATAGGCACCAAAGATAGAAGATGAAGTGGAGAGAGAAACTAAAGAACAAAAGTTTGAAAGGTTTTTGAAGGTAGTGGAAGGGAAAGGATCCAAGACCAAATTATAAATTATAGTGTATGTATTAAACCTCAATGGAGAGGAAATCCTTGATTGGATAGGAGAGCTAAACAAGTATTTTTACTTTTAGGATGTACCAGAAGAACAACAAGTAAAGTTTGCCAGGATCAAGCTAAAGGGTCATGCATCCCTATGGTGGGATTTCATATAAAATGAGAGGAGAGAAAAAATGAAAGATAAGATTAAGTCTTTGGATATAATGATTTCCAATTTGAAAGGCAAGTTTTTACCTAGTGACTACATCACAAATTTGTATAGGAAGCTTCAAATCTTGAAATATAATGAAATGGGAGTAAAATAATACACTAAAGAGTTTTAAAAGTTGAGTATAAAATAATATCACATGGAAGATGATATTGATAAGGTGGCTAGGTATATCAATGTTTTGAGATACATGTGTAGGATAAATTGATCCTTGTTAGTCCAAAATTTTTGGAATAATGTTACTAGTTGGCCTTAAAATTAGAGGACAAGCTTAATAAGAAGCAAAACCAACAAAATAGAGGTAAAGGTAGAAGTTTTATGGGTAGAGGTTAGTAAGGGGGTAGAGGTCACTCATAAAGAGGTCAAGGGGAGTCTATTACTTCACAAGAACAACCATTTAATTCAAGGGGAGGATTTAGAAGTAGAATACTATATCTTAGAGGTGGTTATATATCAAGAGGTAGAGGATCAAGTGGTTTTATAGGTAGGTGATTCAACTTCAACATGTTTTCTAGATATAGGTCGTGGTAGTGTCCAAAGTATCAACTAGCAATAAGTCAAAGAACAAAAAATAGAAATTAAATTGTTCAAGTAGTTGAAGAAAAAAGTGTGTATTCTCCATCACTTGTGAAGGAACCAAAGGTAGGATAATCTTTGCTTATGATTAGAGTGATGATAAATACACTAAATGAGAAGGAGTCACCACAAATAAAGACTCTTTTCAAGACCTCTTACAAGTGCTAAGGTAAGTGTTGTAAAATGGTTATAGATTCAAGAAGTATAGAAAATTTGGGTTCTACTAAAATGGTAGACAAACTAGGATTGAATAAGTTTCCTCACCCCACACCATATAAAGTTTCATGGTTGAATAAAGGATAGCAAGTTTTGGTTAGTGAGAAAAGTTGGTTAGAATTTTAAGTTAGAAGATACAAGGACAAGGTCCTTTATGATGTGATTCCCATGGATGTTTGTCATATGCTTCTTGGGAGACCTTGGCAATATGATAGAAAAAAACCCATGATGGTAGAATAAATATGTATACTTTGATAAAATATGGGGTCAGTCACACCTTTTAATTATTAAGGATGAAGAAAATGAGCAACAAGTTAGATCAAACTTGATGTTGGTTAGTGGGAAAGAATTATTAAATGTCATGCATGAAGAGGAGTTGGTTTTTGCATTGGTAGTTAAGCCTAGGACTATAATGATAACCACCAAATTAAATGATCTACCCTAAGAGATTCAAGACATGTTGAAGGAGTATGCAGATATTGTGGTTGATGAGTTTACAAGATCATTTCCACCCGTGAGGAATATTAGTCATCATATATATTTTGTTCCAGGATCAAGTTTGCCTAACAAGGTAGCCTATAAGATGACTCCAAAGTAAAATGCAAAAATCAAGAGAAAATTAGAAGAGTACTTAAAAAAGGGATGATCAAAGAGAGTCTTATTCCTTGTGTAATTCCTATAGTTCTAGTACCCAAGAAAGAAGTTGAGTGGATAATGTGTATAAATTCTAGGGATATTAACAAGATCACAATCAGATACAATTTTCCTCTCCCCATGATGGAATACTTGATGTATTGATTGAGTGGAGCAATTTACTTCTCAAAAATTGATCTCAAAAGTGGATATTATTAGATTATGATCAAATAAGGGGATGAATGGAAGATGACTTTCAAGACCGATGGGGAGCTGTATGAATGGTTGGTTATGCCATTTGGCTTGACAAACACACCAAGTAATTTCATGAGTCTAATGAATGAAGTCATTAAATGTTTCATAGGTAAGTTTGTATTATTTTTCTTGGATGATATTATTATTTACATCCATGGTAAGGAGCAACACTTTCATCATTTGCATTTGGTCATGAGAAGACTGCAAGAGGAAAGGTTGATAATCAACCTCAAGAAATGTGTGTTCATAAAATTAGAATTATTGTACTTAGGATTTATGATTTTTCAAGGCATGATTAAGATGGAAAAATATAAAGTGAAGTAAATAATGGAATGGAAAACACCTAGAACAACTGGAGAGCTAAGGAGTTTTCATGGGCTTGTAAGTTTCTATAGAAAATTTATTAAAAAATTTAGTGGAATTTGTGCCCTAATAATAGATATGATTAGGGGAGATAAGAATAAGTTTGTGTGGACTGAGAAATATGAAATAAATTTTAAATATTTGAAGAAAAATATTACAAAACAACCCATTCTATCACTACCAGACTTTAACAAGGTCTTCCATGTAGAATGTGATGAAAATGGAGTGGAAATAGGAGTTGTTTTAAGCCAAGAGATAAAGCCAATAGGTTGCTCCAATGAAAAACTTAATGATGTCAAGAGGAAGTACTCCTTATATGACTTGGAGTTCTATGCCTTGGTTCAGGCCTTGATGAAATGGAGGCATTATCTAATGCCTAAATAATTTATCATCTACACAGATAACATGCACTTCAATTATCACTAATCATCCTAAGCTAAATTAGAGGCACATGAAATGGGTGGAGTATTTGTAGAATTTCACCTTCACCATCAAGCATAAACAAGGAAAAAGCAATAAGGTATAAGATGCCTTGATTAGATGAGTCTTGTTAGTGCATGAGATACATCTTGAGAGTGTTGGTATTGAGTCCCTCAAGGAGAGGTATGAGGATGATGAAGATTTCGAAGAAACATATAATGCTTGTAAGCATCCAACAACACTAAACAAAGAATCATGGCTGGACTATATCATACAAGATGGGTTACTATTCAAAGGTATGTAGTTATGTGTGTCAATAAGTTCAATAAGGGAAAACTTGATCCAAGAAAAGAATAGTGGGAGTATGGTAGGACACCGGACTTGACAAGACTTTGTAACAACTCACTAGGCACTAATTTTGGCCTAAGATGCAAGCAGAGGTGAGAAGATATGTTGAGAGGTGTAAAATTTGTCGAATGGCCAAAGGGAAAAGTAAAAGTGTAGGTTTATATCAACCCCTACCAATCCCAAATAGGCCTTGGGAATCAATAAGCATGGATTTTTTTATGGGACTACCTAGAAAACAAAGAGGATTTAACTCTATATATGTACTTGTGGATAGGTTTTAAAAATGATACATTTTATTCCTTATAAGACCATAAATGATGCCACCTATGTGACAAATCTATTATTTAAGGAGGTAGTGAGACTTCATGGACTTCCACTAATTACTGTATCTGATAGGGACACTAAATTACTAGGCCACTTCTGCAGGACACTATGGAAGAAGTGTTATAGGCTCAATTCACACCCTTGGAGAGGGTTCTTAAAGCTCTCTCTCCAATTGATCTATAATATTGGGACAACCTCAAGTTATGGGTCACCTATGTTGGGTCTAAACCTCTAGAGTAGGCTAGTTTCCTCTTTTATGCTCACCTAAAACTAAGACTAAGCCTAATGTCTCATAAGGAAAAGGGTTAGAAAGAGAACAAGGGATCCTAATAAACTTAACTAGGTGATGCACCAAACTTAAGAGAGAAACTCCCATAAGCTCGATCCCACACTAGATTAGCAGAGGACGATGCTAGCTTACACAACCTTAAGATAATTTACATAAGTATTTCATGGAAGAGGCTCAAAATAGAACACTAATCTAGACATACAAACAACATTGAAAACCCTCTAAACAAGGTCAAAAATAAGGACCATGGATGAGGAATATTATCCTTCACATAATTCCATAATGTACAACTTGACAAACACAGATTCAACGTAAAAGATAGGTAAATAAAGTCCTATTGCATTAAGAGGTAGTTCTTACAAATGCTTGATAGGTTCAATCTTAATCAACTTAAACATACTTTACAGTATCTCAAGGAATCTCCTATGTCTTAAAAACATTTTAAAAACTCTAAAATATGAGAACTATTTACAAATGGAAAGAAAGGAATAATATAGGATAAGGGGGAGAGGAGAGAGAGAGAGAGAGAGAGAGAGAGAGAGAGAGAGAGAGAGAGAGAGAGAGAGAGAGAGAGAGAGAGAGAGAGAGAGAGAGAGAGAGAGAGAGAGAGAGAGAGAGAGAGGAGAGCACATTGTTCATGATAATAAATGAATTTTCAGATTTAAGAGATGTTTTACCATGATTTTGGTCCAATCAAAATAGGTTATTATGATCAAGATATTCATGATTTGTCCAGATAGCCTCTAAATCATTCCACTGGTTGAACAGGGTACACTAGAAGACAAGAGTTTGCCAAAAATGGCAAGTCATGATCTTACTAGAATTGAATGCCCCAACTACTTTTTAAATCCCCAACTCTTGCTACTTTGGATATCCTAATAGATTTCATTATGAGGAAAAAGTCTTCATATCTTCAAATTGTCAAGGACATGTCACATCTACTCTAAGTGGTGGTTTGTTGAGGACATGACTTGGGATGATATTCTCATTAATCATATATATGCTTTGTGCTTTGGATCTTGGACCAAAAAGACTATAGGTGAAAACCAATTTAAGGATATTAGTTTTCCTATAGTTTCACATATAGATGGAACTCTGTTCAATGCCAGAGCTTACTTGAGTCTGTATCGAGCTTCTTTTCTTTTAATTTTTTTCTAACTCAGGTCAAGTTCAAGTTTGATTTCTTTAGCTTTACCTATTGAGTCAAGTCCATTTTGTCTTTCTGACTGTCATCAAACATCCTAGATCATCTCTTTGCTATTGGTTATCAAAACCACCTCAGATTATTAACCCATTTTACTTTATTTTACTTTGTTAGATTTTGAGATTTGATTAAGTGTGGATCGTAGATCATTGGGACCCACCACCCTAAGCTCAGTTTCTCATTGGTCTTTGGGATTTGTTGACCATTTGACTTGCTTTGATTAATGTGTGCTTAACATTTGTCATTCATGCATTTCTTCTCAGGTTTCTACCAAGGATTTTGGATCTAAATAGTCACTTTATGGGTCTTAAAAATGAAGCTCACATGGACGTTTGCCATTTCTTGACCAACTTTACAATTTTATAACTTGAAGTGCAAAGCTCATGGGGACACCAAACTTGTAGAGCATGGACCTAGTGTTGAAAGAAATAGACCCTTTTGATTTGCTAGCCATTTGAGCTTTTTATGTGCTCTTGTAAAATTTTGAAGTCAACTATTTCATGTGATCCTACATGACCTCTTAATGATGGTTTGGTCTGAAATGGCTAAGTATGGAAACTTAGTAAATTCTACATTAGGAGTCAACTTTTCCCATTCATATCTTTTGTTATGTAATAGTGTATGAGCTAAAACTTGGTGCATGTTAGCCTGGGACTAATGTGAATAATCCCATGTGACCAAATCTCCTTGAAGCATCCATATGAGTGAGATCTAGTTGCATCAAAATGGTCACTCAACTTTCCTACCACTAGATCCAAATGTCTGGATAAGATCTGGATGGAATGAGTGGACTAGATGAATTCCATGCACTCCATGCTTATCCAAAAAACTCTATAGGGTCTAAAAAACTTTGGACCATTCTTTATAAATTAATGAATTATATTTTAAGTGAACCTAAAGTGCTTAAAAATCTTGTGAGCTCCATGATTTCTTCATTCTACTCATTCCATCGAGAGCTAGTTTGAACCATTTTGATCAACCAAGAACTCTATTTCTTTCCCTACATTAGGACCTTTAGTAACTAAGCACATGATTGGTATGTGGGCCAAAAATGGCCAAAATTTATGGTAACTTGTAGGGAAGCATGCTTGTTATGCTTGAGAACCCCATTCATTTCATTTTAATTGGTCCATTTAGCATAGGGTCACCTCTTTGTAACTGAATTGATCATGAAGATGATGCAAGGTTGTCTCTTTCTGAAACTTCCTCTTGAATAAGGACTAAAATAAAATAAGAAAGGAAAATTCATGTAGGAAAATTCAAGAAATAAATAATGACTAACCTACTAAACAAAATGTGCATAAGGGCACTTAGAGAAAAGCATCAAAATTACTCTAACCTATATACAAGATCTAAAATTTACAACTACTTCCCACCTAGATCAAATGGAAAGGATTCAACACCACCTACTTGTGATGAACTAGGATAGAAAACATCTTGCCTTTGAGGGATCATGATATGTGAGCTAAGATGCCTAGCTGTTGATCCTATCAACATACTCTCAAGTGGATGAAAAGGGGTAAACATGTCTCTAATGTAGACATATTGGTACTTTTCTTTAAGGCTTTCTCTAAATTGGACTATAGGGACCCCTACATACTCCTTTAAATTGGTGCTTGGTTGACTGTCTAGACTTAGGCAAAAAAAATCTAAATCATCCCAAAAGGCAGCCTCCTCTTAGTCATCTGAGACAATGCCAATTTTAGCATCATCATTATTTTGTTTTCTTTGAAGGGGCCATATAGTATTTCATCAATCCACCTAAGCCCAGCATGTCATATCCCTATGGCTCTAAATCTGACCATTCTCCTTCATTTTTTAAAGCATTATTACTACCTTCAAATAATATCTCATCTTGAGATTGGCCAGCACCCTCAACCTGATGGATGAGTTCCTCTCCATGTTCTGGAAGAGGTATAGGCTTGTTTAAAACCTCTACCTGATCTATGAATTGATAGTATAGTTATTTCCTCACTTCATATTGAACATCTTCCTCCTTTATTTCTTCTTCAAGATCATTTATGACATATCTAACATGGCCAACTGACTGATTGACTACATCAATTTTTTTATCTTGCTAATTTTCATATGTGGCCATACCAGATGGAAGATATTGGGACCAAACAAACTCTTCCCTACCCTTAGTAACATATTTTCTATAGACATCTTCAGAAGTGAAGGCATCAGTACTACCTTTATGCTCTAAAATATCAAAACCATAACAAGAAGCTGAATTAAAACCTGATTCCTCCCCTTTTGAAAGAAGTTGATTGCCTATCATGACCTATTTATCATAGACACCTATGTTGTCTTCTTTAGACTCCATTTTAACTTCAAGGTTCTCCTCTATTCTTTTTTTTAAAATAGGCTCAAGGGATATGGTGGGAGGGTGAAGAAGTTCACCTTGTTTGCAGATCAAGAAGGTATCCCTCTAGCTAGGCACTTTGGAGGCTCTTTTTGGTAGCTTTTAAGGGAAGGAAGGAGAGTCTTGAAAATCTTGTACACCAATATCATTGAGTTGATCTATAGTTTTTTGATTTATCTCTTTCATAAATAACCCTTCTTCTACTAATACTAACTCCTAGACCTTCTAGGTTAGCATTTCCCTTTTTTATTTTATGCCTTCTTTGATTTATTTTCATGAGGGAAACATGGTGCAAGATTTGGCCACCTCATTCCTTTCCTGAGTGGGTGTGGGAGGGGGTAATTTTACAATAGAGGGTATAAAATATTTGGGTTCATTGACATAGGAGAGGATCCACGATGGAAGGACTTCATGTTCCTTAGTTGATAAAGGTGAGGCTTGACAAGGTTGAATAGAGGGGGAAATAGGTTGATATGTAGGATAGATAGGCTTGTTATAGAGGTGGTAGGAATGATTATATGGCTATTGTACTGAACTTTGAGGACCACTTGGGGTGAATCCATGAATATTGTTGATTTGGTATGAGTGATAAACAATGAATGAACATGCAGTTTGATCAAATGGGTGGTGATTATACTTACCAAATGATTGTGTTTAGGCACCTAAGATGCTTAAACTAGTTGATATATGTTTGTATTTTCCAATGATGTTTGTTAGAATGCCTCCAAAGGTTGATATTCAAAAGAACAACACCAAAAATTCTTCCACTACTTTGGACCTTGGTCCCATCGAGCATGCCAAAAATTGGTATAGGCTCAATTTGTACCTTTGGAAAGGGTTATTTAGGCTCTCTCCAATTGAGCTATAATATTGAGACAACCCCATAATATGGGTCACCTATGTTGGGTTTGAACCTCTAGAGTAGTCCAACTTATTTTATGCTCACCTAAAACTAAGACTAAGCCTAATGCTTCAAAGGGAAAAGGGTTAGAAAGAGAATAAGGGTTCCTAAGAAAATTAACCAGGTGATGCACCAAACTTAAGAGAGAAAATCCCATAAGCTTGACCCACACTAGATCAGCAGAGGATGATGCTCACTTATATAACCTTAAGATCAAGCTAATTTTCTTAAGTATTTCATGGAAGAGGTTTAGAATAGAACACTAATCTAGACCTACCAACAACATTGATAACCCTCTAAATAAGGTCAAGAATAAGGACCATGGATGAGGAAGATTCTCCTTCACACAATGTCATAGTGCATAATTTGTTAAACATAGATTCAAGGTAAAAGATAGGTAAAGAAAGTCCTATTTCTTTAAGAGGTAGTTCTTACAAATGTTTGATAGGATTGAGTCTAATCAAGCTGAACATACTTTGTAGTATCTCAAGGAATGTCCCATCTCTCATAAAGATAAAAAAGTCTAAAATCTTAGAGCCCTTTACAAATGGAAAGAAATTAATAATATAGGAGAAGGGGGAGAGGGGAGAGAGAGAGAGAGGAGCACGTTGTTCATGATAATTAATGAGTTGTCAGCTTCAAGAGATGTTTCACTAGGATTTTAGTCCAATCAGAATAGGTTATTATGATCAAGATATTCATTATTTTCCTAGATAGCCTTCAAATCATTCGATTTGTTGAACAAGCTACACTAGAAGATAAGAGTTTGACAAAAATGGAAAGTCATGATCCTACTAGAATTGAATACCCCAACTACTTTCCAAATCCTCAATTCATACTACTTTGGATCTCCTACTAGATTTCATTATGAGGACAAAGTCTTCATATCTTTAAACTACCAAGGACAGATCATGTTTGATTTGAGCAACAGTTTGTCAAGGACATAACTTGGGATGATCTTCTCATTAATCATTTATCTGCTTTGTGCCTTGGATCCTGAACTAAAAAGACTATAGGTGAAAACCAATCTAATTATATTGGTTTTCTTGTAGTTTCACATATAGATGGCACTCTATTCAATGTTAGGTCCTACTTGAGTCTATATTGAGCTCTTTTTCCATTACTTTTTTTCCAACTCAAGTCAGTCTCGAGTTTAGGTTATTTAGATTTACCTGTGCAATCAGATCTATTTTATCTTTATCAAATTTCATCGAACATCCCAACTAATCTCTTTGATATTGGCTATCAAAAGTACCTCAGATTATTGACCCCTTTAACTTTATTTTTCTCTATTAGATTTTGAGATCTTATTAAGTGTGAATTGTAGATATTTGGGACCCACTACCTTGAGCTTAGTTTCTCATTAGTCCCTAGGATTCACTGACCATTTGACTTACTTTGAACTCCCATGTACTTGACACTTGTCAGCCACACATTCCTTCTCAGGTTCTCGCCAAGGATTTTGGATCCAAATGATCACTTTTTGGGTCTTAAAAATGATGCTCACATAGATAGTCTACCATTTATTAACCAAATTTATAATTTTCTAACTTGAATCACAAAGATCATGAGGACACCAAACTTGTAAATAATGGACCTAATGCTGAAAGGAATAAACCCTTTTGATTTGTTGGTCATTTAAGCTTTCTACATGCTCTTATAAAATTTTGAAGTCAACTGGTTCATTTGATCATGCATGACATCTTAACGATGGTCTAGTCTAAAATGGATAAGTATGGAAAATTATCAAATTCTACATTAGGATCCAACTTTGCCCATGCATATCTTCCATTGTGATATAGTGCATGATCTAAAACTTGGATCATGTCAGCCTAGGACTAATGTGATGAAGCCCATGTGACCAATTCTTCTTGACTCATCCATACATGTGAGATATAGCAACATCAAATGGTCACTCATATTTTCAACCACTAAATCTAAATGTCTAGATAATATCTAGATGGAATGAGTGGACCAGATGAATTCCATGTGCTCCATGCTTATCCAAAACACTCCATAGGGTCTCTACAACTTTAGAAATTGATGAATGACACTTTAAGTGAACCTAAAGTACCTCAAAATCTTTTGATCTCCATTATATCTCTATTCCACTCATTCCACCTAGAGCTAGTCTAGAACATTTTGATCAAATAGTAACTCTTCTTCTTTCCTTGCATCAAGACCTTTATCAACTAAGCACATGATTGGTATGTGGGCCAAAAATGGCCAACAAGAAGCTAGGGATAAATCTAAGTTTTAGCTCATCTTACCACCCTCATAAAAATGTTCAAATTGAGGTGGTCAATAGGAGTCTATATAACCTATTGATGTGTCTATCTAAAAATAATCCCAAGTAGTGGGATCTTATATTACCCCAGGTAGAATTTACTTGTAATAACTCATCAAATAGGATCATTGGCATGAGTCCTTTTTAAATGATGTATGGTATGTATCCTAGAGGATTTTTTGAGTTAAGAAACCTTATTAATATGGATAACATAAGTACTAAAGGAGAAGACTCTGTAGTGGCCATGAAAAAAGTTCATCAATAGGTGAGAAGGCAATTAGAAGCCAGTGTGGATAAATACAAAAAGCAAGCTGATTTGAGTAAAAGAGAGGTAATATTTCAAGTTGGAGATTTGGTTTTGGATCACCTTATGAAGGATATATTTCCAAGAGGTGAGTATAATAATCTTAAGATGAAAAAATTGGTCCTTATAAGGTGCGTAGAAAGTTTTCCAATAATGCATATGAGCTGGAATTGCCTAGTGGTGTAGGCATATCACCAATATTCAATGTTTTAGACTTATACCCTTAAAAATAAGAATAAAAAAGTGAATATATAATATATTAATTAGTTTCAATAGGTATATATTGGGTAATTAGTTGCCTCAAGTCAAACTAGATGAATTAGAATGCATCTTGGATAAGTAAGTGGTCAAGAAGACTAAGGACAATAGTATTTGAAGTATTTGGTCAAGTGGAATCAAGAACACATTGAATATGATACATGGATGAAATATAATTAAATTAATAGGTAATTTATTACTCTATAATAACTCATGGACAATAGTCCCTGAGCCTTTTCTTTTCTTTTCTTTTCCCCTTGGGAGTATGATGCAGGAACATCACTCTTCAGTGTGAATTATTGAGAATTTTGGTTTTCATAGTTAATTTTGGTTTTTAATGTGGTATAAGGTATATTATAATGCTTATATCACCTTTAGGTTTCATTTCAAGTTGTTATTTTAGATCTAGGTGCTCATAAATTCAAATTTGGCTTTTCCCACCAAAAAGGACTTTTTGAAATTTTGAACTAGTTAGGCCTAGTTTAGGTGCTACAATTGTGTTTGGATGAGCTTTAAAATTATGAAATTGTTATATTAGACCCATGAGGGGACTATTTATTTAGGATACTTGTTTTTGGAACATGTGTTCAAGAATTTTCTACTTAAAATGTATGCTTTAATACTTTAGTTCTTTTCCTGAATGCTCTTGGAAGGATCTAAAATCTGCTGAAGCAATTTTAGGACATATATAATGTTGTAAATTCATTTTTAAGGAGTATAATTCAAATTTAAAAATATTAATTATCTCCAAGAACTAAAATAAATTCTTTTGATACCAATTCATATATGGTTGCAGACATATTTTCTATGTTTTATGTGTTCAAGAAGACTGTGTATGCAATATTTGTAAGGAAAGATCGGATGGAAAGGTGGTTTGATTGATAGTATATATATATATATATATATATATATATATATATATATATATATATATATATATATATATATATATATATATATATATATATATATATATATATATAAGCTCTTATAAAAAATTTAAATGGTTCTTTATGTGGTTATTTAATTTCTATTAACATATTTTGGTGAAGCACTCAACTCAGACCCTATAAAATATTGTATCTTCACACTCAGGAAAAACAAAATCTTTTTAAAATCGATGAACATAGTTATCGAAAAAATGAATAATGAGTCTAAAATGCACGTAGGGTTTTCAAAAACCCTATCTAATCTTTTAAAAAAATTAAATTAAATTGTGAGCTTGAAACATTGGATTTCCTCTTTTTGGGTTGACATAGTCAAGGTAAACACTATGTTAGGGTTTCAAAACTAAATGTGGTATTGTGAACATTTCCACTGACAAAAATTCCTAAAATTTGGTGATTAGTTGGGTCTTGTATTACTCTAATATATTTTTTATTTTATATTCTATTACATTACCTCTATGTACATCATGAGAGTATTGTGTATGAATTAGTTATTTAGAGACCTAATTAGACCTAGACAGAGTTTAAAAAGTGCACTTTTGGGTGGAATTTCAGTAAGAAACTTCTTAGAGTGAAATAAATCATTAAAGGGTATCCAAAAAGTATTTTTTATCATTTTGTATCCTATCCTAGCCATATAATTGGATATAATAAAAAAATGATGTAATAAAGTAGATAGTCAAGGCTAGTTACCACTGAGTTGACAAATTGAGGGATTGGTGCTTAACCTCTACATCAGTCTGACTGGGATAACTATCAAAAACTAGATATAGGTGTCAAAAATAACCATAGAGATTAGCACAATCATTTAGACAATAATGTGGTGTGTTAGTGTCCAACACAATGCACTATTGTCCCATTTATATTCTTCATAAATGATTTATGGGTTTTTTAGATCATTCATGTTTCAACTATAGTCCAAATTTCAAGTCTATGAGATCAATACATTTTATTATATCTTTATTTTCCTCTAAAAACTCTAGGTTTTTATGCTTTTAAGGGTTTGAATGAACACCATGAGAAAAAGGGGTTAGTGGGTCTAATGTGTTGGATGTGTGATTCACACCCCTATGTGGGCACACTACCTACATACCAATACTTTGAGGAGGTATCAATATTGATGTATTTCTCTCACTTATGTGATATGTGTGAATGTATGTGAATGATATAATTCCTAAGTATGAATGCATGAGAAGATGTCTTGGAGGCCACTTGAGATCTAGATACCTATGCTAGGGTTGTATTATTAATTATATGGGCTGAATCAATATAATATCAGAACAAATGGGAGTTTTCCCTTAATATGAAATGGTACTTTTTTTTTCTTCTCTATGATAATGTCCACTTAGAGTGTAAGAGTGTGAAATTAGTGTTTATATAGTGTTCTAATAAAAATGACTTGGGAGGGTGACTTAAGAATAGGTCTAGGCTTACCTTAATCCTCTTAGGGAGATCAAAAATTACTTTTTAGATAGTTTAAAGACCTAAATCACTAAAGGATTGCTTCATTATGGGTCTCATGTGGTTTTTTATAGGCTTGGGTGTTATTTTTGATAACCAGGTGACTAAAAATGGATCAAAGGGGCCCTTAAGATGGGTCAAGTAATATACTAAGGGTAAAGTGACCTCAAGTGGACATCTAAGGCATAAATGGTTAATTTAGATGATTACATTTTCCCCCTTTTATTCTATAAATGCATCAAAGTGAAATGGTTGTGACAAAGGAAAAAGAGACATGCCTAGACTTACCTAAGAAGTGAATCCCATGAATGTGGGTCTGAGTCTACAAATATTGATCCATTATGTGTCTTACAAAT
This sequence comes from Torreya grandis, assembly GCA_037957365.1. NCBI lineage: Eukaryota > Viridiplantae > Streptophyta > Pinopsida > Cupressales > Taxaceae > Torreya > Torreya grandis. The sequence goes on from JARHVA010000962.1 coordinate 2,874,442, forward strand.
GAAACATGTATGAATTATTCCTAACTTAAGAAACATCAAAATCAAAGATAAAAATTGAGTAAAGAGATGAGAGAGAGAGAGAGAGGAAAGGAATGAATACAACTCATTGGGTATGCAAACCAATGAAAAAACCTAGTGACATCCTTTATGTGTGTGTGTGTGTAGATGGTGATAAAATGGTGAATAGTGAAGACTAGGATGATGTCTTGCCTAATCCCCATGTGTAGGTGACTAATTAACTCAAGATGTAGTTGACTCCATCATTACCCACCCTACTCAATGGATCATAACCTATGAATAGCTTGGAATGGATTGATGATTTGTCCAACCCTCACATGTAGGTAGCTTAAGAACTTAAGTAGGCTGTAACTACATCATTTCCCACCCATGTTTAGTAGATGCATCTAAATCTAAAATTGTGTGATGTAACTAAAATTTTGTAAGATATATATAGGGCCACATGAAAACACTAAAATGTAAAATGGATCGAGGGTCACTCGATAACTCTAAAAATAAAATGGATTGGGGTCCACTCAAGAATGCCAACCATTGTAGATGGAATAAGGCATCAATCTGGTGTAAAATTGGTGCATAACTAGTGCATATGGTGTCTAGAGTACACAACATGGATAATTGCATAGATTTAACCTTCCATCTGAGAGAACTGGTGCCAAACTGAACATATAGGAATAATGTGTCATGCATGTTCCCCCAAAATCTAATATTTATTTATATGGATTTTAGATTGAGTCATAATAATCCATGTATGTGCATATATAAAATTGAAATGTGATTGATCATGCCACACATGATGCCCCCAATCTGAGCAAACTTATGTAATCTATGTAAAAACTAAGTACATACTAAACCTACCTAATAATTTATGCCTGAGACTTTAAATCTGAAGTATAACTATTGTACCTTTTTGACAATTCTAAAATTTTCTATTTCTAGGTTACTGGATAGTAGCATTATTCACTTCACCAATATTTCACTACATTATAGACCATTGTACTACAATATTAGTCAAATGTGTTATTTTTTATGGAAACTGAGATTGGTCTATATGTGATTGTGTTTCATTATATTTTCTTGAATCTAAGATCTATAATCTATGTCTGCATGTTGAAAACTATGTTCTAAGTGCACTAGGATGGTCTGATCTCTATGAAAAACCCCTATGAACTCCCCCTCTTTTGAGGGTAGTTATTTAACCTTTGTGATAAATTTCCGTAAAATAAAAGTTATGCATCATGTATGTTAGACTAAAAACATATGATGTGTGTGATAAAATAATGTAATGTGTATAAATGACATCAAAATGTAAAATAGTTTGAGCATAAATTGGTAATGTATGATGTATATTAGATCTATCATTCACAAGTTTGTCAAGATAACTATAATAATATAACTACGTATATGAATAGTAAATCTAAATATAATATGAGTAAACTGCCTAGGCATATAGGGCATGATGTCCATCAAGGCACCCAAGGAGGAAGAGGAGATGTATGAGGTCCCTCATGACATCACAAACTAGATATGAATGTAACAATAAAGAGACAAGTGTCATTTCCATGACATAGACATACATACAAACACATGAGGCACACAAAGTAGGCAAAGGGATCATAATACAAGGGATACAGACACATGTCACTAAGTCTGAGAAAGAACATACATAAAAGGACATGTTCAAATGTCTATATACATAATTATAAGTACATACAAGGAAATGGGAACATGTCCAAATCATACTTATAATGAAATGAATTGGCTTAGAGCCATAAAACAATGACATATTCAAATTCCCCCGATTCTAGATGTAGAAGCAAAGAGACACAATAAAATCTAAAGTAGTAAAGCTAAAAATGAAATGATGCATAACATGTGGTGAAAATACATATAAGAGCAAAGATGTACATAATCTGAGTTTATATTATTATTATTCATTAAAAAATAGTGTATTATAGGATGATCAATATTAAGATATAATCAATGTTAAATTTGTGATATGGAGTATAGAAAGATAGAACCTGGCAAACCAGTAATTGTGTGTATGATGCCCCCCAATGGGCTAATATAACAATGTTTAATCTATGTATATGTGTATGTGACCCCAATGGGAGAATAGTATCAAATCTAGATCTAGGTGGATGACTTGACTCCTATAGTAATTTATGAACACTCGAAGGTAAAAAGTGAAGCATGTATATATGATAAAACTGACTATACTACCATACATAGCATATATAGTACCTAAAAAATAGAAGGAATGTAAACATGGAAATGCATATAATCTAAAAATTTTACTTTATAATAAATATTTGAATTTTTTTGTGTTTTTGAACATATTATATTATTTTTTACATTTTTTGAGTATAATCTATGTAAAAACAACATTAAAATGAACTATGTACAAGAAGCTGGATAGAGGAAACTATGTACAAGTAAACTAGAATAATGAAACTATGTATAATTAAATTAGGAATGGATGAAATTATGTATAAGGAGAGTGTCATGGATAAAAATCTGTGTGTTATTAAGGAATGGTTCTAGAACCCCAACCTATCATCGATGGGATGCCTTTGTGAAACATAAGTGGCATCTTCACTTTCTAACTAGTCTATATCATAATAATTTATGTTGTTCTAATCATCTTCTTCATTATGATTAGTAATGTTTATATTATTGATTGGGATCATACCATCTGAAACTATATCCACTATAAGTATAGCTTACTTTAAAAACTCTATTGTTAGAAACCCTCTTTTGAGAATGGTTGTTTGTTTATCCTGATTCTAATTGTGAAACTTAAGATCTTGATCCTTTTGTAGCATTACTTGTGTAACTAGATGTTTTGCATTGATAAATTATATCTATGAATGATTTTCCTTAGTATGTTCCACAAATCCCAAACCTTGTTGACCAATATTATCAACTTCTAGAATAGGAGTAGTGATGGTTTGGGCATGTTTTCCCCTAACCCTTAACCTTGATAATCAAATTGATGTAGATATTTTTGACTAAACCCATAATATTTTGAAAGTGGGACCTCATTTTGGAAAGGTATATTAGTATTCTTCAATTTTTTTATATGTGTTTGATGTACTTCTTCTTACTCTAATGTTTCTTTATGAACCTTTTGTTGTTTTGAGTTATGATTTGGTAACCACTTTTGTATTGTTTTTAAATTTAGCCCTTTTTTCATATGTTCCTATATCACTATGGATTATATAATTGATTTAACTTGTATAGGGTCCTCATTAGTGATTATTTTTATACATGTTTTTTAATGCCAAACATGAATCTGTGTGATGACCATGCATTTTATGGTATGCATAATAATATCTGGATCTCCTCACTAGATGTAAATAAGGTATTTTGATCAACTTATATTTAATAATTTGCCTTAAAATATCACTTAAACTTATATTTTATCTTGAGTACTATTTTAATCACAAGTTTTAGATGCACTTTATTGTGATTTATTATTTTGATATGTAATATTGCTTGTCATAAGTTGACTAGGTGAATATGCATATACATGATTGATATTAGAATGCCTTGGATTTTTTTGTCTTGTAGTTTAATTTTCTAATATTATAATATTTTCATGTAATAGCTGATTCTGATTTTGTAATTTTGAAATGAGCTTGGTCATATTAATAATTTCATCCCTTAGAGCCTCACAAGTACAAACCCTAGTTGCTTCTAATTAAACATAAAAACACACATCCTAAATGGGATATATGGGAAAGGAAGGTATTGAAGGATGGATGGGTTAATTATAGACATTTGGAATAGTAGTATAGGTTTCCTTACTCTTGGAGGAGTGATAGCATGGACCTAGTTAGAGGGAAAATAGTTATTACCCTCTTGGATATGAAGAGGAGGAAATGAATCTTCTTTATCCATGAAATTTGGCAATATAACTTGGAAGAGGGATACTAGGGTAGAATATATCAGGTCTAAAATCACTAATACAACCATAAAAAATAGGAAATAAAAGGATCAAAACATTAATAGCATTTAAGGCTAGGGTTTTTACACTATTCAAAGTAAGTGAGGTTCACCAAATGATTTAACTATTTTGGGAATTATGGAATGTAAAACCCTAAGTAGATGAAAGATTGCATACAATCATAAGATAATTATAACAATAATTAAGCATGCTGATCTTACAACTACTACAACCAGAAGGTGTTCTAAAAATAGTAAATAATTAGTATAAATAATACTTAGCTTGAAAAATGACTAAGATAGATGTTCTGACACCTATAAATTAGAAGTTTGATTGGGTTAGCTATCAAAAACTAGATCCAGGTGTCATAAATATCCTTAGAAATTATCATGATTAGTTAGACAATATTTTAGTACACTAGTGTGCAAGGAAGTATGTTATTTTCCCACTTAGAGTTTTCATAAATGATTTCTAGGTTTTATAGATTAGGTCCTATTCCAGCTATGGTCCATATATCAAGTTTATGAAATTAATAATTGTTATTATAGATCTACTTTCCTCCTAAAACTCTAGGTTTTTATGCTTATAACAATTTGAATTAACACCATGAGAAAAAGGGGCTAGTGGGTCTGATGTGTTGGATATGTGATCCATACCCATGTGTGGGAACACTTCCTACATACCAATACTCTGAGGAGGAATAAATCTTTATGTAGTTCTCCCACTTATGTGATATGTGTGAATGTCTATGAATGCTAGAATGTTTGAGTGTGAATATGTGATAAGATGCCTTAGAAACCACTTGAGATTTGGATGCATGTGTTAGAAATGGATTATTGAATGTATGGGTTGAATTAATATAATATTGGAATGATTTAGAGTTTTCTCTCAATATGAAGTGGTAATTTTGTGTGCTTCTCTATGATAATGTCCACTTAGAGTGTAAGAGTGTGAAAGTAGTGTTTATATATTATTCTAATAAAAATAAGTTGGGAGGGTGACTAAAGAATAGGTTTAGGTCAACCTGAATCCTCTTAGGAAGATGCAAAAGTAATTTTTTAAGGTTTCAAGGACCTAAATCACTAAGGGATTGTGTCATTATGGGTCTCATGTGGTTTTCTATAGTCTTGGGTTCTATTTATGACCGCCATGTGACCAAAAGTGGATCAAAATGGCCCCTAAGATGGGTCAAGTGATATACTAAGGGTAAACTGACCCCAAATGGACATATAAGACATAAATTGTTAATTTAGATGACTACAATAAATAACGACCAAGTGAATATTAAGTGTGGGTTTGATTTAAATTTATATAAGTCCAATTTGATTACTTCCCATGCTAGTAACATGATAGGTGAATAGGCCAACCTATGTGAAGGGTTTAATTTTGAAAAATAGTCATTGTTAGGAAAAGGTTGGTAATGCCAACTTTAGGATAGTAACATTTATGTCACTATCTGAGTGTGACATTACTATCTGAGTGAGATGTTATTATCCAAAAGATATGAATGTAAATGTTGTGTTTTAGAAGTGTCTAAGTAGGATATTTATTTTATTTAACATAGAACAGAGTGTTTTTGTAGGTTAATAATAATAATTTATAATGTATTAGATCATAAAAATCATGTAGGTGTGTGACAATGGTGAGTGAGAGTTATTAGTAGAAGCTTAAGTTATGTAGGATAAGTGTAGGTCTAGATTGAAATTACCAAGTGTCAAATACTAGATTTAAGTGTCTATAAATTCCCCTCTTTTTTCTAATATTACAATGCCATTAAATACTAGATTAAAATGATAAAGACATACTTGAGTATGTACAACACACTTTGTCTTTAGGAGAAGGCTCCAATGTGCAAGCTACTCCAAGAAAACCCTACATTGAAAATGTAATATTCAATGTCCATATAGTGAAATTTGGAATCTGAATTATACTTCAAACTTGAAATTTTAAAGAGAAAGGAATGAGTACACCTGTAAGTGCGTAAACCATGTTGACCTATAAATTATTGGAGATTATGATTCCATGTTAAATCATTAGATAATTGTGCTTCCTTTGTGAAGTACATGAATAACATGGAAACATTTGAGGGTGATCAATCACCAATTTGAAATTTAACTAAGGAAAGGGTAGTGGATTGAAGAACATATTGCCCTAAGTCATATGTAACTAATCCAACACTGATCTTGTAACCCGAAGATGATAAGGTGGAACCACACGATGGGTTTTTCTATGGGTAATTCCATATCCATTGAGTGTCACTAAACCTTAACATGCATTACCTTAAAATTAAAATCATAAATTCCATGGCCATGGGTTCACTTTGGGTAATTTCATACTTGAAAATAATACAATGTTATAAATGTGTAAATGTGCATGACCTAGTATCATGTTCAACTAGAATTTAAATTAGTGTATATGTGCATGAATGAGTATCATGCCTATACACACACACACACACACACACACACACACACACACACACACACATATATATCTGTGGTGTATATGTGTGAATGAGATAGAATCATGCTTAACTAAATTTTTCCAATAAAATAGAGTGCATGTTACTTTCACATGCCCCAAAACATATATAAATATATATTAATCTAAAAGGAGTGTAAATGGAGTACATATGCCTTACATATTCCCCAAATATCATTCTAAATATTGAAAATATATATCCTAATTTTATATCTAAATCATATCTAAACTCTTAAATTTGTATGCTATACTCATATATGTTCATGGAGGATTTAGTCTCTATGACAAATCCCACTAATATGCCCCTCTTTTGAGGTTTGGGATGGATCCTTCAAGTCACCCATCTCAAAATAAAATAAAATTGTATCATGTCATGTATAAATATAATCTTGTGTATAAACATGTCAACATGTGGAAAATGTGTCATCATAGTAATATGTATAGCATCAAGACATGTTTGTAACATATGGAATACAAGTTCATATATGTGGTATGTCAAGGTAGATGTATCTATAAGGCATGCAATAGTAATTATCACTATATAAGACTATGTATTAAGGAAGTGCATGATATAAATTATGGCACAACATAAAAAGGGGAGGTACATGTTATGGATCACAACACTTACAAACATAACAATCATAAAATCTTAGTAATCTCAACACACAATGTCACGTAATAGTATAATATGTCTCACATAATGTTAATGGGTCACATACAAGGGAAATAAAAATGTTGCTATCAAGCAAGGCTAAAGAGATTCAAATAATGAGAAATAAACATTTTAACAAATAAGGCTAAAGATCCACAAACAAGGGGCATGAATGCCATAAAAAATAAGGTTATAGAGCCATAAATAATACCAAGGGGACTCACATAATAGACAATAATATATAGTCTATCATACAAGATTAACAACATAGATAAAGCATGGATCAAGTGAAAACTAGTCCACACTATCCATATATGTCAGTATCATAGCATAGTAAAATAACACATCCATGTAGTATTGTGTAATATTTGAATAATTAGCAAGGCATCTTTAAGAAATATGTGTAGCTCAATATGGTAAATAAGTCATATAAATATATAACATGTGATAATTTAACATGTGGATGTAGGTGCCCCTAGTATTAGCATGATCCCTAGGTATAGGAAGGGTTTAACATCTATGTGTCCATGTACAATCTATGTCTTGTGTCACACTCATATCATTTTTGAAATGCATGTGTGTATGAAAATATCTTGTCATATAAAAAACATGTGATTAATAAATATGTAAACAATATAGTCTATCAACTCATGTCATGATCATCACCTAATTTTTTACTTTTTTAATATTTGAATGTTTTTATATTTTCCAGATATTTTTTTATATATTTGAATTTATTTGATATGTGCAAGTAAGACCAAGTAGCAAGGTTTCTAAAATATAATAATGGGATAGATTCAAATAAATTTTAAAATGTGTCAAGGCATAATGTGAATTAGATGTGATAGCATAGCATTTTGGATAAAGTTATGATAAGTAATATGTCCCCACAATATATGTGAATCACCACATCATAACTCAAAAGAGTGTGTGGCTGGTGGAGGGGTTTATTAAGGAATCCATGTATGTGTTCATTTAATGTGTATCCAAAAATGTATGTAATCATGTAGAAGTAATGTAATCCAAAATAATAGAAAATATAATGATCATCATGTCGAAGTGAGCAAGTAATATGTTATAAAGAATGTATACTAAGATTTAGTTGTGGTGAATGATGCATCATAAGATAAATGTCATGGATGTTTGGATCAAGAAGCAAGGAACAAATGAATAACAACCAAGGGATTTATGAATGGTAAATGCAAGAGCATATTTTCCCATGTATATGAAATTATAAGAATAGAGGGAGTACAAAACTTATAAGCTATGTATGATGGATTATGTTTTGGATACCTAAGGATTTGATTAATGCTAACCACTCAGAAGTAAAAATTATGAGTAATATAAACCCTCATCTAAAATTGACTTATGATGATGCAACTATGGTGTTACACTCTTAGTGATACCTACAATTGCATGATATTCATTTCATTCATTATTTATTATAGAGAATGTATAATAAACTAAACCATATATTAGAATTTCTTTAACAAATGTATCATCCTTTTTATTATGTATCTTAGCACTGATTGAAGAAATAATTTATGTTTTCATTTCTTCCTCCTTTTGCATAATGTTCCTTACTTGTTTCATTCCTTTATCCTTAACTTCTTGATTTTCCTTTGGTATCCACACTTACATTGGAAATGATGTAACTAAATCTCTCTTTGTGCTTTCTATATAATTTTGATATGAAAGTAAACCTTCTTAGAAAGAAAAGTGATAGCCATGTGAATCCTATCAAAATTTGCTCCCATTTGTTGTAACTATGATTTTCCAAAAGTAACATTTCCTTGTGAAATATTCTTGTGTACAAATAGCAATGCGTCAATTTTTGTAGGCCCTAGAGAAATTGTAGTGGTAACATGTCACTAGGCATTCTCATGTATATGTTGTAAATCCCACTCACTATATCCCAAATATTGGATTAATATAATTGTGAGTGTATTGTGTTGTTATTTATCATCTATAACAATGTCTTAACTATATTTACCTCTAATAAGGGCTTGAATAACCATTGGTTTTGTTAACTTTTCAAGTCTTATTGATCTCTCATCACCTCACATGCTAGAAATAGGGCTTTCATGTGGACCATTTTGGACCAACAATAGGTATTTCATGAATGATTCAGGGTTTTATATACATTTTAACGTTTTAGTAAGTCCTAATAAGCATATTTTAGGTCATGAGGTCATATTAGCCTTTGTTTAGGCCTATTTTATGACTAAAATAATTAAAAGGTGTTTTTAAATGTAAAAACATATCAAAAAGGGCCTAGATCATTTTATAAGGTCAGGAAAAGGATGAAACATTCTAAAAGGTCTCATAAAGGTCATCTAAAAAGTTTAAAAATCCTTCATAGACCCTTAAAGTCCATAAATCTTGTTCAAATAGTATCTTTGACCTTGTTTTTCCCCTTCTTTTGCCTCCTTGTGGTTTCTTTCAAGCTTCCAACATGGGAAAACTCAGTCAAGGCCATGATTATGTATGTTTCACCTTTATAATCCCTCAATAAATGAAAATAAAAATTATTTGTATTATTTAAAATGTGTTTTAGGATAGGTTTCATAAAGGCTTCTCAATCTTCTACTCTCCCTTACATCCAAAAGTGTTATATCAAGCTTTATACAAGTCTCTAAACATGGATATGAGTCCATTCAAGTGAGTTTACAACCCATGCATTCTAAATACAAGTATTAAAATAATATATAACATGTTTCTAGTTTTTCATGAGATTATAGAAGTCTCCAAACATGTTTCCAAGGTTTCCATGAGGTTGTAATGTGAAAAATAAGGATTTTTAAGCATGTCTGCAAGTCTATAGAGGTCTCCAAAGCCTTGAAAAGGAAATTGAGCAAGAAATTTTTTTTGGGAAGGTTAAATCATGCCCTAAGGATCATAAATTGTGATTTATATGCCTTTAAGAAGAGAAAATGAAATTATAAGCAAGTTACAAGCTAAAATGCTATGTTTATAGGGTTTACAACTAGAACCAATCAATGTCCCATCATATTTATCCTCATGTATGGTATATGGAAGTTTTTAGAGTAGTATTGGTACGTATTAATGCATCCTTTGGTGGCCTTTAAACTTAATGATAATGAAATACTTATTTTTATCTCATATAAACCTTTCAAAATGTTGCAAGTAGTCTAAAAGACTATTAAAACTCTACTAAACATGTGATAATGCATTTGGATAGTTTGAAGGCTTGAAGAGGCATGAAACAAGGTTATATACCCTTTATAATCATAAAAACAAGGTAATAACATTTTTTTATGCCTATACACATGTTTCCAAGAGTATTTAAGCAAGTACATAGGTTTGTGATCAAAATTTTAAGTAATAATCATGAGGTTGCAAGTTTTCCAAGGTTTATTTAATGATATAATTCCAAAACATATGTCTATTCCAATGTTTCCATGATGACATAATGCTAATACATGGGTTTTAGAAGATCCATGAATCATCAAAACCCAACCTACATGTCTACAAGCATATTACAAAAGGTTTCATGATCGTAAAACCTCACTAATAGGTCTATAACAAAATTTAGATAGTGTTCATGAGGATAATTTAAGGTTTTAGAGCTTATAAAACATGATTTAAATAATCATATATGTCTAAAAGTAAATCATGCAAGGTTTTTTTATGATCAAGAGCATATAGAGAGTTTCATGATCTTAAAACCTAGCCTACAGGTCCGTTCATAGTTTCTATAAGTTCATGATTGTATTAAGGAGAAGACAAGGTTCCCATGATCTAAGAATCATAATAGTTATGAAACACATCTCTTTGAAAGTTTTATTGATGAAGCATATAGAGATACAAGGTTCCATGACCATACAATGATAATGCAAGGTAATAAAGCATGATCTAAACATGATTTAGGATGTTAATAGGTCTTCAAACAAGTTTAATAAGGTCTCCATAAGGATGTGATACAAATAATGATTATAATACTATTGTTCTTGACTTATCAAGAACAAGACAAAGCTCTAAGACCTAGCTAAATCCACCAATAGGTCTGTAGTAGACAAGTACAGATTAAATGGTTTTCACAATGTTATAAAGCTAATATTTCAAATTTCCATGATATTATAATGTGAAAAAAAGGGTTTAGAACTTATAAAAATATAGATAATAGGGGAATTTAATTTCTCTTATAGGACATATCTTTAATATCCTCATAGTCCTTATAAGGATGAGTTTGAAGTGATCAAACATTTAACAATAGTGCAAGGACTTTAAGCATGCTCTCAAGCTTGCATATAGACTATGGAACATAATGTTGGATATATTTCCAAACAATGAATAAAACCATCTTCTGTAATCCCTTTTTGGGATACTAAAATGGAAAATGCAAGGTATGAGGTAGGAGAGCAAGTTGTAGTACATGGTATTGAAGATGATACTCATAATAATCATGTTTCTAACTCACTCCTGACCAATACAATAATTAGAAACACCCTCCAAGTAAGAGTACATAAGAATTTAATGCCTAAAACTATGGAATATAAGTTTATTGAGTCTCCCAAAGCATCTATAATTCATGAAACAACCTAAACAGGGTTTCTAAGGACTAAGACAAGATTTATTCAGACTATTGGGTGATTCATGTTGCTTTCAAATGGTGAATAAATATAGAAACTAGTTGGAAACATGATCATAAAGAAGTGAAACTTCCCCAAGGTGATTTAAATTCATGATAAACATGTTCAAAGGCTCTAAATGGATGAGTTATGTCAGCTTGAGACTTATTTTGGTGCAGGATACTTAGCAAGAAATCTAAGGAATAAGAACAAGTCAAGATCAACTATCTTCTCTCCAACCATCACATGTTCAAGATAAAAGTGGTGAGTTCAAAGATTTTTTTAGGAGTTTCTCAATCAAGAAGACTAAGTCATCAGCTAAGGAACATCAAAGGACACTATTCTAGGAGACAAATGGAGTGAAGATAGAATGATTTATCCTCCATTATGACAAGCAACCAACCAAGTCTACATGGAACAAATCTAAGGCATTGAAGGATTTGTTGATGCCTAAATGCATACCATAGGTGATCTTATTATTTAAAGAACACTTATCATTTTAGAATTTGAATAATTAAGAGCATGGGTAGTAGGTTTTAGTAATCTAGTTACCTATGATGAAATAAAAGTAGAGCAAGCAAACTGTTCCATAATATTTATAAATTTTGGTGGTTGGAATCCACCATGGCCAAAAAATATTTGAAAATAAGAAGATGGTCTATACTAATTAAGATTAATTATGCTCAATTATAAGTCTAAAGACTAATCTATATGTTATTTATAATGATATTTAAACTAAAGTGATCTGGTTAAAAAATAAGTAAAAAGGTAGGGTAAGGCTAAGAAGAAAAGTGTTGTTGATCTTCATCTCAGACATCATGACAAAGTTAAAGTCTTTCCCAAGCATGCACTTAAAACCAATATATGAATTAAAACAACTTAAGCTTAAATCACAATATATATCAAGCAAACTTCTAAGGAAGATAAGACACAATGCAAATAAGAACCACGTTTACTTTAAAGATTTACTCCTTTAAGCAAATAGTTGATACACATCTACAAATTTAGATCAAATAAAATGAAGAAAACTAAGGAACCTTAAATTAACCAAGCATATGAAAAAGTTAAAAAGTATTCATGTAAAAGGTATGTGTTAAGAATTAAAAAAATACTATTCAAATCTAAGATTCAGAACAAATAATTGAGAGAGAAATCATATAGAAAATGATGCAAACAAATTTAGAAAATCTTTTCAGAATTATTTGCTTGCATTAATAGCTCAAAGCTATATAAGTTTTGGCTCAAAATTATCTCCCTATTACAATAGACAATACTCTTTTTATATAAACAAGGAAGTATGTTGGTCAGTTGCATTAACTTACAAGTGTACAAATGTAAAGGATAGTTGTCCTTTCTATAAAGTTTCTAGAATACACTAGACTTTCCGAAATGAACTGACTTATAGGAAAATGTGATAACAAAATGCACATGCCTTTACAAAATAATATCTCATTTTCAAAATTTACAATGCTTAAATAAAAGAGAATATTCTTAACTAACTAGTGGACCATGTGCTGATGAAGTCCCTTGGTTCTGTTGAAGTAGCCTTACTACCTTTTGATGTTTCTCATCAATAAGTCTCAAATTAATTATAGGTTCAAGTAAAAGTTCATCCTCTTGCTTAGCTATGTCTTCAAGGTCCCTATTATTTCTCTGTTAGGCTTCCTTAATGATCCTTGCCTTAGCTATCTTTTCTTCTATCGTTAGGATCATATACATGACCTTACTATTGTTAGTCCCAAACCTACCTTGGCTCTTGCATTTTACCTCTTACATGACCAAAGTGGTACTATGCTTGAATTAATCATCTATAATGATGCTCATGGAGCTAAGTGTTGTAGGTTTGGTAATCATGGTCTTAAGGAATTGTTCTATCCTATCTAGTAACTATTTATCATCCCTAAGGAGTCTTTCTAAGATTTTGGACCACATGCTTAATCCTTTAATTTTATCTATAATCAGTCCTATGAATTTTTTGAGATGAGATAGGCTAATTGTATTAAAACCTATGATTTTATCCCCTATCAAGATGCTAATTAAATCCTTCATCTTATATTTTGAACTCTGCCATTGAATAATTAAACCCCTAGCTGTTACATCTTGTTGACCTAATACACCTTTTCTTACTTTTGTTATCTTTAGATAATTAAATATATTATAAAATGATGCCTCAAACATCTCTTTAATAAGATATAGGATAGATAAATTAGCCTACCTCTCTATATTTTCCCTTTGCTTCTTCAGGTTCTCTATTAATTATTGCATGCCCTTGATTCCAATTTGCAATTGGGTTGATTGAAATTGGGCTAATCCAAGTATATCTTCTTCAAATATGGGTTATTCACCTATATTATAACCTCCTACTAGAGTTAAACCAAAAAATGGTTCCACCTTTTGAAAAATGAATTTTTCACCAGCAACCATGGCTCTCTTTTCAGTCACCCTCTCCAAACCTGTAGTTTATGGATTGAATTGGACTCTGACTAATGATCAAGTTATTTGAGGAGGGTCTAGAGTCTCTATTTGGGTGCCACTTGACTCCTTAAGAGTATTCATATGAGTGACACTTGACTCCTAAATGGAATCCATCTTTCTTTCTCCTCCTTTTATAAGGCAATTATCCATGGTTTGAGCTCATCATGGATAGTTATGTTCACTGACTTGGTCATGGCCCAAGAATATTGTAGAGTATGAATATTTTATAGCTTACCATAGATGAACCATTCAATGATGGTTGGTCCTTGTATCACATTATCTTCCCTATATACATTGACCTCACTTAATTGGTGAGTGAAGGTCAGTCTAGGCCTCTTGGGTCCTGCTAGAACTAGTGTAAACTTAGCCTTTCTCTTTTATGGGGGAATAACTAGAACTAAACTCAAAGCTAATTCCTTCCCTTTTTTATTCACCTCTTTAGTTTGGGGCTAGGGTTCCTCCATCTAAATTTCCTATTCATCAGATTGATAAATAGTGGACAACGTGTTTAATGCATCTTCCATTAACTCACTCGAGTCAAATGCTACCACATCCATGTACTCAATTAGAGATCCTGGTTTATTGGGTTGGACTGAAGATGATGTCCCATCCCCAAGTCTCCTTGCTTAAATCCTTTGTTTCTATTCTACTTCAAGATTTGGGACTTCCACTTGTGATTATGGTTGTATGGGAGGAGGTTTAGAGGATTGACCTCCCATGAAGTGGTATTACCTTGGACCAAGTTGCAATATGTCATCACTCCCTTATTGGTCCCTCATCAATCTAGGTCCTGGATTGATGCCACATTTCTTCAACCTTGCCAATACCACTATGAAGGATATAACCTTGGTGTATATTGATTCATAGACTCCTAGCCAATGTTCATAGGTTAAATTTATTTATTTAGCCTTTAAATGTTTCATAACTCTATTATTGGGGTCCTAATGTCTTAATTCATCATGTTGCAACTTGAAAGATGATCTATGCCTAACAACATCTTTAGTGTTGTCCTAATACTAGAAGATGATTTTTCCAAAAGCCAAGGGTAGAGTATGTAGTATTCCTTTACTTTTACCTCTACAAACACCATCAATACCATTGCATATTTGGAATGCAACTTCCTACTTAGCCAACTTGTTTGGAACATGAACTAGCAGTCTAAGTGGAGTGCATTGTGTTCCCTCAATCCTGATGATTGTGTAATCTAGATAAAACTAGATGTCTCCAATGGACTCAATGGACTTCTTTACTAATGGGATGGCTCTTGGCATTGGTTTTAATATTATAGACTCATTCAAGGTAGGATATATATAATCACAAATAAATTTAATATGGTCCCTATACTTGAATATATGCAACTTTGAATAGAACTAAGACACTATATGTGTCTTTTAAGGTGACCATCCCCTAAATTTGGGGATATAAATTATGGAAAGTAAGGCATTCAAGAGATAAGACATCATATAAAAATTTTTCTTATACCCTTTATTGAATGTAGAGATCTGCGTACATAACATGTGCTAATAACTTCACCAATGGGAGGGGTGATCTCCTTCTCAATCATAAAGTATACTATGGGTACCCAAATACTATCAACATAAGTGGTATTGGGGTTTCCACATAGCCTATTCATCAATGTCATTATCATCCTAATTTTGGGTCAAAATTAGCTGATGGGAATGTTTCCACTAAGATCAAAAATCACATGGTTCCTAGAATACAACCATGGGGCTAGGATGGTTTTGAGTTCATTTTTCTTAGCCCATTTATTAAGTGTGGGTACATCTACTTGGGGCTTGGGTAACTTATAATAATTCTAAAAATTAATGGTAGACACATAAGCAATGAATTTACGAGTGTGTTTATTGATCAACATACCCTCTTTAAAAATAGGGAGGAAGACATATATACAATGAAGTACCTTTGGTTTTGTTGTTGTGTGGTGAAGGCTAATCATCTGTGCTATAACCAAGTCATAATATCTTATCTTTAAGGATGCAATATTATCATATTCTTTCATTATGGGTTGTAATTCTTCCATTGTCCAAAATATCTTGGACTAATTATTATCTCCAGTGTTCAATTCCATAGCATTAAATGATATGTCCTTAAAACCTTCCTTCTAAATCTATGGTTAAGTAGAGCTATGTGTCCTCTCTATGTTGATTTCATGCTGCCATGACTTTGAGATTTATAAATTTCTCATAATGGTCTACAAATTTCCTCTATATTAAGCTTCACTTGATTAGATGACAATTGATCTCTCTCTGGTTTGACTATGGTCAATTTGAGATCAAATTAGGGCTTTCTGGACACTAAGGTTTATCTACAAGTCTTTTCTAGGATTTAATGGTGATGTGTTTTTGGACTTAAGTTAATTTTATTCCTTTGATTTGATTTGGACCTCTACCATTATACCTTTTCTTTTTTATGACCACAAAATTTTTGGTTTTATCATTTTATACTCAGGTGGTATGTATGTGACATCTAGTTAGCACTTTTGTGGCATTTTATTCATTAATGTTCAAAAACCTAACCATTACCCCTTGAAAATATTGCTTGGTATTTCTCCATTGGATCATCTTGCAAATATCAACATGATTGATTGATCTCGATCTTATGATTTGCATGCCATTGGCCACTATTTATACTAGGCCCTATAATTACACCACTTGGCAGTCCTATGGGGCTTCTCGAGCTCTACACCTTATTAGCTCTATCATTTGGTGTGCATTCACCACATGGTGGTCTCATAGGTCCTCAAAGGTTCCATTGAATAGTCCATATATATCTCACTTCATTCATCCATGTTCTTCTGATCACACATGAACTATATATCCTATAAAGGTGCATGATGTTTAAGCTAACATCAGGATATATAGGAACTTAGGTTAAAGACTTTAGAATATGGTTTATTTTTTGTTAATAATCACAATATAAACTTTAGGATAAATTATTTAAGTTAATTCTAGATCATGACAAAAGGGGACCTTTAATAATAAAAGGACCGAATAAAATGTTTTTTAACCTAAGGTTTTACCATATTAATAAATACAATAAAACTTTAGTGTAAAAATTTCTAAGCTAAATTTTTAATAATGGGACCTTGAATTTATTAGGTTAAGTTGATATAATAGACCCAAATAAGATCATGGGACATATGGGGACCAATCATGATATTTTTAGACCAAAGTTTAGTCAAATTCTTAGAAACACAACCACACTTTAGGAAAATTTGAGCTAGGTTCATGGTTTTTATAATTAATCTCATGAAAATTTGAAATTGGTTTATGATGTGCTAAGGCTAAATGAAAGGCCAATTTTATCATTGAAGAACAAAACTCTAGACATGCTTATTCTCCAAATGGGTCTCCATTTATCCTGTAACACAAGAAAAAAGCCTTAGCAATATTTAACACATTCATTCATTCAAATGAGGTTGATTCTTGTGCTTAAATTTGATGGTCTCATAGAAATCAATGATAGCCTCATGACATAAATTGATAGTCACAAGAACATAAATTTCAAGCTTGCATAATTAACCATAGGGACTAAAATTTGATGGCCTCACGGATATCAATAACAGCCTCACAGACATCAATGTCAACCTTATGAATGTCAATTGATGGTCACAAGAACATTAGATTTAAGTCTCATGAATAATATGTCCCATATAAACTTTTACTTGAAATGCATCATTCAATTGATCTTTCTAGATTAAATGTGGGCCATCGATCATGAGCCAAGTAGATAGCCATGATTGGTCCTTAGCATTTCAATGTTGTATTCACTTCATTGGATCATCTTTGTATGAGCAACCATGCATGGATCATTGATTATGATCTATCTGATCAATTAATATTGGCTCCATGGATCAAAGTTTGTAATTCATTAGGTCCACTTCGCTCTATTTGATCAATGTTATATGAGCAAATGTGGGTCATCGATCCTGTAAATAAGCACCTAATTTAAGTTAGGGCTCAATGACATATAAGACTTAGGTTAAAATCTTAAAACTAAGGTCCCATTTATGTTAATAAATATGAATGGGGCCTTAGGACTAAGACCTTAGTCTAATATGTAACAAGAGGGACCATGGTAAAAATAAAGGTTGAACCAAACTAAGAATGTAATAAAAGGACCCTACAAACATTAAATTTAGACCATGCACAAATAAAAGGGAACAAAGGGAGAAATATATAAAGGGGACCAAGCATATAATTTTTAGGCTATGGTATAAAAAATAAGTTTGAATCCACAATATTTTTAAAGTGTTCCCACCAATTTTATTCCTACCAATTTTGAATTTGGTCCAAAAACTTATGCCAGGGTTTCTAAAGGAGGAATTCAGGTGCTTTAAACATGGATTGGGCTTAGAATTATGCATACCAAAGGCTAGTAAAATATTGAATATGGATTGAATTGAAAAATCCCATTTCAAAGAAAGCTCCATTATACCTACAACTTGAAACATGAAGATTCATTGTTAGCCACATTAGGCCAAGTTGAAGTAGAACCATAAACAAGAGATTAACTAGAACATGGTGTGGATGATATTCAAATACAAATAATGTGAAAACCTCTCAAATTATACTCTAATCAAGTGAATTTCAAATTTGAAGTACAAATTTGCATAATTTTGACACAAGGGTCCCCATTTTTCAGGAATGGGGGTATGTTTCCCTCAATAAGAGCTTAATACATTCAAATTTTTTTGGTTTTATTTCCTTACACATGCTTATACTAATATAGTTATTTGAGGAAGTTATTGTTTATTTTCTTCTCTCACTCACTTGTATGATATATATATATATATATATATATATATATATATATATATATATATATATATATATATATATATGAATTTAGAATGATTTTAAAAGGATCCCTCTACTTTGGTGTAATAAAATTCTACTCTTTTGAAGATTGTACATATGCTTTAGCCTTGAAATCAAAAAAGAACTGACATTGCCTTTCCTCAAATTCATGTATTTCATGTATAACATTGGGGTTGTTGATATTTACTTGTGTACATTATTTTTTTCCCCTATAATGTTATCCAATCCCTTTTACCTTCATGCAGAATCATTTCATTTTATCTTACAAGTTGTATGTTGTGTATATTCAAGTTTATGAAAAATTAGTTGTGGATTACCACTATTTGAGGCTTTTCAAGTTGAATTTTGGTCCTTATTAATGTTGTTTTAGAGTTCTTACCTTCATGAAAAAAACTTATGTCAGAGGTGTGTGAGTTAAATATTAGGTAAGTTATCAATTTTTAAGATTGCTTTGTGCTTCTTCAAAGTAAGTTGAGTTCTCTAGACATTGGTGCATTACCACTTTGCATTTTCAGTTTAATTATATCCTTTTCCATGATTAAATACTTAGTTAAATATATAAATAATTTTCTTAAGTAGTATTTTAGGATTATAAATTGATTATACATTAGGTGCACTTAGTTTAAGTATGAGTTGGCCTTCTCTAGAGGTTCATCCAAAAGAGACAAGATCCCACACATTGGGGATGTTACCATTATTCAATGAATCAACTTACTAATAAAATAGGTACATGTTTCATGTGATAATACATTCTTTGACAAGAACATCCAAAAATGTCAATCCTCATATAATGTGAACTAGAAGATCTTATTCTAGTAGCATATTCCTTAGAATCCCAATGAACCATTAGTTCTTTTGTAGGAATATCCTAGGATATGCTGGTCTTGGTGGGATGAGTAGTACAAAAATATAAATAAGGGGACCTTATTAACCTAGTGTCATTTTTTATAAATTTAATAACCCCTCTATCCACAAGTTTTATACTCTTCCATTATAATGCATAACAATGATCAACACGATGTCCATTAATACAATGATAATTATAAAATGGATTTGTCCTTACTCATTCAAGGTGATGAAGAGGGTGATAATAATTAGGAGGTAAGTTTATTAGATTTTTATCAAAAAATTCCATAATTATATGTGGTTGATCTTTAAACTATCAAATTCGATTGGTTGATTCTTATTTACCATTGGTTCATTTACATTAACATTAGCATTGTAACCCATGTCCTTTAATTCTTGCCTTTTATTTTGGACCTTAACCAAAAAAAATTCCTTGGGAGGTAACACACTTAGTTCAACCTTATTATCCATGACCACATTTGCAATTTTTATTTTGTGTATATTATGATTAATTGTGTCATGTGTAAATTTTTAATGATTAACTTGTGTATTTTCATGATCATGAGTTTGACTATATGAATGTTTATCCTCAAGTGAAGTAACCTTTAAACATAAAGCTTGAATTTGTTGTTGGAATGCCTCCATAAATCACATCATGAAAATGATGTGGCTAGTTGGAATGGTAGTAGTTTGGAAAGATTCATTCATTGGGATTAAATTACTATCTACTATAAATATAGTTATAATAAATTAAACACCAATATCATTGCATTATCTAGGATTTCATTCTATGGAAGCATCTTCCTAGCATAACATTATCATCACATTATGCTTATAAATTAATATTTTAAATTTTATCATATTATGTTTCAATATAAGTTTCATGCAATGAGATAGTTTCACCTTTATTATCTAGGAAAAGGAGGAGGATTGTGACATTACTTTTCAATATATGAGAGCCAATCATCACACTCATGCATATCATTTACCATTTCTATAGAAGGGATATGAATATCACATTATTTTGTATCATTAATAATTTTTTAAGAGGAACTAGTATCACATTTTCATTTAGG
This sequence comes from Torreya grandis, assembly GCA_037957365.1. Classification (NCBI taxonomy): domain Eukaryota; kingdom Viridiplantae; phylum Streptophyta; class Pinopsida; order Cupressales; family Taxaceae; genus Torreya; species Torreya grandis. The sequence goes on from JARHVA010000962.1 coordinate 2,895,369, forward strand.
AAGGACTATGTCCACATTTTCCATATTATTAGGAATATCAATATATAGAGATTTAATGCAAGGCAAAAAATTATGATCACCCAAATGTATATTATTTACACATGGAGTTACTATATTTGCCTCATTATGGGTAATGATATAAGAAAGTGTAGGAGGTAATTAATTATTAATTTCCTCTTTTTATAGTGTGTGATTATAATAATTTAGATAAGTAGGGGAACTAGGTTCTCCCATGTCAAAATTAATTTCTTCAATTCCTTATTCATTATTGTTGAGTATGATGCCAATATGGGCATTTGAGTTTTATTTTTAGACTTAGTATATTTTGTATTTTTAGGTGTTTTAGAAGGTTATTTAATTTATTTGTGACTTTTATTAGTTGTTTTTTCCCTTTTGGAAACCTTCCAATGATTTTTTGAAAAATAGTTGAAACTACCAATTAATTACTAGTTAACTCCAGTTCATTGTCTGAGTACTCAAATGAGTTCCCAAGTGGTGGGGAGTACTTTTAGTATTATTTAAGTGAAATTTAATTGTATTTAAATAAATATTTATATTTTAATACTTTTTTTATGCCACTTTTTTATAATTATATCTTTTGGTAGTTAACTGATAGTGGTTTTTTACATGATGATCAAAAAGCTATAAGTTAGTGTTAGTGGTACTCTTAGTTATCTATTGAGTTTATATTTAGTTAATTTAAGTTGTTTTAGAGTCTATTTTTACAAGTATAATTACATATTACTTATTTTTCAATTAAATTTATTTATTACTTTATACTTTTATTTAAATTATTGTCATGCAAATTATCATGTAGAAGACTTGTTTTAGGCCTTATTTATTTAATAAAGTTAGACACAAAGGTAGTTTGGTTCATTAATTTGAATTGAGAATATTTTTGTATGTTTAATATCTAATATTATTATAGGTATACAATAATTTATACCATTAATCATATATTTTCAAGTTTGAAGCTATTTGGTATACTTTTTTATCAATAAATTCACTCACAACATAACTAGTTTGATAGCTAGTTATTTTGTGATAGTTTTGTTGATACATAGTTTCAATTTTAGAGTGAAATAGAGATAATTTTCACTCCATAAATACATTTAAAACCTTCATTTTTTTATCATATCCATGTTCAATCAATTTTTAAAAGGTTTTTTAGGCTATTTTAAGAAGATACAATGGCTTTAGTGACTTATGCTTCCATAAATATTTATGTTTTCAAAGGTGCTAAATTAGAGTATTGGAGAGATAAATATAATATAATTATTATGTGTAAAATATTTTGGAATAATTTTATCCATGGGTACACACCACCTCAATATTGGAACACCTTGACACAAGATCAAAAAAGAACAAAAAATGATGAAGAAAAGGGAGATGCACAAACTTTCTTCTATATTCAGTGTCATAAACCCAAGCATTTATCCAATAATTTAGGATAATAGAAGATAATAAATGAATGAAAGACAAATATTTTTAAGATGAACAAATTTTATCAAATCAGGTGATAAATCACAAATATGATTTCAGCAAGTTAGATGATTCCTTCAAAATCCAAGAGCAATTAGGAGATGGAAAATCCATCCAAGTTTTGAGGAAATAGTAGCATGAAAATCACCACAAGCAAAGTTAAATGTGATATAATTGATCCTAAGAGTGTGTATCATAATTTTATAGGATATAGTGATGAAAGTAATGCATACAAGTTTTATAATCCTACTATTAAATCCATAATTGTTTATAGGGATTATAATTTTTTTGAAAATGAGGTGTATGTTGATTATGATAATGTAGCTAAAAGAGTAATAAGTGAAGGGGAGACTCTTTAATTTTATTTTGAGGGATTATAAATTCTTACATAGATTTCTAGTTATACAATTATTATCTCTTTTAAAGAGACTAGTCATCTATCTATATCAACACCAAATAAGAACAAGTGTTTATTGAATCCTTTTCCAATAAATCAAATATTGGATCATAATTATGAGAGCATGACCAAAATGAAACAACATTAGCAAGATAACTAAGTTAATGATGCTTATAATTATGATTATATTTTAATATTCATGGTATTAATTTCATACCAACAAGGTCTTTGTGTCTCATTAGATACATAGATATAGATTGGGGAGGACCTCTCGATGATAGGAAGTTAACTTTAGGTTATTGCTTCACTTTGGGAAGTGGATTGGTTTCTTAGTCTTCAAAAAAATAGGTTGTATCTTATATATCCCTTAAATTATCTTTCAAAAAAGAAATAAGTTTATATTTTTAAATAATATTCATAGGAGACTCAAGGAGATGATAGGAATCTCACTTCTTTGCATCAAAGGGGGGAATGTTGAGTATGATGCCAATATGGGCACTTGAGATCTATTTTTAGACTTAGTATATTTTTATTTTTAGGTGTTTTGTAAGGTTATTTAATTTATTTATGACCTTAATTATTTATTTGGTCACTTTTTTATACTTTTCAATGATTTCCTAAAAAATAGTTAGAATTATTTGTTAACTGCTAGTTAATTCTAGTTCACTGTTTGAGTACTTGAATGAGTTCCCAAGTGGTTGGACACACAAATAGTGTTATTTAAGAGAAATTTAAGTGTATTTAATTAAATTATTAGTTTTTAGGTAATTTGGGATTCCATTTTTGTCTAATTATATCTTATGATACTAATATTCCTCATATCCATAATCATAATCATTTCCTTCACAATTATACTCATCATATACATAATTAGCATCATTAATTACACAAGTTTGTTTATTTATCTATTTATTATCATAAATATAAGACATGGAATGGATAAAAAATAAGTAATATATGGGATGAGGAATATTATAGGATTTATCTTGATTAATCAATTTAATTTTTAACCCTAATAGAGTCTCGAAGAAAAAATAAATATCTACTCCTAAGTAGGTAATCATATATATAGTGCCTTGACAAAGGCCAAATAAAGAACTAACCACTCCAATAAAACTATGTGTAATTTTTATTTATTTAATTTTAATTAATATTTAAAGATATTTTATAAAATTTAAAATGTTTAGAGGATGAATAAAATAAAATCAAAAACCATATGCAGGCAACCACATGCCCAACAAAGAGTATCAAAGATAGTCCAATATTACACCATGCTTATAATATAAAAAAAGGTTCCCAAAAACAAGACAAAAATAAGGGAAACTAAGATAAATCTTGAAACAAGTCTCAAAAGAAGCAATAATCAACCAATAGGTCCCATTTGTGAATCATCAACATCACCAATCAAACAAATAACACAAACATCATTACCAATCCCTTTCTCAAGTGGTTTGGGTCTCTCTACATAGTCTTCAAGTTCCTTTAAAAACATTTTAGATCCCTTTTTATTTACAGATCTTTTCTAGTAATCATCTTTCATCTAAGATAGTAGGTGGTTGATCCTTAACTCTTTAACATGTTGCAATATTATGTCCCTATCAAATTTGCTTCCAATATCTAAAGGTTGGCAATGAGAATGTTAAAATTTCACTCAATCAGTTATTCAATGCACTTATGAAAGACCCCCCCCCCATATCCCTCAATAGGGATTTCATCAATAGGATCATAAGCCTATGAGGAGCTACCAATAGAGAATGAAACATTACCTTTACCCTTAGTTCCATCTCCAGTTGATTTTTCTTGCTAAAAATGTTAAAGAGAAGACTAAAGAACAATTAAAACTTCATCATTATTTACATCAACATTATACTTAATGTCCTGATCTAATAGAAATTGGCCAACTAACTCAAGTTTAAGATAATTTTCCTACTCAAAATAAACATCCTTCATATTATCCCATTTGTATATTGAGATATTAACCTCAACTGCATCTCCATGAAGGGTTATCTAGTCTAGTGGATGGCTCATTATATGAAAACCACTTATGTCTAGAATCAATTTGGATGTTAACTTCATCCTAATTTTAATGAATTTATCCATCTCAACCTGCGATAGTCTTAACTAAAAATAAATCTACCTAGAAACAAGTCTCATGATATCTTATATCAATAATTTAGCAAGTACCCTTCCTTTAAACTGAAAAACATTCAAATTCCTTTGCTTCCAAAGAAACCACAAAATCTCAAATGAAAAGACTAGCCACAATTTTTGAAAGAAGAAATGTGTTTTCTTTAGGATAGATATACCCAAATACCACATTAAACCAATTAATATCACAAGAAAATACCTTAGACCAAGTAAATAAATAATTTTTACAAATAGAAGTAGTAAAAGGATAATTAAAAAAAAAGATGCTCAATACTTTCCACCTCCCCACACATAGAACAATGCATATTACCAAAACTAAATTTAATTAACATTTCAGTAATAACAAGCTTATTGTGAAGAATTAACTACTTATATCATGACCTTTTTAGCTCTAGATATGAAGACTAGATGACATCAAACCTCTACTTCCATTTATAATAAATATCACAAATAGTCCAATTGTTATTAAGCCTAAGGTAGATACTTCCAGTGTAATAGATCTTATGGTATATCATTTTAGTTGTAAATTCCTGAAGGGGTGAGCCATTCAACCATTTGATGCTCTCCAAATATTCTTCTCTCCTCCAAGATGGAAATAAAGTTGGTATCATGCAAAGATTTAAGAAGAAGTGAATATAGTCTTCTTTTTGTGGAACGAATTTGAAATTTGAGCTTTGTTTCAGTCCAAGAGGCCCATCTTCCCTAAAAAAAGAGATCATTGAAGGTTATCAACCCCTTATGATACCAAAAATGATGAGAATATTCCCTAGTAAAGGCCAAGGGGTAGTTTTTGACTTTAAGGTTCCACCATAGAGATTTATACCCTTGGCCACTTGACCATAGCCCACTGAAAATATGTTTCACCACTTACATATGCTTAATGCTTTCCCAAGATTTCTAGATTGATTGTAAAATGATAGAGCCAACCACTTTATTAGAATAAAACCCAACCTAAATATCAAAGATATACAATCCATGCCATTTTTTCTTCCTTTTTGGGAGGCCCCTAACCAAATTATTTATAATCAATATTTTATAAGGTTAATTGTCTTGAACGGCTCTAGTGATCCACTTAATAGCCTGGGTATATCTTGGATTCTTAAATCCTTGAGACCCAATCCACCATTATCTTTAGGTTTACAACAAAAATTACATGAAATAGCATGATGTTTCCTATTTCCCTTTTCATCAGACCACAAGAAGTCCCTAATAATATTATAAATATTTTTAAATTGAGACTTGTTGAAGAGCCAACAGGAAGATACATAGATGTTGTAGGAAAAGATAATTTTTTGACAAAATTGAATTATTCTATATAAGGAGGGAATTCAACCATTCCATTTCCCAATATTTTTACTGATGTTCACAAATATCCATTCCCACATTTATTTAAAGGAGGGAGAGAATGAGAATGGGATACCTAGATATCTACCTAAATGTTTAAGCACTTTCTAAATCATCCAAACTCAGACATCCAATCAAGAGGGTTTTCTTTCCACCCAATAATGTAGGACTTGTGATAAAACAAATATAGACCCAAAAGATTTGAAATACACATTAAGTATAGAATTAATATACTAAAAAATATATTTTTTTAGGACATGAAGGAGAGTAGTATCATCCACAAACAAGACATCCAATAACTCAGAAGAGTTGGGTAAAAAGATCCTTTTAATAGGGTTGCCCAGAGAGGCATCTCTAAGCAAGAAATGTAGAACATACATTGTAATCACAAAGAGGGAATGGGCCATGGGTCACCCTTGAATAATTTATTTCTCTAATAAAAGATATTTAGTTAGGGTTACATTAACATTAATCACTGTTGAGGCATCTTTGAAAAACACATTGATAATTTTGTAGAACCTATCATGGAAACCAAAAGCATGTAGTATAATGTTTATTAAGGGCCACTCAATTATGCCATATTCCTTTTCAAGGTCAAGAAGGATCATCCCCATATTTTGATTAGAGTCTTGATCCCATTGCATTCCATCCAAACTTGACAAAAGGTTATCAATAATGTATCTCCCCTCAATAAATATTGTTTGGGTATCAAAAATAATCTATGGAAGTAAGGAAGAAATTATCCTAGTAAATATCTTAGCCAATATTTTATATGAAACATTAAAAATTATGATTGGTCTCCAGTATCTAGCTTGAGATTTATCTCCCTCTTTAGGGATGAGTTTTACAACACCCCCATTGCTTTTAGGGCCAAAAGAGACAACTTCCATAGCCTTTATATACATATCAAGACAATCTTTGGCAATCAATTCTTTTTTACTCTTATAAAATTCAGCTAGGAATCCATCAATACCTAGAGCCTTTTCATTTTTGAGAGTGTCAATGGAAATCTTCACCTCATCAAGAGAGAGATCATTGTTAAGGAAAACATCTTGCTCTAGGGTAACCTCTTTAGGAATGCACTTGGAACAAAGTTTCCTATTCAATTCTCTAGGTGTAATTTTTTAAAATAAAAATATGTTTTAATGAAAATCTGTAGATAAAAAAAAACCCAAAAATATTTTTGAAAATAGGTACACCCTTGGTCCTATAGATCAAATTTACTAAAAATAGTAAATTATAATTTTTGAAAAATTGTTAGTATAATATTCTATTTACACTAATATTAATATAACTTAGGGTAGATTAAATATTTTAGGTTTACTTTGTGCACATATTCTAGGCTTAAAATACAATAAGTTTCATTTCTAATCACTTTCCACCACATTTTGTGTGTCCATTGTGTGTCCATCACTTCAGACATGTGTCAATTACTTGATCAAAAATAGAGTTGGATCATAACTCTTATTTTTATTTAATTAAAAGGAAAGTTAGAACCAAAATCTTTATTTTTCTATTTATTGAACACCTCTATTGAATATTTTAATAATTTTTAATGATAAATAACATTATTCTTTATCTGTTAAAAGTTTGAGTTTTTCATCACTGGTGTGAGTACATACTGAGAAGTTTCCTAGGTATCCCCCACTCTTACAAGTAGTAGAGATTTTCTCCATCAAGTGAAAATTGTATTTTTTTAAATACTTTTCACTTATTCTACACTCCCACATAATGTTTTAGTCATATTTCATGATTTTTGGCACAACTAACATTCTGGTCTTCCAAAAAAACTATACGAGTTTTTCTTTTTTGCCAAAAACTGTGATTTTAATTATTTTTTCAATGTTTTTTTGTATTTCTTAAAAATAATATAATTTTCTAATTTTTTAAAATATTTATATTTAATTCTAAAAAAATATACATATTTTTTTTAAAGAGTTATTTCTTTGCTTCATAGATTTTTTCTATAAATTTTTAAGTTTTAAGTTCTCAGGCAACACCAGGGCAGCAAGCTATACAGGAGCATTTTTGTAATTTTTTGAAAATTGGGTTATTTCCACATAATTTTTTAGATTATAATCTTCATTAGATTTCCATAAAGTTCAATTTTTTTAAATTTAGACTTACGGTTCTCTCGAGGCATCAATTTAAAGTTTACAATTGCTTGGAATGTGCTTTAAACGCAAAGGTAGGGGCATAGTTTTCTAAACAAAATTAAATTTGTTATCATTTATGCTTGAACAATGGAATTGAAGATATAATACCTTTTTATACACATTTATATTCAAAAATTCATAGGTTGGAATCCCTTAAGACCCAATTTATTATATCGAAGAGTTTTCAAGCCCCAAGCACCCTTTTTTTGTCCATGATGTTGCATATGACCATAGGATCCATCTAGCTAGGCCCCTGCACCCATTTAATCCCATATTCATATTTTTAAAGTGGTATATGACCTATAAATATATTTTTTATTCTCTTCTATAAAAAATTTATCCCTTCATGCACCGTTGAGCATCGTAGTGACTATTTTTTTCTAGAGGCCATAACATTTGATCTAGAAGGCCTAAGAGGCCCTAATTTTTTTAAATTATGTATTTTTTTGAGATATACACATTAGACTAGGATTATTTTTACTCTAGTGTAATGGTTTCTCATAAATTATGAGGTTTTCCTAAGATTACTTCCTTTTCCTAATTTCTACAAATTCAAATTGATGTATATTTTGACTTGTGTATCGGATCGAAGTGCCTTTTTTAAAATACATGTTTTTTATGTAATTCATAATGGTAGCCTCATTTTAGTTCAATTTTGTATCCAAAAAAGTTTGTAGTAATTTTTGGTCACTTTCACCTATATTTCAGCTATAAACACACTAGAGGGGTCTTTTGTGCATTATAATAGTCTACGAATTAGGCTCATTTTTATCATTGAATGTTTTCCAACTCTTGTATTGGAAAAAAATAACAAAATCTACATCATTATAAATAGTTTTGGAAGGTTTTCTTGAGTATGTTATCTTTTTAGGTTATCTTCAAGGTTATTTATCTTGATTTTTGTAATGAATTCATGTTAAGACCTCCACATTCTCATGTAGCCAAATAATAACCTACTTTCAAAAAACACCATGAAATTTTATAAAGTATTTTCACTTTAGAAGACATGATTAGATTTGTTGAAGAGAATAGGAATCTAAAAAACATAACTCTTTATTTCCCTCATTAATTTTTGGAAAAGATGGCCTACTTCAGTCATTACAAGACATAGTTGCATGCTTGAAACATCAAATTGACACCATGAACATACATCTTATTGAGCATAGTCTACCTTATGTCAGTGATTTAGATCTTATTAACACATAATCATCCTTTACTATACCCAATCATGAGTTTTCACTTGAATTTGATGCATCAGTTGTTTCACTTGTTGCAACCCACACTTCATAGTCACTCGCCATTATGTTTGGCTCATTTTAGAAGAACATAAAAAGATTTAGGTCTTTTAATCTATGATTTAGGGGTCATTCTAGTGGATTCATTGGAAAACATTTTTAGGTCATAATTTCTCCTATCCATCTTGTTCATTAGATTGTTCACCATGGCATTGGCTATAGAGCAGATGTTTCTTCATTGGGTCCAGTTCATCCACACTCACATGATATTATTTGTGAGGATATTAAGTAAAAAATGAGTCCTTTTGAACACCTTATCAGGCATGAGAGACTTGATACTGATTTAGTTAAACTTGAGCATATTAACACATATTTAGATGATTTCTCACATAGATTATTTGTGCACATGACACCAAATCACATGCATGCATTCTCATCTACCATTTATATCTACCTATGATAGATCTCATATCATTTATGGTGACATCATCATCATTATTTATTTAGGCTATATCTGTATGGATCCTCTACCATTCAGCTACATCTTCCACACACTGCTCTTTATGCCTAACAATGCTCCCTTTATTTTAGAACAAATATATTTGAAAATACTCCCTTATTTTAGAGTAACTCTCATACTAATACAATAGTTCTTCGATAGATAAATAGTTTCCTTATTTAGAGCTATTATGATGTATATATTATCTTCATTATCTTCATTTTTAGGGATATATTATACTTTTTAGTGAATTTCAAAGTGATATAGGGGGCTTCTTTTCAAAGCCTAGTATACCTTCATGTGTGTTTTATTAGGTTTAGCCTAAAGGATGATTAATTCACCATTTAAAATAAATGTAACTAAGTAATGTTTTATTACTCAGGGTAATCAAGATTATTAAATAAGTTTTGTTATTCCAACTTTCTATAGTTCATTTATAATATGCTTATATCTGAGGGTGCATAACTTTTGCATTGGGATAAGATAATGCCTACCAAAATATATATGGAATGGTTTTATCATTAATATTTATATAAATTCATTTTTTTAAACATTTACCATTGGTATGAAATATAATAATGTTATTTCTTCATAATATCTGGTATTAGAGATGGACATTTTGAACTTGTGATGAAGCTAGAAGAAGCTCATACAATCCAAAAACATTTGAATTATATTTAAAAAGTATTAACATATTTTTTAAAACATAGAGTCTATTAAAATAATTTTAGTGCACTTGTCGAGTTTGTGAAAACCTATTTTCTGCACTTTTTTGTATAGTTGTCTTCAGTATGAGTCATAGGAAGGTGATCCTAATTAGAGGTGGTAAATTAATCTATATTTCAAATTCCATAATCATAATATCTCATTTATACCATTCCATATAGTATTTTTGAGGTAAAACCATTCCCTGGTCCCTTGTTGTCAGAAAGCTTGCAAGCTGCAATTAAGTGGTTTTTCTTCATATCTTTTCATAAAAGCATCATTTGGACCTAAATTTTTTTTTAAATTATATCACTCCCCTAAGGACATTATAAAATCAGGTTTTATATTTTTTCATTAGTTTATATCATACTTTGGATGTATGCAATCTATCCTTCACCAATATCTACAACTGGATGATTTTCTACTAGTACGAGCCGTACGTTCAACATTTTTGGAATATAATTTTTGGAAAGTGATCCTTTATCAATGATGTATCATATAAAATTTTTAATTACACCTTTTCACGTGTACATAAGTCATTTTTTAATCCTCAAAGGTGATTAAGTATTTTGTAGTAGTAGATTGACTAGTAGGTCAGTTTTTTTCCATTATAGGTTGTACAAAAGTGATTACTTAGATTTGAAGACTGTCTGAGATTCCTTGATTCATCTAATTCCACCTCCAAGACTAACTTATAGCTGTGAAAAGTTATATACATATTTTTTTTCACTATAAATTTTTCCTATAATTCAAGTTTCCATGTGGAGAAAAGGGAGATTAAAGTGGAGTAAAGAAAGTTGAATGACTTGTAAACCAAAGAGATCCAAGATGAATTCCACTTCATAAGGTCTATTTTTAAAATATATTTATCTTTTTCTCCAAATTAAATTAAAATTAGTTGAAAAAATATATCAAAACCACCTATAATCTAATTGGTAATTTATCCTTTTATCAAAACTTTCATTTACAAAAGGTGAAAAGGTATAATCCCTCCAAATGAAATTTTATTATAGCCCCCAAACTTAGTTATTCTAATAAATTTAGGAACACAAAACATTTTTAAGGTTAATTTCAAACAAAAGGCACAAACACAAAATTTAATTGGAAAAAGAGTGCACATTTATTTTTTCAAAGCATTATAAATTTCATTTTTAGATTGTATTGCAAGAAATTAAAAATTTATTTGTTTTGCAAAAAATCATGAGTTTTTAATTCATTTATGGTGTTCAATGCAATCGATGACTCTAAATCACATTTATGGGTAAATCCATCATGGTTGATTTACATCATACATAACAAAAACAAAAACATTTGGGCATCAACACTATAAAATCATTTAGAAGAAAGAAGGCACATGCACTCATATGCCTTCCCTTTGTTTACCTATTCATTACAATTAAGAGGTGTAAATCCTAAAGGTGTAATTTACAAGTATATAGCAAAGTTACATGCATATATGAGGAATTTCATATAATTAGGTGATATTGATTAGATGAGCCTTTTTGGTAATATTTTAGGTACCATGTACCAAACTCTTTCATGTACATTAATGCCTCTTTCACATACCAATGTGTATATACAAAGGGTGAGATTATTTCATGTATTGACATGTATATAGGAAGGGAGCATATATAGAAAGGTCTTCTAGATCATTTTAATAGTGTATATAAAGGGAGACTATATTCCTAAAGTGATAAGGAACCAATCCATCACCTGAAGTCTTAATAATGGTTGCACAGGCTCCAAAATTCTTTCTATTGGATTCTTAGTTACTCAAAGGTGATAATTACTCTTCTTTAAAGATAAAGATTAGAACTCAACTAGAATTTGAATAAATTTGGCCTATTATAGATGGAACCTACACCTAACATACAAAAAAATTGACCAATAATGTAAATATGATAAATCCAATTAGAAGGTGAAATTGATCATAATGTTCTAGGTATCAAATGAAGTGTAACTACACATCTGTGAAGCCAAAACTGCCAAGGAAACTTTGGACAAGCTATAAATGATATATGAGGCCAAAAATGAGAGAACTATTCTACACCTAAAAATTCAAATTCTCTCTCTAAAATTGAGATTAGGTGAAAAGGTTAACACCTTTCTTAGACATGTTGCAACACTAAGGGCATCACTACAATCCTTTTGTGAGATAGTTTTATATGACTCTCATGTAACCATTGTCTTGAGATCTCAACCACCCTCATATAGGATTTTTGTGACCACTTTGATTGTCACAGAATAAAAACCAATTTTTAAAAAACTAATGAACATGTTCCAATAAGAAGAGTCTTTCAATACTCAAGAATAAGGAGAAGAACATGTTCTCACTTCATAGAAAGGCAATAAACCCACCAAGTCTTCAAAGACATCATCAAAATATAGTCTTGAGAAGAATCCACAAGGGAGTAAATCACAAAAACAATGTCTCATTTGTGTTCGTAAGGGACATGAACTCAATGATTATTTTTATAATACTTTTCATAAGGGATCTTTTATGACCAGAATCCCATTACCCAAAAATCATCCCCATCATCTAAAATTAAACCACGGGGATAGAAAAAGGCTACTTAGTAGAATAAATCAAAGTAACAAGGTAACATTACTAAATAGGAAAATAATAATGAAGATCAATACTTCATGTATTCTATTTATTTTCATAAATAATACACATCACAATATGACATATGATATGTTGATTCAGGTGTAACCCAACACATGATAAGTATAGAAGATTGGTTTTTCACTTTGAAAGACATACCCAAAAAGAATCACGTTTCTTTGGGTGATGATACTTCATACAGTGTACAAGGAATTGGAAATATTACCTTACCCCTAGGCACACAAAATTACAAAATCATATATGTTCTCTATGTACCCAATCTAACCAAAAATTTGTTGTCAGTCAATAAACTCTTAGACCACAATTTAAAGATTGACTTTGACTATAAAGGTGGAAAGAAAATGTGTTTGATCAGATATAAATCCAAAAATTCAAAACATGTTACACGAGCATCCAATGTGAACTATATGTTTTAGCTTTATTTCATTCAAAAATATTATCAGGCACTCATAGTAAAAGACATAGACTTGGCACAATTGTGGCACAGAAGATTTGGCCACATCAATTTTTGATATCTCAACACACTCCACTACTACAACATGGTAAGATGATTTCCACCTTTTAAAAATGGTGCAAATAAATGTCAAGATTACTTAGTAGGAAAACAACATAGAGCTCCATTTTAGAAAAGTACATATCAGGCCCATGAAAAACTTGATCTGGTACATACTGATCTATCTAGACCAATAACACCTAGTCATGTTGGGTTTAAGTACTTCATGCTCTTTATTGATGATTATTCCAAAAAAATGTGGGTCTATTATGTGAAAACAAAGAGTCAAGCTTTTTAAACTTTCACAAAATTTAAAGTGGTTGTTAAAATTGAATTTGGTTAAAAAATCAAAACCTCCACTCAGATCATGATGGGATTCACTAGTAATGAATTCAAAGAATTTTTTCAAGAAAATGTTATTCATCTTCATGGCCTCCACATATACCACAACAACAAAAAATTCTAAATAAATTAATATGTTATCATGGAAATGGTGTGATGTATGCTACATGATTCAAGTTTGACAAAGGCATTTTGGGTAGAGCTAGTAAAAATAGCAATATATCTACTCAATAGGGTTACCACTACAGCTCTTGATAGAATAACTCCACATGAAGACTAATCAAGAAAAAATCCATCTATAACACATCTTAGAGATTTTGGATTCCAATCAACTATGCACATTCCCAAAGCAGAATGGACTAAACTTGATATGAAAGCCAAAAAGTATGTGTTATTAGGATATAGTGAAGAAGCATTTTTATATAGACTCATGGATCCAAAAACTAGACAAATCTACACTAGTAGAGATGTTGAGTTCTTTGAGAAGAAAGAAGCATAAGCACCTTATATAGGTTCACTTGATAAAAAAATCAGTCCCATATAATGCAAAAGATGACAATCTCCTAGATGATGGCAGTGATGATGAGAACAATGATACAACTCCACCACCCACAAGAACCACTCAACATATGCCTAAATGGTATATAATTACACTAAGAGATGCTAAATTGAATGGTGTTTTAGATACATCCACCACTAGACTTAGGACTCATAGTATGGATTGAGGAGAAGTCAATTTAGCTTTAATTAGTATAGTTGTTAAATCTATTGAGCCATCTTCAATTTAGGAATCCCTACAATCAAAACCTTAGAAATATGCCATGAATGTAGAATATAATTCACTAATGTAGAATAAAACATGGTAGTTTATATACCTTCTACTAGGGAAGGGGCCAATCAGATGTAAATGGATATTCAAGATGAAGGATAAAGTAGATGGTAGTCTCGACAACCACAAGGCAAGACTAATCATAAAAGGGATGATTATAAATAAGGCATCAACTATGAGGAGACATTTTCTCTCATAGCAAAAATCAAAACAGTCAGGATTATTTTTGCTTTAGCTACACAATTTGGCTGGAAAGTTCATAAAATGGAAGTAAAAAGTGCCTTAATGGAGACTTACAGGAAGAAGTCTACAAGACTCAACTAGAAGGTTTTATCATTGAAAGAAAATAAGATAAATTTTTTAGACTTGTCAAATCATTATATGGTCTTAAATAGGCTCCTAGGGCATGGTACTTCAAAATTTATGAGCATCTCTTAAAACATGGATTTAAAATAAGTCAATATGATCCAAATCTCTACCTCAAACAATAAGGGGGGGGGGGAGATGGTTATCATGGTTGTATATGTCAATGATCTAGTCATCACTGGTAGTTTAGTGAAGATGATTGAGTCAATAAATAAACATCTAAATCAATCATTTGACATGATGGATCTTAGGGTTTTACATTATTATCTTGGTTTAGAAGTTTGGTAGAGAGAAAATCACATATTTATATCTCAAATTAAATATGTTAGGACAACGCTTGAAAATTTTCACATGATGGATAGCAAACTAATTACCACACTTATAGAGATAAAACTTCAGGTGTCTTGAGAAGATCCATCACCATAGGTAAATACAACTCTATATCAACAATTGGTAGGGAGACTCATTTACTAGGCTAGACATCAGCTATGTTTTTAGTTATCTTGATTCATGTAATATCCTAAAGTCTCTCACTAGAAAGCAGTAAAGCAAGTATTAAGATACATTAGAGGAACCAAGGATTTTGGCCTAGAATACAATAAGAATGATAATTTCTTCTTTATAATATATTTAAATTTAAATCATGCTGGGAACATCGATGACAAGCAATCTACCTTAAGATTTATATTCTTTTTAGGATATGGACAAATATTATGGGGGATCAAGAAGTAAACTTATGTTTCAAGATCCTCCATAGAATTAAAATATCATGTCATAAGAGGAGTTATTTTTGAAGTGATTTGGCTTAGACGTATACTTGAAGGATTTGTATTACCACATAATCAACCAATAATTATTCATGTAGAAAATGAAGGAGTAGTGAAGCTTTTTAACAATCTAGTATTTCATGAACACACTAAACACATAGAGATGCAAGTTCATTTCATTTATGAACATGTTCATGACAATAATATCTAGCTTCAGTATTGCTCGATAAATCAATAATGTGCAGATTTTTTTCATTAAAGCACTTGCACAAGAAAAATTTGAAATATTTATATAATTTCTCTCTTGTTCACTTAAGACAATGTTGAATTAAGGGGTGAATATTAGCTCTAGCATAAGGGGTGATTGATTCACCATTTAAAATAAATGTAATTGAGTAATTTTTTATTACTCAAGGTAGGTAGGATTATTAAATAAGTTTTTTATTCAAAAAAATTATAATTCCTTTGTAATATGCCTATCTCTGAGGTTACATAGCTTTTACATCAGGATAAGATAATGCCTACCCTAATATATAGGGAATATTTTTGGGATTAATATTTGTACAAATTCATGTTTGTAAACGTTTCCCATTGGAATGAAATATAATAATGTTATTTATTTGTAATATGTGTTCCTTTTTTTGTGTACCATTTTTCTATTTTGTTTGCCAATTTCTCTGATCACCATTAGGGCCATCCTTCTCTAATAGACCATTTTTATATTCTTTAACACCTTGATAGTGAGTTGTCTCCTTTTAGTGAGCATTTTTTGGCATAACTAGCTCATGTCATTGTATTTTAACCACTTAAATAGACATTTTCATCCACTCAACCCATTTAACATTATATGGGGATGGGTGTACAAATACTATTTATTTTGGTGTTGAGTGTCCCTTACATATTATTCAATAGTTTATTCAGTTGATGACATTTTAATTTGGTGAACTCTTCCATACTTTTGACACTTTACTTGTAAAAACTATCATTTGGCATCCCCAACATCTGTTAGTAATTTAGTGATTGAGTAATGGATTCAAACCACTCACTCACTTTTTGAGTTATTTTCAATTATTTTAAATTTCACATATTATATCTTCTTCAGTGATGGAATTCATCTCATCCAGTGCATCTTCAGTGATGGATTCCATCCCATCTAGTGCAATCTTCATAGTACTTATTTATTTATTTTGACATACCCTTATTTTGTGTCACATTTTATCTAGGTTGTACTTATTGTACATGGGTGCTTCATCAGGCCTAGTTTTTAGGACCCATTTTATAATATTATTATCCTTCTCATTTTGTATATTCCTCCCTAAGTTACACTTAAGGGGCGGTTTTGGTGCAATACAATACTTTTAATAATTTTAAGTTGACTTATGCTAGCTTATCTATTATAATTTTGCTTTGTGCATGCCTCTTAGTATTAGATAGGATAAGTGGCATCATTAATCACTTGTCATCACATACCACCTATTTCTAGTATGTGTGTATCACTTCAAACATGTGTCAGTTACTTGGTCAAAAGTAGAGTTAGTTCACAATTCTTGATTTTACTTAGTCAAAAGCAAAGTTAAGACCAAACTCTTGATTTTGATATATATTAACCACAACTCTTGTATATTTTAATGTTTTTTATGATAAATAATATTATTATTTATTTTCAAATTCTTGAGTATTTTGTGGCTAATGTGAATCTAGGTTAAGGATTTTCTTGGGTATCCCCCACTCTTACAAAAATGTGTACAATATTTTAGAGAATAATAGGTTTTAATTCACTCAATGTTTCTAACAAAATCTTTGGAGAATTTTTAAAAATAGAGTCATTATGGACCTAATATGATTGACACAAGTAGGAGGATAAACCACAAGCCTAGGAAAGGAAGCCCTAACAGGAAAATTAGTCTGAAACCATAGGTAAAAAGATAAAACTTCTAATTTGTACATATGATAAAGGGAAATCATAAATTAGTTTTGAAACCTTAATACAAAATTCTAAAACTTAAAAAAAAGAGTGAAACCTTAAGGGTAACCTAGGGTTTGGAAATTTTCAATAAATGTACGGGTTCCCCAATATGTTTACCCTATTTTTGGATTTAGTGTGAATCACAATAGGCTAAACTAGTAGATTTTATTTTAGATTATAATATATGACAATCAAGAATAAATCTAAATGTAACTAATCTAGAATAATATGATAATGTAATTTATTATTTATGTAAAGTACAAAGGAGATCAAGATGCTTAGCTTTATTGTCTGACTGATTGATTATAACTATGTTCTAATAGTGAAAACAAACTAGAAGTGAGCCTTTGATTCACAAATATTTGAAATTATTTATGTTCATATAGGGTCGATACCATTAGTCTTGATTAGGAATGTTGACACTAATGTTTTTGGTGGGAATTACTATCTTTTGTAAGTTTATCTCTTCATAAATACATAGTATGGTGCATTTGTCTGTTAATCCTCTATTTGTGTGATTTATCACCCTTGACTATATGCACAACTCTAGAAATTAATAAATTTTTCCTTGAAAACCTAGCTCTACTTATGAAGGATGAAATATTGTAGAAAGTGAGGAATTGTAACTGGGTTGAGCTAACCCTAATCACCCTTTTTGATGATTAACTATTTCCTACATATCCAATACTCTAAAGAGGAAAGTCAAGCCACACATAGTTCTTCCCCTTAGTGTGAATGCACTATTTTACTCTTTCACTATTTGAATACACCTAAAAATCTAGGTTTGAACTTGACACTATTATCTCTTGACTTTGATTGATGTGTTTTAGACTTGGTTGATGACTTATCCTAGTGTTTGATTTGTAAATTAGGAAGAATGGGAAAAATTTGTTTGTTGTAGAGTAATGTATAAATGCTTGATAGATAAGTATCAGTGAGTACTACACATGGGTTTTATTTATTTTTTATGATCCCACTTGGGTAATTTATTATGACACTAACATAATAGGTGAGTGGACCAACCTATATGAAGGGTTTAGTTTTAAATAATAGTCATTGCCAGGTGAAGGGTGACCATGTCAACTTTAGGATAATAACATCGACATTATTGTCTGAGTATGGTGTTACTATATAGGAGATAAGATTATAAATTTGGTCTTATATAAATATATAAGTAGTATATATATATATATATATATATATATATATATATATATATATGTGTGTGTGTGTGTGTGTGTGTGTATGTATGTATGTATGTATGTGTGTGTGTGTGTGTGTGTGTATATATACACACATACATACATACCTACATATATACATACATATATATATATATATATATATATATATATATATATATATATATATACATACATATATATTTATACATACATACATACATATATATATATATATATATATATATATATATATATATATATAGATAATTTAGCATATACTAGAGTGTTCTTGTAGGTGAATGCTATCAACTTAGAATAGATTGGGCTAAAAACTATCATGTAGGCATGCGAGAGTTTTTTGAAGACACACAAGTCAAGTAAGATAAGTGTAGGTCAAGATTAGCATTTTCAAGTGTCAAATACCATATTTTAGTGTCTACACATACTTATCTTAAGTTAGAGGAAACATTTTTGGCACCCTAAATTTCTAACAAAGAACTAAGGGTCACATATGAGAATATTTTCTCTATTCACCAAGGAGAATCTAAATATGTTACTGATTACATATTGTGATTCAAATATTATATTAATTAATTAATTTATCAACCAACATATCTAGATATTTAATGTGTGTGTGTGTGTGCGCGCGCACATGTGTGTGTGTGTGTATACATATTGTGATTCAAATATTATATTAATTAATTTATCAACCAACATATCTAAATATTGTATGTATGTATGTATGTATGTATGTATGTATACGTATATGTATATGTGTGTGTGTATGTATATATATATATATATATATATATGTATGTATGTATGTATATATATATATATATATATATATATATATATATATATATGTATATACATATACATATACATACAACATACATACATACATACACATATATATATATATATAGTGGCATTGCCTTTCCACTAAAATATAATTTGTTTTTTCATACTTGTGAATATTTTAATTTTTTTGTTACAAAGTATTGTAATGAGAAAACAATATTGCATGTTTCCCAACTATTAGTCATCTTGATCATATTCATAATTCTACACCTATTTCTTGGATTCAAAAGGACACAACACCAACCATGAAGCCTATTTCAACACAGACATTATAATTCTTTGAAAATCAATCAAGCATATTGAAGTACTTATTGAAAAATATCATAGGGGATTAAGAAGCAAATTGTGTTTCAAGATCCTCCATAGAATCAAAATATCGTGTCATAGGAGATGTTTTTTAAGTGATTTGACTCAGACGTATACTTGAAGGATTTGTATTACCACAAAATCAACCAATAATTCTTCATGTAGAAAATGAAGGAGTAGTGAATCTTGTTCACAATCCAATATTTCATGAACACACCAAACACATTGAGGTGAAAGTTTATTTCATTTATGAACATGTTCAAGACAATAACATTTAGCTCTAGTATTGCTTGATAAATCAACAATATGCAGATGTTTTCACTAAATCACTTGCACAAGAAAAAATTGAGGCATTTATAGAATCTCTCTCTTTTTCACTTGAGACAATATTGAATTAAGGGGTGAATATTAGCTCTAGCATAAGGGCTAATTAATTCACCATTTAAAATAAATGTAATTTATTAATTTTTTTATTACTCAAAGTAGTTAAGATTATTAATTAAGTTTAATTATTCAAAATGTTTATAATTCATTTATAATATGCTTATCTTTGAGGTTACATAGCTTTTACATTAGGCTAAGATAATGCCTACCCTAATATATATGAAATTTTTTTGGGATTAATATTTGTATAAATTCATGTTTGTAAACATTTCCCATTGGTATGAAATATAATAATGTTATTTATCCATAATATGTACTCCTTGTTTTGTGTACCATTTTTCTATTTCAGTTGCCAATTTCTCCTATCACCATTAGGGCCATCCTTCTCTGATAGACCATTTTTATATTATTTGACACCTTGATAGTGATTTTGTCTCCTTTTAGTGATCATTTTCTAGCATACCTATCTCTTGTCATTGTTGGATGTTCGAGTAGTGGATTTTGACCACTTATATAGACATTTTCATCTACTCAACCCATTCAACATTATGTAGGGATGGGTGTACAAATACTATTTATTTGGGTGTTGATTGTCCCTTGTATATTTTTCAATAGTTTCTTCAGTTGATGACATTTCAATTTGGTGAAATCTTTCATACTTTTGACACTTTACTTGAAAAATTTATTGTTTGGCATCCCCAACATCTATCAGTACTTTAGTGATTAAGTAATGGATTTAAACCACTGGTGCACTTTTTGAGTTATTTGCCATTATTTTCACTTGAACTTATTATATATTCTTCAATGATGGAATTCATCTCATCCAGTGCATATTTAGTGATGGCTTTCATCCCATCTAGTGCAGTCTTCATAGTCTCATTTTATTTTTTTGATAGACCCTTGTTTTGTGTCACATTTTATCTAGGTTGTACTTATTATACATGGGTGCTTAATCAAGCCTAGTTTTACAAACCCATTTTATATTATTATTATCCTTCTCATTATGTATAGGCCTTCTTAAGTTACACTTAAGGGGGTTTGTTGGTGAAATACAATACTTGTAATCATATTAAGTTGAGTTATGTTAGTTTAACTATTATAAGTTTGGTTTTTGAACACTTCTTAGTCTTAGATAGGATAAGTGGCATCATTAATCACTTGTCATCATATCCCACATATGTCCATTATGTGTATGTAACTTTAAACATGTGTCAGTTACTTGGTCAAAAGTAGAGTTAGTTCACAATTCTTGCTTTTACTTAGTCAAAAGTAAAGTTGGGACCAAATTCTTGACCACATCTCTTGTATATTGTAAGGTTTTCTATGATAAATAATATTATTATTTGTTTTCAAATTCTTGATTTTTTCATGGCTAATGTGAATCTAGGTTAATGAGTTTCTTGGGTATCCCCCACTCTTACAAAAAAGTGTATAATATTTTAGAGAATAATAGGTTTTAATTCACTGAATATTACTAACAAAAGCTTTGAATAATTTTTAAAAATAGAGTCATTATGGACCTAATATGAGTCACACAATTAGGAGGATAAACCAAAAGCCTTGGAAAGGAAGCCCTAACATGAAAATTAGTCTAAACCACTAGATAAAAATATAAAAAATTCTAATTTGTACATATGATAAAGGGAAATCATAAATTATTTTTGAAACCTTAATACAAAATTATAAAACCTTAAAAAAAAGGGTGAAACACTAAGGGCAACTTAGGGTTTGTAAATTTTCAAGCAATGTATAGGTTTACCAGTATGTTTACCCTATTTTTGGATTTAGTGTGAATCACAATAGGCCAAACTAGTAGATTTTATTTTAGATTGTAATATATGACAATAAAGAATAAATATAAATCTAACTAATCTAGACTAATATGATAATGTAATTTATTATTTATGTAAATTACTAAGGAGATGAAGATACTTAGCTTTATTGTATAATTGATTGATTATAACTATGTTCTAATAATGGAAATAAACTAGAAGTGAGCCTTTGATTCACTAAGATTTGAAATTATTTTTGTACACATAGGGATGATACCATTAGGCTTGAGTAGGAATGTTGACACTAATGTTTTTGGTGGGCATTAATATCTTGGGTAAGTTTATCTCTTCATGAATACATAGTGTGGTGTATTTATCTATTAATCCTCTATTTGTGTGATTTATCACCCTCAACTATATGCACAACTCTAAAAATCAATGTCATTTTCCTTAAAAACCTAGGTCTACTTATGAAGGATGAAATCTTGAAGAAAGTTAGGAAGTGTAATTGGGTTGAGATAACCCTGATCACCCTTTTTGATGTTTAATTATTTCCTACATATCCAATACTCTAAAGAGGAAATTCAAGCCACACAGATTTATTCCCCTTAGTGTGAATGCATGATTGTGCTCTTTCACTATTTGAATACACCTAGAAATCTAGGTTTGATCTTGACACTATTGGCTCTTGACTTCGATTAATGTGGTTTATACTCGGTTGATGACTTCTCTTAGTGCTTGATTTGTAAATTAGGAAGAATGGGGAAATTTTGTTTAGTGTAGAGTAGTGTTTAAATGCTTGATACATAAGTGTCAGCAAGTACTACACATGGGTTTGATTTGTTTTTATATGATCCCACTTGGGTAATTTAGTATGAAACTAACATAATAAGTGAGTAGGCCAACCTATAAGAAGGGCTTAGTTTTGAATAATAGTCATTTCCAGGTGAAGGGTGGCCATGCCAGCTTCAAGACAATAATATCGACATTACTGTCTGAGTATGATGTTACTATACAAGAGATAAAAATGTAAATTTGGTCTTATATAAATGTCTAATATATATATATATATCTAATTTATCATAGAATAAAGTGTTCTTGTAGGTAACTGATATCAACTTAGAATAGATTGGGCTAAAAATGATCATGTAGGCATGTGAGAGTTGTTTGAAGACACACAATTCAAGTAAGATAAGTGTAGGTAAAGATTAGCATTGTCAAGTGTCAAATACCATATTTTAGTTTCTACACATACCTATCTTGAGTTAGAGGAAACATTTTTTTCACCCTACATTTCCAACAAAGAATTAAGGGTCACATAGGAACATATTCTCTCTATTCACTAAGGAGAATCTGAATATGTTACTAATTACATATTGTGATTCAAATCTTATATTAATTAATTAATTTATCAACCAATATATCTAAAGATGTAATATATATATATATATATATATATATATATATATATATATATATATATATAACATCTTTAGATATATTGGTTGATAAATCAATTAATTAATATAAGATTTGAATCACAATATATATATATATATATATATCTTTAGATATATTGGTTGATAAATTAATTAATTAATATAAGATTTGAATCTATATATATATATATATATATATATATATATATATATATATATAGGGGTATTACCTTTCCACTAAAATATAATTTTCTTTATCATACTTGTGAATATTTTAATTTTTTTTTTTGCAAAGTATTGTAACGATAAAATGATATTGCATGTTTTCCAGCTATTAGTCATCTTGATCATATTCATAATTATACACCTATTTCTTGGGACCAAAAGGACACAACACCAACCATGAAGCCTATTTCAACATGGACATTGGAATTCTTTGAAAATCAATCAAGCATATTGAAGTAGTTATTGAACAAAAACATGATCAAATTATCCCCTATGTAAAGCATATTTTCAAATTATAATCCAAAATCTCACAAAGACAATAATCTTGTTCATGTCACACAAAAAGAGGACATTCAATATAAAATGCATTGCTTTAAGAGATAAAATTCAAGAACTAATTAATCAAAACAAAATCAGGATTCCTCAAAATTCTTTACAAAAAAAGACATTACTAATATATAAAACCAATCTTTTGAAGACATTTCAAACTTAGAAAATTTAAAAATTAATGATCAATTCCAATGTAACTAAAACTCTAACAAATATGATCAATTATTATATGATGAGACATATTAAGGGATACTAACCATCACTACAACAAACATTAAAGCCTAATAAGGCATGGTTTGGGCTTCAATGCATACATCTTTTGACATTTATACTATATCATGGTCTTGTACATAGATTTTCTTATTCTATATGTTGTGCCTTACATGTACATTCTTCCTAATGCTTATTTTGTCAAATTTACAAAAATCCAAAAAAAAGACAAAAAAACAAAAATATATTTGCCTTTATCTTGGTTATATGATATAAATCATGCATATCTACACATACTATAGAGTTTACACATTGATGTTTCATGATATAGCTTGATTTAGTGGAGAGGTAGGATAACCTAGTTATATATGCTTATGATTACATTTGAAGTTCTCCTATGAGGAGACATTGCATAATTTTTTGATGGTTACATCGTAACATCATGTTAAGTAATACATTTACTATATGGAGATGATTTTACATGTATCATGCTTCTTAATAATTACTTACTCAAAGTATAGATATATTACATATGTACATGGATAAATTCATGATATTTGCATGTTATTGCTACCATCCTTAAATCTATAACTATAATTTGGGCCTCTTTCTTGAGTTTGATTGCATTCTTATATTTTATATATTTCACATGGAGTTTACCTTATATTTATATTGGAATTCTTATATCCACTTATATCATGTTGTTTGATATGTTTTATTGGCCTTTGTTTTATTTATCTTACACCTGAGAGATATAAAATAATTTAAATTATGCACTAATTTAGATAAATATACTAATCTAAATTGAGATGTGTTAATTGATATTGCATTGTTTCAATTTAGAATTGACAAAGCATGAGAGAGCTAATGTAATTATTTATAATTCTCCATCACTCAAAAAATGACTATTCTTACTTGTAAATGTTATATAGATGCTTTGTTATTTGTTTAGACCTAAAACAGATGCTAAAGACCTCTTTGAGTTATACTAATAGAGTTTGACCCTTGTAGTAGTTGGCACTATCCATAGTTTATGATAGTGTCCCTATGCATTGTGTGGTTCTATAACTCCTAAGACACACCCTCTTTTTGCCTTTAAATATTTCCTATGTGTGTGCATGTATTATATCCTATGCGATGATATTTTTTTCATTCTCCTTCATCCAAAGCCTAATTATTCTTTCAACCATAAGATGCCCTTAAAATGGATTTTATTTTAGGTCAGATGGCCCCTGCCACTTTGTATTTAATATTCAAACATTACCTACATTCCAATAATTTGAAAATGGATCAAACCACACATAGTTATCCCACTTATGTGTGTGTGTGCAGCATTGTGAACAATGTAGATTGTAATGTAATGTTTTGGTCTTTGACACTTAACACCATGTAAAAATGATGTTTTATATTCATAATTAACTCTATGGAATCCTAAATGGCTACTCATTTAAGGTTTGAGATGTATATGCCTTATTTATAATGTCTCAAGAGAGTTCTAATTGATTTTTCTTAAGTTTCCAAGTGATTACTAAGTTGTGACCAAGTCCCCCTATAAACCTAGGAATGATTTATATTTATAGATGAATATTAATTAATTCCATCTATAACTAACCTATGAAACATGTCTAATCCAACCTAGTGGAGACTTACCAATCAGATAAATAGTTGTTGAGTATACCTAGACACTACCAATATAGGCAAATGCCTCTAGTAACCAAAATTATCTAGGTAATTTTGATAGTGTCTTGGAAGCATAAAAAAATGATTTGAGATATGGAGAATGTCCATCTAGAATTTTGAGATGTTCCAATATAGACTAAATTGATCCAAAAAATGGTTTATCTAGTGAATAGAGGTGGCCAAGAAAATAGTTGGGTAGATGCATACATGGGAAGTGTGGTTAAAAGTTAAATATATGTGCATTACCAAGTGTGGAAAATTTGACATTACCAAAGTGTCTAATACCAAATTTAGGTGTCTGTAAATGCCTTTCCTTTTAATCTAGTATTGAAAATGCTAAATTAAAAAGATAAAAGAATAAATTTAGTATATGTGATAACCATGCTTATTGTTGGCAGGTATGACCAGAATGTACCATTTTCTCCAAGAGAAACCAAAAAGAAAATATGTGTAGATAAATGTATTATCATGATAAGAAATATAAAATAATTTGAATCATTGAATAGCCTAAATTTTAAAATCCAAGGAATGAATACACATGATGTTTTGCAAACCTAGCTCTCATTTTTTGAATTTTTTCGGAGAATATGATGGGGTGATCATGCCCTAAGGAGATGCAACCACTAAAACCATGAGTTGAGGATAGGGTAAGTTTTAGTGGATATTATTCATTAATTCATGAATATTTTAGTTTTATAAACTAACATTTGGCTATTTTATGGGGTGGCAAATAATGTGGATTTACCTAAAATATTAGAGTGTAAGTTACTTTTCTAGGTCAACTCACCTGCTATTTAAAATAAATTTCATATATATAAATATAGTTCACCACTCTAATAAAATTCAATATGAACTTATTTACCATTATATTTAAATAGACAATCACCCATATACTCATAATGGAAACTTTTAATAGAAGGAAAGGGATGAAGGAAGTGTATGTAGGTATTCTATATAGTTTCATGCCTATCCAGCTTCTACACCCTATTATGATTCGCTTGTCATTTTTCCTTCTCACCTAAATACCATATGTTAAATTTTGATATACTTTTGAAACACCTACTTAGAGATTCACCAAAAAAAACCCCAAGTTAAATCTATATGGGCCACTAAAATTTACCTTGGTTGAGGAGTGTAAATGTCCTAAATAACACTAGTAAAGGAGCACTAGAATTTAATAAATGTATTAACCTCAGCAACACTTCTCTAAATATCATAGTAACTCTTTTGTGGAACCCAAAAACCAAGTTTTTATGTCAAATTGGAACCCCAAAATAGGTTTGTATGTAAAAAATAGAACCTCAAATTAGGTTCATTTGTAGAAGTGGAACCCCAAATAAGGTTTGTATGTGAAAGGATCAATCATTGAAAATGAATATAAAGCCAAAGTGATTAATTACTACCATCGTTACCCACATATCCTCAATATAGAAAATAAATAATGTTTACATGAACAAATTTCATGCCCCAATATGAACAATTTATCCCTTAAAGTGATAAATAATCTCAACATCGATCTATTAAAATGTCATAAAATATCTCAATTGTTCATTGCAATCATATATAATATGTCTCAATCTATTTAATTTAACCCATATGAATTATACAATCTATCTTAGAGTGTGAAATGTTTTGTTTATTTTACACCTAAGAGATATAAAATAATGTAAAATATGCACCAATCCAGATATATAAAATATAAAAATAAATATACTAATCTGAATTGAAATGTGTTTATTGATATTGTATTATTTTGACAAAAATTTGACAATGTAAGAGAGAGATAATATATTTAGTTAATTCTGACTATCTATCACTCATAAAAGGTGAATCTATACCTAAAAATGCTTTGCAGTTACTTTGTCATTTTTTCAAACCTAAAATAGAGGTTGAAAATCTCTTTAGATGTTTCCAACAAAGTCTAACCCCTACAATAACTAGTATTGTTCAAAAATGGAAGTCTCCCTATGCACTACCTTAGTTTGTAACTCATGAGACCATGCTTTCACCTAAAAAATGTCCCTGTGTGCTCACATGTTTAGTCTTGTATGATGATTTTTATTTTCTTTGTCCTTCATACAAACCTTAATTGTGCTTTAGATGATAAGATGCCCTTAAAAAGGTGTTAATATTTTGGTTTGGATATCCCCAACCACTCCTTATTAAATGTTTAAGTGTTTCTTATGTCCCAATGCTCTAAAGAAGACTCAAACCACATGTAGTTATCCCACTTATGTATGAGTGTGTGTGTGCAACATATTAACAATCTATAATGCAAAGTTATATTTTGATCTTCGAATCTTTGCACCATGTGTAGTTACATAAATTAATATTTAAACTAAAATTATGAACTTGTAATCATCCTTTTGACACACTTAGCTCATGACCTATCATAGGTCCTTGTGACCACTTTATTTCACATTTTTCATGGTTATCCACCCTTGAAAACACCTCAAATCACCCAAGGACACATATATCTATCTTGATCAATATTTTAAACCCATACTTATATTATTTCATGCCCTTGGTTTATCCACTTACACCTTTTGGACATGACCACCCCATTTAGACTACAATACACCTCATTGTTATGAAGGTTGGCCAATGAGTTTTTGTAAGACCTACCTGAACAAAATCATAAAATACCATAATATAAACACATTTCAAGTCATTTTTCATGGCGGCTTCCACACAAAAAATCACCATAATTCTAAAGGCACATTGAGAGCAAATTCCCTATTTCTCTCCATTCTAATTACATATATCCTTGGTAGCCTTGATCTAAAGTTTGAATATATATCTAAGGTCACAAGTCATGATTGAAGCACTTAATCACACCATAATTGCACTAACATTTAGCACATTTCATTAATTTCACACACACCATTTTAGCATGGGATAACTACATGAATTTTGATCTCTTTTCATAATATTAGCATGTAGATAACACTCAACATAAGGGGTATTGAGGTCACACCCAACTTAAATAGTTGAACCCTTTTTACTCCATCATTTGCATTGGTATTATTGCCTATTGAGATAGGGTTTTGAGTGAAAAAATAGTTACATAGTGGTCATAGAAGTAAATTGGAAGCTCCTACATAGCCCATAAAATAAGCAAGTAAGTCGCATAAAACCCATAAATCTTATCATTATCAAAAAATAATACTCCCTAAGGATTACAACACATGCCTACCCTATCCAATTATTGTGATCATATTTAGGGACTCTGTCAGCTCTTGTTTCTAGTTTATGCATAGTCAACATAATCAACCTCTCAGTCTCAGATATTAAAACATCCTACATCTCAATTTTTTAAACTAAGTAGGGTGATTTATCTCCTAGTTCCCTAAAATTGATAAAATATATTGGTGATCCCACTTATTTTTTAACATTACTCAAAACCCTAGCTTACCCTAGGGTTTTCCTTCTATTTTCCCTTTGGGGTTTGAGATCTCAGATTTTGTCACTTTCCAAATTAATCATGATCATAATGAACCTATTTATTATTTATTAGCTCAAAGTTTAATAGTTTCATTTACATATTATTTCCCTATATTATGTAAGAACTTTAACTTTCATATAAATTCCTTGTTGCATCAACTAATAATAAAGATAAAATTTATTATTATTAAAGAACATAATAATAAACCACCTCATGATGTTTATTATTACATGGTTCATTTCGACTTACCACCTATCATCACTAGACACCAAAGAGCATAATCACTTCATTTCATCCCTCCCACTCCTATACCTCTCAAATATCTCATATACCATCCCATATCTACTATTTTCCCTAGGTTCATATTAGATCCTAGGTCTATGATGTTATCACTAAAAGAGGTTGGGATATGCCACAAGATAATTTAACCTAAAGATATAATGTCATTGATCAACTCAATAATATCACATCCAAGGTCTCCATCCTATAATTCATTAGAAAATCTAATACATATAAAGATATGTCATGTGTAACATTATGTGGTACTATTGTTCCTCATAATGATGAAACAAATTACGTTGCATCTGTCCTTAATACATATGATGGATCAGCGAGTCTATCTAATGCCAAGATATTTATAGCTACAACCATGTAAGAATATTTACCTCTATATCTTTATCTAGAGAGTATAAATCTTTTGCAAAATAAGATTTACCACCATAACACATAGTTAAGCAACATTTACCCTTATAAATTTAGCTCAAAATAAAAGAATGGATGTAAAAAGAGTGATAATGGATAAAAATTCAAGTTTGAATATCTAAAAAATATATTTCTTACAACTCCTCAATATACTTTTAGAGAATTTACATTATTTTGATATGAACATCAAAGGTTTTGATAACATTCATTGTAGGGTATTGGTTTAGATTACATTAAATCTTGCATTGGGTCATAGAACCATCACTAACATATGTCAAGTGATTTCCAACAATCTCAATTAAAACATCTTATTACAGAGACCATGGATCTATAATATGCATAATATCCCTTTTATCTTACACACATTTAAATTTTAGCTACCAAGTGTAGATGATATTTTCTGATTATATTGCACCTCAATCTTGTACACTTGGTTACCTTAGATGTTGGCTATTTTTATCAATTCTTCCATCTACTCTATATTTATGCCCCTTGGCTTATATCTCTTAATCTAACTAGTTTTATGTTGATGGCTCAGGTTTTTTATATTTCTTATAATTTTGAAAATCTACTTATCTTCCACCTTTACAAGTTTACAACCTATACCTACTTTCTTACTCCTTCGACACTAATGTCTGAGATAGATGGTAGTGTCAACATTACTGGCCTATCCCCACGTGTCTAGTACACTAAATTCATCCAATGTGAAAATTAAATATATCATAATGATCAACGTAAGTGCTTTAATGCAAGTTATTACTCTGAAGGGATTGATATAAATACAAGATTAACCCTCATTAATTTCTTATTGGGAAAACTTAAAAAATACCAAAGAGACTATGGAAACTTATCAAAATCACTTTATCAAGCATTCAATTGATCAAATCTTATCTATTTCTATACCAATCATAAGGACAACACATCTATAGGTCTAAAGTACTAAAGGAGTAGCCCAAGATCTTGGATTACTAAGTTACAAGCTAAGCCACTATTGTACTTGATTTGTACATATTATATGATTTATACACAAACTATTATGTAGGGTAAAACTACATGAATCTGAAGCCTTCTTATGGAGTATTGGTTATGTAGGTAGTACCCACTAATAGTGGAGCCTTTGGGATAACTCTACAGTATGTTCCCATTAACCCATTTTTCCCCACAATCACATTGAAGATGGAAAACTACGGTTTTGCCATTTCACAAGGAATGATTATCCATGGCTTAGATCTGAATGCACTAGAGTGAAGGCAAAGTAAAACCCAAAAGCATCTAGATGGTTACATCTTGTTTCAATAGATATCTCATATAGGACACTAGCATCAAAACCAAATAGTAGCATTAATGAAACCATCCCAGGCTAATGTTATTATCTAGAAAGCAAGAAGAATCAAAAATAGAATATGATGATTGTTTCAGAATTTCTTTCCCACCTACTTTCTACCTATTCTAGATCCATAAGTACATTATCATTAGAACAAGATAAGTACTTAACTTCTTTGTCATTTTTATATCTAGCATAGTTATACTTTCCATATTTAAACTATCTCAACATAATAAATTCATTGTATGCTTATATCTAAGTTTAGCATTTAATTGGCCTGTTATAGATATAATTATCACCCTTGTGTCGTTTCATTTTTATACACCCTTTAATATTCTAGATAACCCCAATCTAGATCATTTTAGGGTTAAATATTTGGTGAACCTAATCTTTGAACATCAAACCCTAGGACAAATTAGGGTTTTTTAATTTTTCTATTGTTGATCCGTAAATTGTTATAAATTTTGCAATCATGTTTTCCATGGATAGTTATGTTAATTATTTCATTGTCCAATACCTTATAGTGGTTCTTACTTCTTATATATCATGCTTAATTAACTCATTATCATTTCTAAGTAATGCAAAACTAAAATTCTTGAAATATCCTCACTATTCTAATGTTTACAATAAAAGGGTTTTAAATAGAAAGCAACACTTGATATCTCTTAAAAATTCCTTTTACAATACCACAAAACCAGAATCTAAGGGAAATAAAATTATCAACCAATCAGGCAGGATGCCTATAAAAATTTTAATCATTGAGCTCCTAAAGAAATATAATGTCTATAAGGATATCATATACAAGGCATTACATGAGACACAAGTTCCAAGTGATATTTAGACTACTTATTTTTTAGATATTATGAAAGATCTCAAGAAATATAACAAGCTCGTCACCTTTGATCCAACAAATTTTTCATCCAAAGATATTGTTGGCCAAAAATTGCCTTTGTTTATATAAGTAACAATTCAAATGAAATGTATCAAAAGAGTGTTCATGATAATATATCAAACTTAAACATTTTTATTATACAATCCCTAACCACCATGGGTATTAACCCAAATTTTATTCAAAAAAAAATATGCAAATAAAAAGGTTTGACAATCCACAAAGCCCTTTGGTTGGTCAAATTACATTGAATATTACCATGGGTCCATGTACATTACCCACTTTATGCCAAGTTATTCCAAATTATTTAAACTATAACATTCTATTGGGTGGTCTTGGATACATAAAATGTATGTATTTCCTTCTACATTAGATTCATGCTTAAAAAATTATCATCAAGGAATCCCTTACACATATCCAATAGATCTTAATCCCTTCAAACACTATGACATGATCTAACAAATAGATAATCATAAACAATAATACTCCAAATATGAGTCCAAACTTGATATACTGATACAAGAACTAATTAGACTATGCAATCCAAGGTAATGAAAATACAAGTTACACATTTACCTAAGTCCTTGACTTTATTACTCCAATAGTTACTAGAGTGCCAGCTTATATCTCTCCCTCATCTTATCAAGGTTGATATGAGTCAGCCTTTAACCAAAGGATATGATGTGAATGATTATTGTGATTATCATCAAGGACTAGGATATTCTACGTGTAGATGTTTTACCTGGAAGCATGAGATCTAAGTTCTTATCAATGACCAAAAGCTTACATTTTAGGATCCTCCAAAAGAATCAAGTTCACAACCTAGTGATCACCATAAATAAAATAAAAAATAGAAATCCTTTGCAAGACCATTCTAAGAAGGAACTAAAAGTGAAAATGGCATATAATGCACATCCTCTTTCATCATATTATGAGCAACCACTAGATGGGATTATTGGTACTTACACATGACATATACCTCCTATGGTTAAGAAACCTTTTATTTCCTTTGATGATAGTGAAATTAAGGATGATGACTCTAATCTTCATTATTTATTAATTCAATTATACCTTGACAAACACCTCATATGTAGTGTTATAATTAATAATGGTACAAGTGAAAATGTTTGCACCATGACATTACTTATGCATTTGGGTTATATTCATCATGATTTACACCCCTCTACTAGATTAGTTTGAGTATTTTATGGGACCTCCTAAAAGGTTCTTAGTGAGATTGACCTAACTTTACAGGTTGGTCTCACACATGTGGTTACTACCTTTTCAATTATCCCTTTCATAGGCATCAATGATTTTTTATTTGGAAGACCTTGGATACACACTCTTTGAGCAGTACCTTATACAATGCATGAGTGTGTTAAATACATTCATGCCAATCGAGTAATTATAGTTTTAAAAATTCCATATGAGCATCCTCTTGAACAAAAGAAACTTATACATAGACAACTAGTTATCAATCTTACTAAGCCTAATTCATCATAAAAGGGTAATCAATAGGCAATCCCCTTTACTAGGTGTCTAGTACTTGAGAGACCATTACACTAAAGACATATAGTGGATTCTATAGATTCCTAATATTCTACTAAACATCATGTTTAGATATCTAGAGCACCTCAAAATGTACATAGTACTGTTATACCAAAGAAATAAACAAACACTCAATGATGGGTTCCAAAAACCCCTAATCCTATTACTCCTTTTATTAATTCATGACCACAAAGTCCTATTCTACATATGCAGAGCACCATTAATACCACAATGATACATATTACATATATACATGTTCCTTGTAGCATAAATAGGGTATTACACTAGATTCATAATGGAGATATATCTATGACCATCCATTAGATGGCATCATAGGATAATCCTTCCTCTTCAAAAATTTTATATTTACCAAAAAAGTAAAATTAAAAATATTCAAAACTCCAAAACAAACTTTTGACACTTACATGTTCTATTGGCTCCTTGGCATGTCTATGTGTTATTTCCATGTTGATGGATGACATACTCAGTTACTGCTACATACACATATGTTTCACACTTTTACTTGAGTGTGATACAGGCATAAATAAACACATGATACATTCCCATTTCAGATGTTGGGCCTTCCTTCTACTCATGTCACATGGACATTGGGGGAATTTGCTTCTTTGATCTTGATACACATAGGTTATATGATTCAATGATCACTCTACATTATCATGTTTGAGATTATATATGTACTTACACATGTCTATTATCCATTATTACATTTTACACAAGGTACTTCATATGTTATACACTTGACATAATTTTCTAACACATGTTTATGGGTTACTATGACATGTTTATGTTAGTTGCTTATGTTTTATTTTATGTAATTTCTTGATTGTCTTGCATTTCTATTATATTCCTTGTTTGAGCATTTGAATATACTCCTTTACTTGTGTCCCCCATGCATATTTATTATTTCATTGGCATTTGATTATGTCATTATTTTTTGTATGGACATTTAAATATGTCATTATTACTTTTATGGGAATTCATCTAAGTCATGTCCCTTTGAGTGTGTGGCATTTGAACATGCCCCTTATTTAAAGTCTCCTTAAACCATTACTTTGTGACTTGATTTTGAGTGATCTTATGTGTGGATTTATTTGCTTATTGATATTTTACTATTACTATTTAGATGTTTCCATGATCTTTATCATGCATCTTAGGCCTACATGTGATCACATTGGTTTTAAGTGCTTTAATGATATATCTACCTAGACATGTTCCTTCTATATGCTACATGGCTATATTCACATATTATAAAATTATATTATCATTTTGAGGTGAGGTAATTACCAATTCCTATATTTCCCTCACCTCAAAGGGGGGAATATTAGTGGGGCCATGTCATAGACACATTTTCTCCACACTTAGCATAGTTTCCAAATTTAGTGGGGGCATGATTTGGAAGCATGTTCTCCATACTCATTCAGTACATGGTACTTATATCAATTTTTAGATTTAGTGGGGGCATGTTAGATGGGCATGGCTTCCACACATTCACAATTTCTAGATTTAGTGTGGGCATGCTTTGGAAGCATGTTCTCCACATTTATTTAGTATATGTTACTTATATCACTTCCTAGATTCAGTGGGAGCACTCTTTGAAATCATGTTCTCCACACCTATATAGTATTCAGCATCTCTATTCTAATAAGGGCATGTTTTGGAAACATGTCCTCCAAATTGGTACTTATATCAATTTTTATATTTCTCTATATAGTGGGGGCATACTTTGGAAGTATGTCCTCCATATTTACATAATTTTTTGAACTAGCCAAAACACACAGTTATATGATTTAGACTCATAATTATGGAAAAATTCTATACATTGATACTATTTTTATAGACAATTTCAACATTAAACATATCTAAGTTGCATATGTTATGCAACATGTGCCTATATTATCAAAGCTTCCTGGAAAACTCTAGAACATACAAAGTATAGGAATCGCTTGTGCAGTCAATAAAAAAATAGGACAATTGTCAATAATATAGACTAAATGATGCCATTAATTACTAATTCAAGCTCATTATATTAAAGAACACTATAAATAGAGTATTACAAAGTGTTGTCTCTTCATATTCTAGCCTTTAGATATGCCAAAAGGAAAGACTCTTCACATTATTCAATATATTACTTATGATTACAAGGTCGAATACATACAAAGGATTATACAAAATACAACATCATAAAATTTTCACATGTGTCCATCCAATATAACTTATAATTTTTAAAATCCATGTTCTTTACCTAATAACCTAATATTGAAAAATTCAAACTAGTTTCAAATTCTAAAAATATTTTATTGATTGTTACCATATCACAAAAAAAGTTCATATTGATACCTTGTATACTTTTATGAAATTTTATTGAGCCAATATACTATAGTATTTGGTTCTCCTTTGGTATGGTTGAGGTGATCAAATCACTCAATTTTTTCTAGGTTTTCTAGGTTGTACTTGATCATCTAACATCACAAGGTTATAAGTAGCATTGGGTTACATGATGGATCTAATCTCCACTACCATATGGCAACTCACTTTTACTCCAAAGTTTAGAGCATGTGCCTTTAAATATCTCTCTATCTATCTATCTATCTCCTTGTATACATGCACTTTAAAGAGTTATCTATATTTATCTTAATCTTAGTTTTAGATCCTTACAATAATACATCTTTTTCAAAATAACTTTCTAATAGGCAAGGAGGTTACATCAACACACATGTGTACTAATAAACCTTGCTCTTTCAATTTTAGTCTCTTTAAAATAATGTCAACCCAGATTATATTCACTAATTTTATATTATAACATGATCTTAGTTGCAGGTTAGTCACCAACAAAACACTCAAGTTGGACACATGCAAAGATAAGGTATGCATGCACACTCAAGTACGCATTCTTTTCATTTAAATTAGTAATTTCATTACTATATTAAGGGGGTAAATTTAGATGATATTTTATGATTATATTAGACCTTAGTCTTGTACACTTGGTAAACTCAAACCTTGGTTATTATTCTCAATTTTTTACTTTTCCTACTTATGCAAGTCTTGCATCTGCTATATCTTTATTCCCCTTGGCCTATATATCTTAGTAAAACTAGTATTATGTTGATGACCTAGGTATTATATCTTTCCCAAAATGCTTAAAATGTACTTATCTTTCACCTCTACAAGTTCAGAGCATATACTTGCTTTCCTGCTCCCTGGACACTAACATCTAGGATAGACAGTAGTGTTGACCTTGTTGCCCTATCCTAATGCAAGTTTCCGGTGTCTTAAATTCATCCAATTTTTAAATGAAATGTATCCCAATTTTTGACCTAAACTATTTAATGAAATTTATTACTCCAAAGGGATTTATATAAATACAAGATCAACCCTCATTCATTCCTCACCTGGGAAAACCTAGAAAAGACCAAGGTAGCTTATCAAAATCACTCTATCAAGAATTAAATTGATAAAAACTTCCCTATTTCCATATAAATCATAGGCACATCACATATATAGGTTTTAGAAACAAAAGGAGTAGCCTAAGAGACCAACTTTCCAAGTTACAAAGTAGGTTATTATTGTACTTGCTTTGCACATATTATTTGATTCACACAAAAGCCAACATTTAGGGGATAACTACATGAGTCTAAGGCCCTCTTCTATAGTATTGGATATATAGGCCATGCCCACTAATATCAGGGCCTTTGGGGTAGCTCCACACCATGTGCCCACTAAACCCTTTTTTCCCTAAGGTCACATTAAAGATGAAAAACTAGGGTTTTTCCATTTCATAAGGATCAATTATCCATGACCTAGATATTAATGCACTAGATTGAAGGCAAAGTAAAACCTATAATCATCTAGGTGGTCACCTCTTATTTCAATAGATATCTCATATAAGACACTAGTGTCAAACCCAAACATTAACTAGAAGAATCAGAACCAAAATTTGATGATTGTTCTAAAATTTCCTTCCTACCTGCTTTCTACCTATTCCATATCCATAACTACATTAGCATCATAACAAGCTAATTACTTCACTTATTTATCATTTCTATATCTAGCATAGTTGTACTTTCCATATTTAGACTATCTCAACATAATAAATCTAGTGTATGATTATATATGAGTTTAGCATTTAATTATTGTATTATAGATTTGATTATCACCCTTGTGCAATTTCATTTATATATACCCCTTTAATATTCTAGATAACCCCAATATATATAATTTTAGGTTTAAACACCAAGGTATCATATATACATTCCCTATGGACCATGAACCATTCAAATATTTCCAAGTCATTGAGCCTACATAGAATTATGTTCTTCATATGGAATTTTGTACTTAGAAAGTGGTAAAACCGACTTCCACAACTACTTCATCATTCCTAAAATTACATTAAAAGAACCTTCCTTTAAATTCATAAATAACAAACAATATGCCTTTAGAATAAAATACTTCAAAATAAAATACTTCCAAATAATGGGTCATAAAGGATAGGGATTATGAAAGAATGAATATGGCATTCTTTACCCTATTGAGGAAGTTACCCAAAAAAGTAAACTAGGGCTTGGTTACATAACTCCTACAATTACTACAAATACAGTCATACCTACACCCTGACACATAACTTTATGCATATTTTCTTAGCATACCAACCACTCAGTTAATTAGGTATTTACATTATCAATTGTCCACCCTAATCTTATTGATGATATTATCTCATCAAACATCTTATTCTTGGATGAATTATCTAACAATGAATCTCTACTAGAATACATAGGATCACATGAGGATTTCCCTCCCTTCTACTACATAATAGGTTTCCTCACTCTATCAATGCTCATGCATATTTTGGCAAGTCATATATTCTCTAGGATGATTTCCTAACTAATATGATTCTTATGGAACCTTATATCAAAGATCATTCCATGTGAATAAATAAATAAACTATTGAATTCAATTACGAAATTGATGCATATCCAAAAATAGGACTTTTTATTGTAACATTAAAAGCTAATTAGGATTAAAATGTCATACACTCACTACATGACTTTCCTAAGATATTTGATTAGGTATTCTTTGACATTCCAAGGATTGATCCTTCTATCATCATGCACTACATCACACTCTACTTGGATGTGAATAAAATCAAGTAGAAGATACATAAAATTCATCCCAAAGTAGCATTAATAGTTAAAGAAGAGATTTAGAGATTACTTGATGCAGGATTCATTTGACCAATAGCTTACTTAGAATGGGTGTCCAACATTTTTCCACTCATATAAATTAATGGATAGATTCGATGTTCTTCAAAATCCATATATTTTAATAAGGCATGCCATAAAGATGATTTTCCATTTCCCAACATTGACAGGATTGTGGACTCCACTGTTGGATTTGAAATGTTATCATTTATGGAAAAAATTTCTAGTTATAATCAAATAAAAATTACCGAAGAGGATCAAGAAAAGACATCATTCATTACATTATGGGGTACCTTTTGTTACATAGTCATGTCTTTTAGATTAAAAAATGTAGGAGCCACATATCATAGATCCATGACTCATATATTTCATGACCTCATTCACAATATAGTAGAGGACTATGTGGATGACCTACTAGAAAAATCAAAATACAGACATAATCACACAATTGATTTGTGGTATATATTTAAATGACTAAAAATATAATATACACTTAAACCCCAAAGAAGTGTATTTTTGGCATAACATACAAAAAATTATTGGGATGTATTATTTCCCAATGAGGTATCGAGGTAGATCCAAATAAATTCAATGATATTATTTGTATGCCTCTACCCTAGGGATTAAAATAACTCTAATCTTTACATGGTAAAATTCAAGTAATCTACCATTTTGTCATTTATCTTAGAGATAAGATGTAACATTTTACATGATTAATCAAAAAGGATACCAAATTTTAATGGGATATAAAATTCTAAGAGACTTTTGAGTTTTTCAAATAATACTTAATCCACTAGTTCTCATGCCTCTAATACTAGATAGACCTCTTATCTTATAAATTTATACCATTGATCATGCATTAGGCACTTTATTAACACAATACAATGATGATCACAAAGAGCATGCCATATATTACATTAGTTGCACACTTGTTTATTATGAGAAAAATTATGCCATAATGGAAAAGGTATTCTTGGCTATCATGTTTTCCATGCAAAAACTTTGACACTATATGATAAATATTGAAACTTAAGTCATTACAAAAGCTAATCCATTAAAATTTCTTATGTAAAAATGAAATTTATTAGGCTGCATAGAAAAATTAATAATACTACTCATGTAATTTGATTTAAATATTGTAACACAAAAACCAATCAAAGGTTAGTTTTAGTCGACCAATTAGTTGTTGCTACATTACAAGATACCAACCCCCTCAGAGATAATTTTAAGGATAATTTCATAACATATAATATTACCAAGAACACATGGATGATGTTTTTTAATGATTTAAATTTCACATCAGGTGTTGAAGTAGGTATTATTCTCATTAATCTACAAGGATAACCTATGCCCTTTACAAATCAATTAGGGTTTCCATATACAAAAAAAATTACAGTATATGAAGCATTGATCTTAGGAGTATACACACCTCACATGTTAAACATAAATTCCATTAAGATATGTAGGGATTTACAGTTGGTTGTCAATCAAGTTACTAATGTTTATTAGATAAAAGAAGAAAATTTGAACCCATACAGAAATATGGTACAATGCCTCCAAGCATGCTTTGATAATTTCTCAATAGAGAACATCCCACATAAGGATAACCATCATGAAAATGTGATGACTAGTGTTACATCTCTAATACCAATTGACATAAGTGATGACCAATAAATATTCAATGTATGATGGATATATAACCCATCAATTTTAGATGCATATTGGGTATCCTTATTAGTTTTAGTAACCACATGTAGTGCAAAAAAATTTGAATGGTTCACCCGTATATATAACTTTTTGAATAAATCAATTACACTAGACACTATTATACATAGTGACAAGTATAAACTATAGATATATGCACTATGATATGTTATTATTAGAGATGATTTGTTTATATAGTCAATTAAAATATAGTTATTTTGATGCCTAAGCATTGAATAGGCTAAAATAAAAATACATCAGGTACATGATAGCAAATGTGGTGGTCACTTTAGTGGAAAATCAATGTCACACAAACTCATTCGATAGGGATATTATTGACCCACTATGGAATATGAATGTCAAGAATATGATAAATTATGTGAAAAATGTCAAAAGAATAATTATTTAAGTTGTGTTCCATCACATGAATTACAACCCATTATTTCACCTTGGCCATTCACACTTTGGGGATCTGACTTAATAGGCAAAACCAATCCAAAACCAACAGAAGGACATAAGTTCATCATTACCACTACCAAGTACTTCACCAAATGGGTTAAATGTATACCTTTACAATATATAATAGGCTTGAGAACATCTTTCAATTTTTGATGACCCAAATTATTTCATATATTTACCTACCTTTAACTATTCTCATAGATAATAGCTCATTCTTCAAAAATAAAAAATGGTCAAGAAGTTTTGTGTTAAATACAAGATCAAACACACATTTCATACACCTTATTACCCCATGGCAATGGATAGGTAGAAGCTAAAAATAATACTATAAGTAACATATTAAGCAATATGATCACCAAATTTGGTGATGATTGGCATAAATAACTAGTATATGCACTATGGGCATATCTCACGAGCGTTCGCACACCTACAAAGGGTACTCTATACTCTTAGGTTTATGGCATAAAATTAGTTATTTCATTAGAATTGGAAATTCCATCCTTTCATATATCCCTTAAATGACTTATCACAAATTATTAACAAAGTGAAAAATGTCTACATGAATTAGAGAAGCTAGATCATGCAAAAATACAACTAGCAGAACACCTCTAGGTATATCAAAATTGCATACAAAAATCCTACAACAAATGAATTCATACTAGAGAGTTTGAAGTAGGTGACTTGGTTTTAAAGTAAAAACTAAAAAAAATTAATGTCAAAGAAGAAATAAAAGAAAAATTTAAGTCAAATTAGTTGGGGCCATATGGAATCATAGAAAAATGAGCATTAAAGTGTCTTGGTTAGCATCACTTGAAGGAAAGGTAGTAATAATCCCATGAACATTATGTTTCTAAGGAAACTATATATATAAACATCTAATAATTTTAAAA
This sequence comes from Torreya grandis, assembly GCA_037957365.1. NCBI lineage: Eukaryota > Viridiplantae > Streptophyta > Pinopsida > Cupressales > Taxaceae > Torreya > Torreya grandis. The sequence continues at coordinate 2,937,295 of JARHVA010000962.1, forward strand.
TAAAATATACATATATATTTGAAAAATATTTAAAAAACAAATATTCTATAAAAATACAAAATCAGGACCTATGCATGCTTATGTTTAGTTTCATTCTACACAAGTTCATTTGTGCACAGTTATTCATTACCTATTTTTAGATAGTCCTTATCATATATGTTTCACAAGTATACATGAGTTATTTCATAGCGTACATGATACCATTTTCAACCCAGTTACAGGTGATTTCACTATCACACACTCAAAAACTACATTCAAAATATAACACCCTATTAGATAGGAGCACCTTGCTCTATTGTCCAGTTCCCTCAATGTTGTCCTAGTGAGTTCAGACTATCACTACTTAGTTCTAGACCACACACAACATTTATACATCATGTGCATATGGCAACTAGGTCATTTAGGGCATCTCATGCATGAGTTTTATCTTTTTTTGTCTTCTTTTCTTACTCGTAGCTCAGTTCTTCAAATAGCATTACATCAGTCTCTCTGGATCATGTACTAACACATTAATATACCATTGGTTATCTAAGTTACTAAACCTAATTATGTTTAAAATTACTTATGTTGATCAACTACATATACATGTATGCTTTCATGTTTGCTTTCCTACTTCATGTTTTGTGTGTGTTTATTTTAATTGAGGAAATTTAAATATGTCATTATGTGTGTATCTCTAAGCCTTCATTATCATATTTTATGCATGTGGGGTAATTTGAACATGTCCTTGTGTATTTTTCTTTCAATTGAGGATATTTTACTATGTTATTATGTCTATCGATCTAAGCCTTCATTCTCTAAGTCTACATGTGTGAGGATATTTGAACATGTCCTTGTGTGTTCTTATATGGATGTGAGTGACATTTGAACATGTCCCTTGGATGTGGCCCCTTATCCATCTATTTGTGTCCCTTGTGTGTTCTTTATGTATGTTTGCATCATCACCATGAATTTGCTTGATTGTCTACTTAGTTTGCTCAAATTTTGATGCCATGATGGATATCATGCATCCCTCCCCAAGTAATTTAATTTAAATTTTGATACTATGTTTTGATCAATTACCTATGTACATAATTGATAACATCTATCTTGACATTCAAACTATGTATGCTTGTTTTAACATATATCTCACATTGTTGTTATACTCAATTCATCTATATGATGATTTCATGATCCTTCACATTATCAATACTGCTCAGATTTACATATTTTATCATAACATATTTTACATAAATTTTCATTTTAATTTAAGTTATTTTGCATGCACAATAACTCACCTCAAAAAAGGGGACATACACAATGCTTTTTCTTATATATTATATCCACTCAATTCAATGCATAGATAGACATAGACAATACACATGCAAAATTTGACATTCCTCAAATAGTGGATTAGTAGATACTAAAATTTGATTTATATAGAATCTCATTCTTGTTTACATGGAAAATACCTATCAAGGCTCTACCCTTCAGTTCTATACCTTCCTTTTGTCTAAAGGCTTGCATTCACCATCTCACTGTGCCCAATTATTTATATTATGATTTGACCTAATCATTTATGATGACCCAGGTCTTTTGAAATATACAAAAAGCTTAAAACCTCATATATCATTCATTATCAATTTTAGATCCTTAGAAAATTCCTATCCTACCAAATATTTATGTTCCACATAAGGACACTTACATCAAAGCAAGTGTCCAGACTCTTATCAAATGTTCATCCTCAAAATTCATCTAATTTGAAAATATTTCAAATCCTATGGGTCAACCCATTTGTCTTATTGATCCCTACTATGATATATTTTCAAATGGTGTGGTATAAATACAAATCTAAACCTATTCATTATTTATCTAACAAAATACCAATAAATCACCTATTCAAGCTCATTCAATCAATTACACAACTAAGTTACACTACCCTATTCTTCCATATTTTCATATCAATCATAAAATAAATCATATTACAGGTCTAAATCACTAAATGAATAAACCATTAGCAATATTTGTCAAGTTTTAAGCTAGATCATTGTATGCCTTCACATATAGTATATTTCACCCATTCGCACACACAAGTCAACACCTAAGGGAGAACTATATAAGTTTAAGGCCCTCCTTGGATTATTAGATGTGTAGTAAATTCTCATTGATAGAGGGGTCCTTAAGATTGGTGTGACACCATGAACCCACTGATCCATTTTCAATAAGGTACAAAGACCTGAGGTGAAGATCTAGGGTTTGATGTACATACAATCATTAACAGCCCATTCACATAAATAAATTCATCAAAATAAAGGTGAAAAAAAACATAAAAGGCTCTAGGTGGTTAATTCATAATATAGTGAATATTTTTTATAATATAATTGCATTGAGATCATGACAATATCATCGGTGCAAGTGTCCCAAGGCTCACACAAGTGTCTAGGCCTCTAGAAACACATTTTATATATTATTTTAAATTGGATCCTAATTTTATTCCTACCTGTTTCCACCTCTATACTTATTATATTCACCTACACATTTACAGATAAGCTTATTAATATATATTATTCATGTTTATGTAATCAAACTACTATTTTGAGTGTACTTTTTATATTTAGCATAATTGAGCACTTTACTTTAGAATATTCATTTATCTAAGTTTTTAATTAATTAGCCTAATATGGAATAACTTTATTCATCCTTGTGTATAGGTTATTTTACCCCCTTAACCTTTAACACCACATATATGTAAGGTTTAAACATTTAATCAAACTGACCTCTATGTCTCCTTGTTTAAACCCTAGTTTGACTTAGGGTTTCTTGATTTCTAATTTTTAAACTGTAAATATCTTAAAAATTAGATTTGTATTCATTCCAAAAGAATCAAACTATGCCTAATATGGATGTATCTAATCATTACTTTGTTAATCAATGTATGATTATGGTCATTACTTATTATTTTCCATGCATTGCCAAATCAATAAAAGGCACAATCAAATGGTTTAAACAAATTGGTCAAATCAAAGAGAGTGATTTACAACAAAATAAAAATCAAATTTATTCTCACAAATAATTTTTAAATAATATAGAATCAATATCAAGGCATCAATGTGCATGCTTTCAACCCTTTGTTCCTCCTAGATCCTATTTGAGTGACATCTACCATCCTTCTCCCATTATTTTCCCATATCTTATATTGGATTTTGTAGTACACATTCTCACTACACAAAAAAGTAAGGGTGCCCAAACTATCCTACCACCTATTAATATACATAAGACCCTCCTAATCCTAAATTAATAATCCAATCTGAGTAGAGGTTCCCTTCAAAAAGTTTCAATTGGCAACTCTTTACCAAACACCTATGCTTTTAGACCCTACCTACTAGCCCTGTTTTGACTAATTTATTAATTATATGGAAAAATTAAAATGTTTTAAAATAAACCAATTAGCTTTATGAGTACCCTTTTTTAAAATCTACTTATGGTCCAAATTTCAAATCCTAAGTCCTTTTTTAGACTCACTATAAATCAAATAATCCTCCCAATTAGGCCTCCTCAAGCCTAAATTCAACTCAGTCAGCAAAATACCATACCAAAAACTTTGTACACACCTTTAGATATGTTATTCACTTCAATCACACAAATTAGGCTCAGACTACATAATTTGGGAAATTTTTAAGTGATACAACTCAACATATTGATAAAACCCTAATTTAGGGTTCTTAAAGACCTGAGACAACCTCAGAGCACTAAAAAAATCATTATGAGCATTTTATAAGGCTTAAAAAGACAAAATTTATTTTTAAAGGTATGTCTAGTCCCTTTCCACCTTTTCCATTTTTTTATAAATGTTGATCAGCCCAATTTTTACATCAACCAACTCAAACTATGCATGACTGTATTCAAAACATGACACTTCACAAGTCTGTGGGCTAAGAAAATGAAAAATACACTATGGAATTCCAAAAAGAGATTAAATTAAACTTAAAATACATTATAAAACTTACCTTAATTCTTTAAAATTCTTTACCAATGGCTTATGGTTCAATTCCTCCAAAGAAATACATTCAATATTCACCATAAAAACCCTATTGCAGAAAATAAGTTTTCTGACCAATCTCCACATAATAAACAATATATTAAATCCTTAATTCAATATTTCACACTTATTTAACAATATAAAACAACTTAATAATCATTTGGTACATATTCCAAATGGAACCAACATTTAATCATTCAAAAATTATACATACAGTCTATACACAAGAACAAGGCTCCCAAACAGGTGTTTACCTGATATCCTTCTTGAAAAACAAATGAAAGGAGGACTATTATTTTATTTTGTAGTCTAAAAACATGTTATAATTTCCTTAAATAATATAAATATCCATTATCAATTTCCATTGATCATAAATATTGAAAGATACAGTCTGCAACTTAACACAATTATCTCATACACAGGGTCTATAAGCTATTCTTTCTAGAATAGGGATTCTTTCCTTATTTTTTAAAATTATTGATTAAAAAATCATGAAATAACTGATTAAAATTTTAAATCCATAAATTTTATATGAATACAACTATTTTTCAACTTTCTTGGAGGAGGTTTTCAATGTTAACTTGACTCATTGGAAAAGGTAACAAGGCACTAAAAGTGATTTTCAAGACATACACCACCTTAGACCCTTGGAAATGATTCAATGGGTATTTAATAACATTTTAAACCTGATCATAAGCTTATTAAAAAATTTATACACCCCTATGAGTCCTAAAAACATACTATAAATTCAAATTTATAAACACACTAGTTTTGGCAAGAAATCCAAAATTTGAATTTTAAACTAACTAAATGCATTTCTATCTTACCAAATTGAAATATAAGTATTATTATGGAATTATAAGGCCATAAAAGGCATTATTAAACCAATTTTAATGCATCAAACCAAAATTTGACCTAATTTTTCCCGTAAGAGTGATGTTCCTACATCATTCTCCTAGGGAAGGAAAAGAGAACTCATGGGCTACTACCCATGAATGCTTCCAGAGTACTCCCTCACTTATGTATACCATGATATTTCATCCACATGTAATCCTCTACTAGATTATTCTACCACTTAACCAAATACTTGAAATATTGCTTGTCTCTAGTCTTTTTAGTCACTTGTTTATCCAATATGCATTCTATTTCTTCTAACTTGGCCTTAGGCAATTGCCTTGCCCAATTTGGGTCTATTATAGCTTCTTCATATATTGTTTTTCCTCATTCATCTCTTTCTCTATAAGGATACAAGTCTAAAACATTAAATATAGGTGAAATTCTAACTCCATTAGGTAACTCCAATTCATATGCATTATTTGCAAACTTCTTGAGAATCTTATAAGGGCCTATCTTTTTCATCTTCAAATTGTTGTCTTCACCCCTTGGGAACCTTTATTTTATAAGATGATCTAGGACTAAGTCCCCAACATGTAAATTCACTTCTCTTCTACTCAAATCTACCTAATTCTTATACTTCTCAACACTAGACTCCAAATTCTTTCTCATGTGTTCATGCACCTCTTTCATTTCTATTGCAAACTCTTCACCTTCAACACTTCTCTTATCCATATGTCTGATCTCTTTAACCTCAAATACACCTCTTGGATACATGCCATAGATCACCTAGATTGGACTCATTCTAATTCTTATGTTGGTATAATCATTGTAAGTAAACTCTTCTTGGGACAACATAAGATCCCACTGCTTGGGATGGTTCTTGGACAAACACCTCAAAAAGTTCCCTAAGATTATATTCACCACCTTAGTTTGACCATCTATTTGAGGATGGTAATCTAAACTAAAAATTAAATTTGTGCCTATTTTCTTCCACAAGGTCCTCCAAAATTCACCAAGAAACTTGGTGTCCCTATCAAAAATAATGTTCATGGGTAATGCATGAAGCCTCACTACCTCCTTGAAAACAAATTAGCCACGTGTTGCATCATTAGTGGTTCTACATGGTATAAAATGTGTCATTTTATAGAATCTATCAATAACTACAAAAATGGAATCAAAACCGCTTTGTGTTGTAGGCAATTCCATCATAAAATCCATGCTTATGGATTCCCAAGGCCTATTTAGGACTATTAGGTGCTGATAAAAACCTTCATTAGTACTCTTACCCTTGGTTAATTGACAAATTATGCATCTCTCTACATACCTCCATACTTTTGCTTGCATTCTAGGCTAATAGTAGTGCCTAGTGAGCAACTCCAATATCTTTTCAAGCTAGTCATGCTTCCACTATGCTTCTCTTGGATCAGATTTCATCTTATTAATCTCTTGGGCATACACAATTATACTCCTTTGAATAGCAATCCATATTGAAGTACATAATCTAACCATGGCTCCTTGTTGAGTGTACTTGGGTGTTTGCATGCGTGGTATGCTTCCTTGAAGTCTTCATCATCCTTATACAAATCTTTGAGTGCCTCAATTCCAACACTCTCTAACTGAATTTCATGTACTAATAAAAATCTCCTACTTAATGCATCTACAACCTTATTGCGTTATCCTTGTTTTTGCTTAATGGTGAAGGTGAAATTTTTATGTATTCTACCCATTTGACACATCTTTGGTTCAACTTAGGTTGATTAGACATGAATTTTAGTGCATTATATCAATAGCCCCTATTGCTACACCACTTACATCACACTCTATCTAAAACACCTTTTTAAAGTCTGAAAATGCTAGTATGGGTTGATATGTGATTCTTTGCTTCAAATATTGAAAACTCTTTTCTAACTTCTCATTATAAATAAAGTTTTTCTTGTCTCCCTTGATAGTTTTAATGATGGGAGCACATATTCCATGATTTCCTTCACCTTGTTCTTATAAATTTTCAGCATGCAATTTGAAATAACAAAGCCATATCTATCTTTACATTAAATCACACTTCTTGAGGTTGATAAATAACCTCTCTTATTGAAGCCTCATTATCACCAATTCCAAATGATGAAGATGTTCCTCCTTGCTTTGGTTGTAGATTAGTATATCATCTAGATAAAATACTACAAAATTGCCTATGAAATATTTCAAAACCTCATTCATTAATCTCATTAAAGTGTTAGATGCATTATTCAAACCAAATGGCATGACCAGCCATTCATACAAACCTTCATTCATCTTGAAAACAGTCTTCCACTCATCACCTTGCCTGATTCTTATTTGGTAGTATCCACTCTTGAGGTCTATCTTGGAAAAATAACTTGATTTACTCAATCAATCCATCAAATCCTCCATCTTGGGAAGTGTAAATCTATACCTTATGGTGATTTTATTGTTGGCCCTAGAATTAGTACACATCCTCCACTCACCTTCTTTCTTTGGCACCAATACTATGGGTACTACATATGGACTCAAGATTTATTTGATCAGCCCTTTATCAATCAACTCCTACACTTGTATTTTGATCTCAAAATTCTATTATGGGGTCATCTTATATACATCCTTGTTTGGTAGACTTGATCTAGGTACAAAGTACACACTAGTTTTGGCAAGAAATCTAAAAATTGAATTTTAAATTAACTAAATGCATTTTTGTCCTACCAAATTGAAATATAAGTATTATTAGGGCCTTATAAGGCCATAAATGGCATTATAAAACCTATGTGAAAGCATCAAACCAAAATTTTACAAATGTTTTCCCTAAGAGTGATGTTCCTACATCATACTCCCAGGGAAGGAAAAGAGAACTCATGGGTTGATGCTCATGAGTGCTTCCAAAGTAATCCCTCACTTATGTATGTCATTCTCAATTATCCACATGGAATCATCTACTATATGATTCTTCCACTTAACTATATACTTGAAATATTGCTTGTCTCTAGTCCTTTTAGTCACCTATTTATCCAATATGCATTCCATTTCTTCTATCTTGGCCTTAGGCAACTACCTTGCCCAATCTAGGTCTGTTTTAGATGCTTAATGTACTATTTTTCCTCCTTCATATCCTTTTGTATAAGGGTACAAGTCTAAAACATTAAAAATAGGTGAGATTCCAACTCCACTAGGCAACTCCAATTCATATGCATTGTTTGTAAACCTCCTAAAAATCTTACAAGGACATATCTTCTTCATCTTCAACTTGTTGTATTCACCCCTTAAAAATTTTTCCTTCCTCATATGAGCTAGGATTAAATCACCAACTTAGAAATTCACTTCTCTTCTACTCAAATCTACCTGATTCTTGTACTTCTCAACACTAGACTCCAAATGCTTTATCACCTATTCATGCACCTCTTTCATTACCATTACAAAGTCTTCACCTTTAGCACTTATCTTATCCTTATGTCTAATGTCTCTAACCTCAATTACACCTCTTGGATGCATTTCATAGATCACCTAAAATGGACTCATTCCAATGCTTCCATTGGTAGAATCATTGTAAGTAAACTTTGCTTGGGAAAACATAAGATCCCACTACTTGGCATGGTTCTTGGACAAACACCTCAATAAATTCCCTAATCTTCTATTCACCACCTTAGTTTGACCATCTATTTGAGGATGGTAAGCTAAAATGAAACTTAAATTTGTGCATAGTTTCTTCCACATGTCCTCCAAAAGTGACCAAGAAACTTGGTGTCCCTGTCAAAAACAATGTTCATGACCAATCCATGAAGCCTAACTACCTCCTTGGAAAACAAATTATCCACATGTGTTGCATCATTAGTGGTTCTAAATGGTATAAAATATATCATTTTAGAGAATCTATCAACAATAACAAAAATGAAATCAAAACCCCTTTGTGTTCTAGGCAACCCCATCACAAAATCCATGCTTATGTATTCTCAAGGAATATTTAGGATTGGTAGGGATGATACAAACCTTAATTAGTAATCTTACTCTTGGATAATTGACAAATTATGCATCTTTCTACATACTTTCATACTTTTGCTTGCTTCTAGGCCAATAGTAGTGCCTAGTGAGCAACTTCAACATCTTGTCAAGCCCAAAATGGCATGCCATACTTCCATTGTGCTTATCTTGGATCATATTTCCTCTTATTCAACTCTTGGGCACACACATTTTTAATCCTTTGAACATCAATCCATCTTTAAGTACATAATCTAACCATGGCTCTTTGTTGACTGTACTTGGGTGTTTGCATGCATGGTATGCTTCTTTAAAGTCTTAATCGTCCTTATACAAATATTTGAGTGCCTCAATGCCAACACTCTATAACTAAATTTCATGCACTAATAAAAATCTCTTACTTAATTCATCTATAACCTCATTGCTTTGTCCTTTTTTGTGCTTAATGGTGAAAGTGAAGTTCTGCATGTATTCCACCCATTTGACATATCTTTGGTTCAACTTAAGTTGATTAAATATGAACTAAGGTGCATGGTTATCTGTATACACTATGAACTCCTTTGGCATGATATAATGCCTCTATTTCTTCAATGCTTGCACCATTACATAAGACTCTAAGTCATAGGATGAATACCTCTTCTTAGCATCATTCAACTTCTCACTGAAGTAGGCTATAGGCCTGACCTCTTGGCTTAGGAAAGCCCCTATGGACACACCACTTGCATCACACTCTATATAAAAAACCTTATTAAATTATGGTAATTATATTATGGGTTTCTTTGTGATTATTTGCTTCAAATATTGAAAATTATTTTCTACCTTCTCATTTCAAACAAAGTTTTTCTTGTCTTCATTGATAGTGTCAATGATGGGAGAACATATTCCACTAAAATTTATTATAAACTTCGTATATAAACTTTACAAACCTTGAAAACTCCTTACCTCTCTTGTTTTCCTAGGTTTTGGCCACTCCATGATTGCCTTCACCTTGTTCTTATCCATTTTCAGCATGCCTTATGAAATAACAAACCCAAGGTACAGTATATCTCTTTGCATGAAATCAAACTTCTTGATTGATCAATAACCTCTCTTCTTACAGCCTCCATATGACCAATTCCAAATGATGAAGACATTCCTCCTTACTTGGGTTTTAAATAGGAAATCATCCAGATAAACTACTACAAACTTGCATATGAAATCTTTCAAAAATTCATTCATTAATCTCATGAAAGTGCTAGGTGCATTATTCAAACAAACTGGCATGACTAGACATTCATACAAACCTTCATTCATCTTAAAACATCTTTCACTCATCACCTTGCTTGATTCTTATTTAGTAGTATCCACTCTTGAGGTCTATCTTGGAAAAATAGCTTGCTCCACTTTAGAAATCCATCAAATCCTCCATCCTAGGAAGTGTAAATCTATACCTTATGGTGATTTTATTGATGGCACTAGAATCAGTACACATCCTCCACTCACCTTCATTTTTTGGCACCAACATTTTTGGCACTGCACATACACTCTATATTTCTTTGATCAACCCTTTATCAAGAAACTCTTGCACTTGTCTTTGGATCTTAGCATTATATTGTGGGGTCATCTTATATGTAACCTTGATTAGTAGACTTGCTCTAGGTAAAAATTCTATATGGTGTGTTATACTCCTCATTTGTGGTAATGTGTTGGGAAACTCATCAATAACTATATCAACATACTTCTTCAACATTTCTTGAATCTCTAGGGGCAACTCATTGATCTTAGTGGCTTTCATAACAATCCTAGACTTGATGACCAAAGTAAAGCTTATCTCTTCTTCATGCATGTCATTCAAGAACTCTTTTTCACCTATCAACATCACATGTGACCCAAATTTTTGATCACTCTCCTCAACTATCAAGAGCAATAAAGTGTAACTAACTCCATCTTTCATCAAAGTGTACATATTTCTCCTTCCATCATGAGTAGTTTTTCTATCATATTGCCAAGGCCTCCCAAGAAGCACATGACACACATCTATGGAGATGACATCACAAAGAACCTTATCCTTATATGTTCCAATTTGAAACTCTACCCAAATATATTCAATCACTAAGTCTTGATGTCCCTTATTCAACCATGACACCTTATATGGAGTGGGGTGAGGTAATTTCCTTAGCCCAAACTTGCTAACCATTTCTACTAAAACAAGATTATTCATACTTCTTGAATAAATGACCATTTTACAACACTTACCTTGGCATTCTCAATATTTCTTGAAGATATTCTTCCTTTGTGGTGGATCCTTCTCATTGGGTGGCTTGATCAACACCCTCCTCATGAGCAGTGATTCTCCCACTTCAGGCTCTACCATGCATGATGGAGAGCAAACAATCTCTTGCTCTCCTCCTTGTATAATCTAATTTCTCCCTTAATTTATTGGAATTATTATTGGTTGGTCCTATAAACACTCCTATTGCTTGTGGTCATCACACTTATTAAATTTTAAACACTTTTCTACAAATCCACTTGATCCTCTACCCCTTGATGAATAACCACCTCTATTGAAAGGTTTTCTTCCTCTAAATTCACCTCTTGAACTAGTGGACTTTTCTTGTAAACATATTGATCACTTTGAAGATTTATTTGTGATAAATTTCAGCCCACTAGTTATCCTTTACCTCTAAAATTTTTTCCCCTTCCTCTATTTTACTGATTATGCTTCCTATTCAACTTATATTTAACCTTGAGTGCAAATTGGTATCACTCTTCTAGTGTTTTTGGGATCACAAGTGCTAGTTCATCTTATAGGTTGTATCTTAAACCATTCAAGTACCTTGTAACCTTCTCTTTATCCTCCTCAACATGACCAAACCTGATGGTCATCTTATAGAACTCCTCTGTGTATTCCTTCACACTCTTTTCCTTTTGCTTCAAATTTTGCAATTGTCTAAACAAGTTTGTCTCACAGTCACCTGGAAATAATTTTCCTTTGATCTTGGAAACCATTACATCCAAATAAGTGATATTTTTCTTCCCCTTATTTTTTATATCATCTTGTGTGAATTCCTACCAAAATGAATCATTCCCCTTCAGCATGGTTCTTACAAACTTGACCTTCTTACCATTAGGTACCTCTTCATACTCAAAGTATTTATATAACTCATTCACCCAATCCATGAGTTAATATCCATAAATACCACATGCATAGGTGGGTAATTCCACCTTTGGTTTGTACCCTTGACTCATGATCACCTTCACAAGTCTCTCTACACCATGATCTTTAGGTCCTTCAACTGTCTCTTCTCTCTCTACTTCCTCTTGGTCTTGTGGCTCATCTTCCCTGTCCCTTATTAGGACTCCTATTCTTTGGTTTTATTCTAAATCAATTATCCTTGCATTGAAGTTGACTCTAATTTCCCTCAGCTCTACTAACATAGCATCTTGGTTCATTTGGTTCCTTGCAACACCCCCTCTATTTCTCCTAGGTGGCATTGTGAATCTTATCTAAGTATTATATCAAAAAAGTACCTATTGTTATCTTATTCCAATAATATTCTCTCTCCCACTTATTTTAAGGTATATAATTTTGTATTTTATACCAAAAATTATTTATGGGTTCCCTTCAAAAAGTTTCAACTTGCAACTCTTTACCAAACACCTATGTTTTTAGACGTTGCCTACTAGCCCTATTATGACTATTTTTTAATGGTATGGAAAAAGTAAAATGTGTATATATAAAAAAATTATATTTATGAGTACCATTTTTTTAAATCTACCTATGGTCAAAATTTCAAATCCTAGTTCCTTTTGTATAAGACCCATTGTCCATCAAATAGTCCTTCCAATTAGGCCTCCTCAAGCCTAAATTCAACTCAGTCAGTAAAATATTATACCAGGCACTCCATACACACCTATAACTATGTGATTCACTTAAATAACACTAATTATTCTTAGACTATATAATTTTGGAAATTTTTAAGGTTTACAAATTAAGATATTGTTAAAACCCTAATTTAGGGTTCTTAAGGGCCTGAGACAACCCGCGAGCACTAAAAACTTCACTGTGATAATTTTATGAGGTTTAAAAGGAAAAAAGTTGTTTTTAAATGTATATCTATTCCCTCTCCACATTTTTCAATTATTTTAAAATTTTGATCAACCCACTGTCTATATCAACCAACTCAAACTATGCATGATTGTATTCAAAACATGACACTCTACAGGTCTATGGGCTAAGAAAATAAATAATACACTATGGAACTCCAAAAAGAGAGTCTAATAACCTTAAAAATACATTAAAAAAAACTTATCTTAATTATTTAAAATGATTTACTAATCATTTATGGTTCAACTCCTCCAAAGAAGTACACTCACTATTCACTATGAAAATTTTTGTTGCAAAAAATAGGGGTTCTGACTAATCTCCACACAATCAAAAATATTATTATATAATTACTTTGATATTTCACACTTATTTAAAAATATCAAAAAAATTTACAAGTATTTTTGACATAGTATAAATGGAACCAATCTTCAATCATTCAAAAAGTATACATACAGTCTACACACAAGAACAAGGCTCCCAAATAGGGGTCTACTTGATATCCTTCTTGAAAAACAAATGAAATAAGGATTATTCATATATTCTATAGTCTCAAAACACATTATAATGTCCTTAAATAATATAAATATCCATTTTTAATTTCCATTGATCATCAATATTGAAAGATACAATTTGCAACTTAACACAGTTGTCTCATACACAGGGTCTGTAAGTTATTCTATCTAGAACAAGGCTTCTTTACTTATTATTTTTTTAAATTATTGATTCCAAGAGAATTTAATAACTGAATAAAATTATAAATCCATACATTTTATATGAATACAATTGTTTTGCAACTTTCTTGGATGAGGATGTCAACGTTAACTTGACTCATTGGAAAAGGTGACAAGGTACCACCTTAGACCCTTGGAAATGATTAAATGGGTCTCTAATAAAATTTTAAACCTATTAATAATCTTATGAAAAAATTTATACACCCCTACCAGTCCTAAAAACATACTATAAATTTAATTTTTCAAACACACTAGTTTTGGTGAGAAATCTAAAATTTGAATTTTAAACTAACTAAATGAATTTCTATCTTACAAAATTGAAATATAAGTATGATTGGGGCCTTATAAGGCCATAAAATGAATCATTCAACCAATTTGAATGCATCAAACCAAAATTTGAAAAAAATTATTCCCTAAGAGTGATGATCCTACATCAAAATCTAAAGGGTATGATCTTGTTGACCAATTGAGTAATACACATGCTAAGATTTCAATCCTCAAGATCTTAAGATAATAAACTATTTAAAAGGATATATTATATTAAGCCTTGCCTAAAACCCAAGTACCAAGTGATTTATAACCAACTTACTTTGCAGATATTATGTAATACCTCAAAAACAATGCAAATGTCATTACTTTCAGGATCCAAAAGACTTACCAGAAAAATATATTGTTAACCAAGACTTTCCTCTATTCATACAAGTTAGTATACATAAAAAAGGTATCAAAAGAGTATTATTTGATTATGGATCTAGCCTAAATATTTGTAGCATAAAATTATTAACAACAATGGGCATTAGCATCAATATTTTTTAGAAATCGGACATACATATCAAATGGTTTGATAATTCATGTAGCCCAAAAATTGGTCAAATCATATTAGACGTGACATTAGGACCAAAAATCTTACCAAATACATTCCAAGTAATGTCTCGATCATTGCATTGTAACTTACTCTTGGGTAGACCTTGGATACACATAATGGAAGGCATCCCATCTACATTGCACTAATGTTTTAAATTCATACATGATGGGACCTTATGGATAATGCCTATTGATGATGAGCCCTTCAAATTTTGTAAAATTATATATTCTAACATGGAGAAAAATATAAAACTAATACCATAAAAACATAAAAATAATTTATTCCATTTAACAATCTAGTAACTTAACATATGAGTGAATCAAGCAAGATAACTCATTCACCTCCAAATACTCATAAGGCACTAGCCACTGAGGTTCACATGGATGCACATCCAGAATAAGAACCATTACCAAAGGAACCAATGATATCAAAATAAAAAGAAGATAAAACTTGTGATATTCCTTTAATGGTCAATATTGAACAACAAGATGGAATATTTTTAGATTATTATGACAGTGATGATGATATACATCATGATATGATATATGGACACTTAAAAATAATTTTTAATCCACTTGAACATATTTCACATAACCTATTCATGCCTATGTGTCTTAGTACATATAACTTAACTCCATCTCTATAAGATACAAAACCAAATAACGATAAGGGAAGGTAAAAGTAATCACTGAACATGTCAATGTTTGTTATTTAATACATCCCTCTTGGTTAAAATATTTAATCCAACCTTACAAGGGACACATGAAAATACATCATGTCAATAATGTGGAATCTTCACATAATTATCCTCAACATATTTTACATATCATATTAAAATAAGATGCTCTGCATAAAATAATTTCTATGTGACTTGAGCATAAGATGATATCTTTACCTCTTAATAGACATAGGTCAAAGACCAGACTTATCCAAAAATAAGGATCACCATATTGCACTTATCATAGGATCACCGACAATTATATAAATCTTTATGGGGCCTTACAGATCCAAATTCAAAATTACAAACATGATGGTCATATACAAATTATACATGAGCAACAAAAGATACCTCTAATTTTAGATATTTAAAAAGATAAGGATACGATAAGGTATGATTCAAAATATCCTTGATGTGAAGATTTAACTATTACAATAAATATTGATGGAACTTATCATCACCTTATGACTAATACAAATAATCATTAAACGTCTTGTACTAATTCATGTTTACGATATTTGGGCCATGATATACATGAGTTAAAAAAATTTGCACTTTTCCCAAAATCTTTTGGATACATTATGCTACCAATATCAAGTCGACCAAAAGTGGTTGATACACCAATATGGGTAATGAATTAGAGACCAAATTTTACTTCCTAGTTTAGGAAAAATGGTTGTAGATATGAAATCAAATGTCAATAAAAAATAATGAGCCTCCTCTACCAATTTGAAAAAAAATAATTTTTCATTACACATGATGAATTTGATGATAAACCCATAGCAACAATTGCCAACAATAAATTACTTGAGAACATTGAAACTTTGTCAATAAGCAAACATAATAGGTTTTAGAAAGTAAAGGACTCACCTCTTAATGCTTTATTCTTTGGGCTATAAGGTTTTTAAATCTAATCATAATTCAAATTAAAAAATACAAAAACAAAAAAATACAAAAAAAATAATCAAATATTTAATAAAATAAAAAATAAAACAAAATTTCAAAAACTCAAAAATTCAAAAATATTTAGCATTCACATGTTTACTACATCTTTGGCAGTTATGTTTACTTTATGTTAGTAGATATCATATCATTTATATAAACATATATGTTTCACATGTACTTGAGTGTGATAAAAGGATACCCTAGACCCATGATACTTACACATATAGGTGTTGGACCTTTCCTCTTCCCCTGTGATACACTACATTGGGGTCATTTGCTTATTTGATCATAATTGGTACATGTTACATTACTTTATGATAATTTACACATTATCATATGAGCTTATATACTAAAACTTACACATGTTTATACTCATGCTTACATCTTTCACAGTGTACTTGATATGCTATGTTATATGACATTTTTGCTAATAGATAAATGTAGGGACTAGTATGATATGCTTATGTTGTTTGCTTATAATTCATTCATTCACATTTTCTCTTCTTTGAGTGTATTTTTATTACTTGTTATTGTCTTGATTTTGGAACATTTGAATATGTTCCTAACTTGTTGGCCCCCATTCCAGTATGTTACTTTCTATTTACACATTTGATACGTCATTCCTTTGAATGTGCAACATTTGAATATGCCCCTTGTTTGTAGTCTCCTTAGACCCATTTTGTGTGACATTGATGCTCTTGTATATGTACTTGATTGTTTGTTGAGATTATATTGTGTCTTTCTAGATGTTTTCATGATCTATATCATGAATCTTAAGGATTTTTGTGATCACACACTTTGAGCTTCATTAATATATCTACTTAGACATGCTACTCTTATATACTATATGATTCATACACATATTATATAATTATCTTATAATTTTAAGGTAAGGTAACTACCAGATTCCATTTTCATCACCTCAAAATTCCATATCAATAGGGGAATGTCATAGAGACATGACCTCCACACATACAAGTCTTAGAATTTATAGAATTCCATTACAATTTACATGATTCAAATATACACTTAGGTCATAATCCTACACATTGCATGATTTTTTATAGAATTGAGATAGAGTTTATCATACTTTTGATAGATATTATACACAGTTATAGATCAGAGGTTATATTTTGATGGATAATTTATCTAGAGACACATTACAGGTGCATATGCCATACAAGTGCACCAAAAATTGTAAATACATATTCTAACTTATTTACCAAGAAACATCATTTTCACTAGGAATCATTATTTTGAGCCTTTTTGTTTATAGAAGTTGGTTCCATTTAGTAGTGTGGTTGAGATTTAATGTCTTCAAGGGCCTAACACTACTTCCATTTTTTAGGTTGAGTTGGTTATACCACCTAGCTTGGATTTTATTGTATTTTCACTTGAGTTGTATGATTAATTTGTAATAATCTTAATGGTCATGTCACGACTCACCCTTGTAGTGGATGGGAACATAATTACCTTTCAATTTCCTTATTCAAATCTCTAGGGTTTAGTTTTGAACCTCCCTGAGTGCCAATGCTTCAGAAGGAAGCATCTTTATTGAGTCAACGTTTCAAGGTTAAAATGGTTACATCGACACACATGTGTACTCCTTGATTTATTTATTTTCAAGCATTTCAACTATGTCAAATTTCAGATTATATGCACTCATTTATGATGTAACATGATCTTAATTATAGGTCATACACTATAAAAACACTCAAAGTGGGATCAAACAAAGGCAAGGAATGTTATACATGTTGTTTCCAAAATTAGCTTAGCTCGATTTTAGGAACAACCCCCCTACGAAACTTGTCTGTTTTATCTTTCATCTCTCTAAGTTTATTTTCGAGACGGGTTTTCCTCATTCTCGTTTTGGTCCAACTGATACCATTTGAAATTAGTAATGTCTTTTCATCCCATTTTCCCCAAAAACATGGAAATCATTATGGTCTTGATGTGTTTAGAGGACCAATTTCTGCCTCTTTCAAAGTTAGTACTTCTTTTCTTCTGTTTCCATGCACGGGCGACAATTTTTGCCGCTGGTGCATTTTCCCTTTCAGATGCAAGGGCAGCAATTTTTTCCGCTCCTGCATTTCACCTACAAGGGTGGCAATTTTTTCCGCCCCTACATCTTGACCTATAAGGGTGGTGAAAATTGCCACCCCTGCATCTGAACCTTCAATCGACATACAAGGGCGGTGAATTTTACCGCCCCTACATGTCTCGATTTCTATGTGTGGCATTTATTGCCGCACGCAGTGGGTTGTTGGGGTTGGTTTTCACCCCATATAATCTGATTTCAATCTTATTTATTTTCATTCTTCCTTCTCTCCTCCTATCCTCTTCCTCTAGACGATCTGATGAACGGGTGAAAATGCGTTTTGGTGGATTTGAGCTTACTGCGTGTGTGGTTTTCGAGGTAGGTCTTGTTTTTAACATTTGTTTCCTTTCTTTTCCTATTCTTTACTTAGTTTTTTTTGTCATTTTTGGGGTTTGTTTTTTCATTTTGTCCAGTTAGCCTGCTCTTGTGAGGGTGATGATTTTTGCCGTCTCCCACCTTCCCCTCCTTGTTAGCCTTCCCGCTCTTCTTTTCCTTTTAGGGGTGGCAATTTTCACTGCCCCTCACCTCTGCCTGCAGTTTTTTCTGCTATAAACCCCTCACGGGTGGCAATTTTTTTTGCTCGTGCTTCTTCTCCCCTTTATTATTTTCACCTGCATGGGTGGTGAAAATCACCGCCTGTGCAGACCTATCCTGCACGGGCGGCAATTTTTGCCACCCGTGCCTTGTGCACCATTCTTGCATTGGCAGTGATTTTCACTACCGATGCAGGCTAGTGGTGCAAGGGCAGCAATTTTCACTACCCGTGCACTTTCTTCTTCAATTTGTAGGGGTGGCAAAAATTGTTGCTTGTGTAGGTCGATCCTGTAGGGTGGAAAAATTTGCCGCCTCTGCACTCTTTTTATTCCTTTGCAAGGGCGGCAATTTTTGCTGCCCATGCATTTTTTCTCTAAGTTTTTCTAACTCTAGAGGACTTTTCCCCTTTTTCCTTTCTTTCCCTTCCTTCCTCCTTTTCTGCCTCGATTTTTGACTCAGCCCTTTTAAGTGCCCTCCCTTGGTCATTATCACTTGATATGTGAATTCCCCAACTCGCCCACTTTTCCATAATTACATGATCATGACTATAGTACTATCTGAAGGCTCTTGCTCATCAACCCCTACTCAATGGAGGTGAGTCTCGATGTCTGAAACTTCTCCCAAAAAGGCAAAGATGATGAAGTACAAGTACCAAGGCATCTTCCCGATCACTTCGGTTACCTCCAACGTTGATGACATCTGAGACACTGAAATTGGCCATGCAGATATGGCCGAGTTTGTGACTCAAATGAAAGCAATGAATCTGAGTTCTGAGATGAGGAGAATTGTTGAAAGCAACATACATTTGGTTGCCACTTTCTCGGTGGCACCACATCATACGGAGTTCATCCTCCAGTGCACCCAGTTCTACAACAAGGAAACAAGATCAGTCTCAGATGCCAGTGGCAATGTAGTAATTTAGCTAGATCTAGAATTTATTGGCAAAGTCTTCATGTGCCCTCCCACTATTGAAGTGTTGAAGATTGACTTCATAGAAGCCCAGAAGGAGTACGATAAGGACCCTGAGAGGGTAAAGAAAGTCATGAATAATAGGTGGTTGAAGACACCCGAAACCAGTCTATCAAGATGGCCGTGTAACTTTTCAAGGAGTGATTTTATTGAAAAATTCACTGACTTGATCACCCTTCTTAGCAGAGTGTGAGGCCTCCTATCTTCCTCACAGTTCCATGAGTGGATGTACCCGTTCATCAAGATCATTTTCTAGGGTAAGCAGGTCATTTTTTGGGGTGAGCAGATCAACAACACCCTTCACAAATAGATAACCAAGGTACAGACTTCTTCTAAGTTCTACATGACCTCGTACCTTGTGTACATAGTTGCCTTAATGCGAACCTTTCTAGATTTGACAACTGAAGGGGATAGAAAGACCACTCTAGTCTACTCATATTACCCCCAATTAACACTTCAAAGATCAATATATCATTTCAAGAGGGTAAATGATGCTTTCTTTGCCATATTTTTATGCCTCTTTGATCCTTAACTTGAACAGAAGAGAGTATCTGATGAAGCTTGGATAGTCGTCAATGACTACAGGTGTATGTTCCTCCAATTTCCTACCTTCTGCTATCTTCGAGTTTACTTTTTCCAAGGCTATCCATATATGCTCCCTAGGTTCCCTTTTGATAAGTTGATTCTAATGGAGCTTTGCCGACAATTGGTTATCGTGCATACTAGGCAAATGGAGCTGAAAAAGCCAAGTTTTAGGTTTCTAGTCAAAATTGGTAGATACTCCATTGCAACAGCAGCCAAAGCCAAGGTCATGGAAATAGAGATGTAGCTGGTCACTTTGAAACAATTCAAGAGAAGAGATAAAATTGACTATATGGGAGTCAAAGACAAGATCAGATGAAAGACTCAATTCCATGAGCCTATGATCGAAGACATCTGGGTGGACCTGAGAATAGCTAAATAAATCAGAAGAATAGACTATAGCAGACTAACCCTAGAACAAATTGAATATTTGGGGCTTGCAGAGATTCCCTCCAATCTGGTCGATGATGGGAGCATTATCAATAGCAAGTACCTGGCTGAAAAGATTGTTGGCTCCTCTCTTCCTCTAATTCAGTGGTCTCAAAAGGAACTAACTTCTCTGAGAAAATGATTTGAACCAATATTGGCTAACACTAATGATTGGTTAGCAGCCAAAGGGATCATACTGAAAGAATTTATCATGAGATCTGAGGCTGAGTTTTAAGCAGAGATGAGGAAGAAGGCAGAAAATAGGAACAAGAACAAAGGTGATGTTTCTTTCCCATCTAGGCCTCACAAGCCTAGAATCATCTTTATTTCTAAAAAATCAAAGGCTACTGAAGATCTAGAAGTAACGGCTAAAGGAATTGCATAACAGAGCTCTCAGGAACAAGCAACCCAACCAATAGAAATAGATGATCAGCCTTCAGGATAGCCAAGCACTGAACCTCTGCCTTCACAAGAAGAAGCACAACCACTTAAGAGTGTTTCTCCTTATCCACCTCAATCTCTTGTGGCATCTCCTTCTCCTCTCTCCCCTATTAGTGTTCCTTCTTCTGGAGCCACCTCTCCTTCCAAAGTTATATTTGGTGATCCTTAGGGTGCTTTCAGATATACTCTTCGCTCCTATGGATCTATTCCTAGTCTTTCATCTCCTTCTTTCAATTTGGGATAAAGTTCTGCACAAGAGCCAAAATCAATAGTTGATACAGTTTTGCCTATTACTCTAATTGCGACCACTATTACCACTAGCAGCGTAGAAGTTGCCACGGTAATGCGAGCTGAGGGAACCATTGCCACGATAGGTACTTCTTCTCTCCCACCATGGATGTCAGCTTTCACACCCAAAAGAAAGGAGTTAGCCATCTCTCCAGATGACTTTGATTTTGGAAAAATAGTGCTGGTGAAAGCTAAGTCTCTTAAGAGGCCAAGGATCCTCTCAAAATTGGTTGAAGAAAAGGAACAAATTTTTTTGGAAATAGCTAAGCCTCCACAGGATGCAACCCTTGAGGGTTTTGAAATGAGCAGCTATTCCATCTCTCATGTTGAACTTATCAAAGTTACTCACGAAGGTGCGAAAAGTGATCTTCAGTCTGCTATAGACATCATAGTCCAGAAATTCAACTGAGAAAAAGAGATGAAAGATTATTATAAGGCCAAGACAAAATAGCTGACGGCAGTAATAAGGAGGTTCACTCTTCCCCCTGAAGCAGAAACTCTAGAGGCCTTCTCTATAGATGACCCTGTCATTCAAAAGGTATATAAAACCTACTTGAAGGGGAAAGTCTTGGAAGACTATGTTGAAAAAATGCATACTTAGGGAGTTTCCTTGCTTATGGAGGTTGCAGAAAAGACCGACAAGATGAAAAAGGTGAGGATAGATTTAGATGACTTGGTCTCTCTTATCTCTCAAGATATTGACAGTAATGAAAAATATCTTACAAATGGAGGGAGATGAAGGATCTGAAGAAAAGCACCTTGATATCTATCAGTGTCATTTCTAGCAAGGACTCCTATGTTGAGATCAAGGAGTCACTAATATATAGGATACAGGTACTCAAAGAGTTGGTTGAAGATCTCAAATCTTCCAGGGATGATAGTGAGAAAAGTGACACAGGCTTACTAAATAGACTAGAAGAGCTACTTTGCAACCTAACCTCTAGGGATATCCAATTACTCTCAGCAGAAGAAATGATCCAAAGTTTTAAGGAAATGATTCAAAGAATTTTTGAAGAGAAATCCTTCTCAATGACTTCTGTGGATAATATTCTAGACACTCAGTTAACTCTAGATAATCTAAAATCTAGTTTAACTGGTCATGCTAAGGCAATCACAGCATTGAAGGATTCTTTAATCAGAGCCAGAGTCATCTCAAAAAACATAGTTGTGCCAGACAGCATAGGAATTCAAGTATCCATTACTATGTACGATGCTCATCTAAAGAAGTCTGGCGGTAGGAGCTGAATGTTTTTCCCCTTCTCTCTCCTTCTTTCCTTATGCACTTTTGTCTTGAGAAAAGTGCATGTAATTTTGTAATATGTAATTACATGTAAAAAGTTTGGAAAAATATCTCAAAGTCAAAGATGAGTCATCTTTGACTAAGATATTTTTGTATTTTATCATTTTCTAAAATTTTGAGGTTTCTCCCTATATATAGTGGAGACCTCTTTTGTAAATGGATCTTGGATAATAGAGAGCAAAAACTCTGTCGAAATTGAAACACTTTTTGAGACTTTGTGATCAACTTGTAAATCATATTTTATTAAATAAATGAGAAGCAAGTTTATTTCAAAATTTATGTTGAAATTATCTGTGTTATTTAGGAAACAATTCTTATGTCTTCTTTCATGATAATCTCTTGTTTATCTGTTTTAATAAGCAAAGTGGGTGTGTTAATATTATTTGAGGGCATTTCTAAAAGGTAGAAGAGAGACTTTGAACTACTTTTATCTTTGTGATTATGTTATCTTTTGTAGTTTCAGGTGAAGACTTTGTGTTTCGTTTCACTTTACGATTACGCTTGTTTCGAATCAGTGGAGGAGGCTACGGAAGACTTTGTGCTTACGTGAGTTTCTTTGTGAACTTTATTACTTTAAGTGATTTTCTAATCTATGCTAAATACCATTCCTGAAAGAAGAGGAACGTTGTTGGCCAATGACGAGGACTTTTTCCTCTTGTTCCTTATACATTACCTCTGAAAAAAGAGAGGTGGATGTTGTTATACCACTCCATGTGTTATTTTCTGCTTAATTATATATATACGTATAGCGCATAAATATTCATAGGGAACCTCCCTTTGATGAGAGGAGAGATTTATCTCATCTAGATTTGGTAAACCCACACTTTTCATGGCGTAAATCTCCCTATGTTGTGGTTGATATACCTATTTTTTCATCAGTTAGTTGACGACAAAATATTCACCCAATAGTTTTTGGTGACTCCATTGGGGATCGAACGTGCATTTTAAAGCTTCAAGCTTCAACTTAAAGTAGTTTTAGTCTCTTTTTCATTTAAAATCTGGAAACTCCATGTTACACAAAAAGCCAGAGAGCCAAGGGTGTTGTTGACCCAGTGTTTGAGTTGGCATAGCAGAGCAATTTTGATCTGTTTCCTCCACACACCACCCTCCAACGGTCTAGGAGTTTTCCTTCTGACCTTATCAGGTCACTAATGTAAGGTAGAGCTTATTTTTTTGTTGTTAATCATGTCCTACCTATAAATACCCCACCAAGGTTTTTTATCCCACCGTTTCATCTTCTTATCATAATGGCTCAAGTCCTGTGGAGAAATTCCTTTGGTCCTCTTAATTTGACTGCACTTTTGCATGAACTACCTCGTAGTTCTAGGAAAAAATTTCCTAAGTTCTTTGGTGATGAGAAGGTTCATCTCGATGAGCATATTACTGCTTTCTCCATAGCATGTGGCATAATCAATGTAGAATTTGAGGATGTAGCAGTTAGATTTTTTGTAGAAACTTTGCAAGGTGTTGCTACAGATTGGTTCTACCACCTGCAGGCTGGGTCATTGACTGACTGGGACACGCTCAAAGCTAAATTTGAAACTAGGTTTAAATCTATTGAAGATGCACACACTTTGTTAGCACAGTTAACCCAGATGAAAAAGGAATCTCAAGAACTCATGAGGGATTTCATAGCTAAATTTAACAAGTTAAGGAACCAGATTCCAACTGTTGTTTAATCCACATCGAAGAATCTCAAGTGTTTTTTTATCAACTCCCAGCTTCCCGAAGTAAGTTTCCTGTTGAGGCGAGCTGGCCCTATGGATCTAGCATTGGCTCATAATTTGGCTATTGAGATTGAAGATGATCTTATCCTAGCAGGAAGATCATAAAAGACCCTAGTAAAAATAAATTTTCTTCATCTGTTGAAAGCTCTTCTACAGGCACTATAGATCTTATGGTACAAAAATTGACAAATGAGCTGATAGCTTTGAAGAGGCTAATAGCCCAAGGTACATCTGTCCCTACCTATCGAGATATGCCCAAGAAAACATTCTAAAATCAGCAATATCATGGTAATGCTACTCGGAACCAAGGGCAACCAAATTTCCTACCTCCCCCTCTAGGGAAATTGGCCATTGAAGCAGCACCTACCAATTCAGTGGTCGGTTACCTAGAGGCTAAACACAACTATTCGCTCCAACCTCAGTTGGACCAACAAGATGATGTTAATCTCTTTGATCAGCAAGAAGAAGAATTAGCTGATGACTCTAATATTAGTTTCCTAGATTAACAAGATAAAGCTGGAAGTAAGGGGGAAGGGTTGGATGGATCCTATGTTATTTTCACCAGATCTCAACACCACTCAGCTCCACAGACTGATAAAAGAAGGGCAGAAGAAGAACATCAACCAACGGTTTCCATTGCCAAATGAGGGACTCTATTGCCTCCTCAATCAAAAGATCAAGTAATTCATAAAAAAGTAAGTACCTCCAACCACCCCATACCTTCCACTTCTGTTACTCAGACCAGTGTCACACCTGTTAAAGTCCTTGATGATGGATCCCCTTTCTCTGTTTCAAGTTATTTTCAATTATTTGATATAATTGATCATGTTAAAAAGACTAAAATATAAATGATAGAGATTGAATATTTAAGGGCTAACCCAAAACAATTTGATAGGTTAGCAGAATATGTGAAAAATAAAGCCATCCTCGTAGGACAAGATTCTTTGAAGGCCGTTCATGATCCTCCTAAAGATAAACTGGCTCAAAACAATCTTGTTGTGACTCCTCCTGTTGCTCCTAGGAAAATAGAACCTTTCTATGTTTTCCTACTAATAAATGGTTATAAACTGAGTAATTGTATTATAGACTCTAGAGCCTCAGATAATGTCATGCCCGCGAAGGTGGTGGATTCTCTTGGCCTAACTTTGACCAAAACTTTTGGGAGGTGTTTTTCTATAGAAAATAATCAAGTTCCCCTCCTCGACCAGATAAAAAATGCTCAGTTTGTTTTCACAGATTTTCCATAAAAGTGGATAAAAATGATGGTTTTAGTGGCCGATGTTCTAGCGTCTTACGGCATCTTGCTCGGGAAAATTTTTTACAAAGATGTTGGAGGTGAGCTAAGTATGGACTTGTCGGAAGTAAGAATCCCAATTCAAAGTGTCATTAAGAAGTTGCTTCCTGAAAAAGAAGCAAGGTATGTGGTTACCCGATCATCAACACCGGAAGCTCAAATTTTATTTGAGTCCTCAGGCATGGGAAACTACTTCCTGTCTATGGATGAGATCCATGGGGCATCTAATGAAACTCTTACGGGTGATAACTTGAGATTGTGTTCAACTAACACAATAGGATAATTGACAAATCAAAATGATCACATGGAAGAACCTCTTCTCCCAAATGAATGAGTTTTCAAAGAAAAAGCAACGTCTAATGAGGTATGGACCTTAGAATTTGATGGCAGCTACTCTTTTACTGATTTGAGAGTCAGGGTTGTGTTGGTATCTCCTCAGAGAGACATTATTCCTTTGTCCTACAAATTGCAGTTCAATAATACCAACAACACAGCTGAGTATGAATCCCTGTTGCTTGGATTATAGGCTATCAAAGAAAAAGGCATTAGGCTACTCCATGCTAAAGGGGACGCTGAGTTGGTAGTCTGCCAGGTGAGGAACCTCTATTAGATGAAAAATGAAAGGTTGCACCACTATCACAATCTGGTCTGGGATCAAATTGGAAATTTTGATGCCTTCAACATCTTTGTCATTCTAAGGGAATTCAATGACCAGGCAGATGCATTGGTTGTCTCTGCTACTCTCTTGGTTCTCCACTCAGATTTTAAGGGAAATAAGTACACTATTGAACTAGTCTTTCGGCCAAGTGTACCTGATAATGCTAGCCATTGGCAAGTATTTAACAATGATGATCAAATCATTGCCTTCTTGGAGCAAAAGGATAGTTTTGAACAATTGCGTTTTGAAGGTAGTGAGCTCTAGGAATGCGAATCAACTTCTAAATCAAGCGTGAACACAGGTGAGGATTTCTTGCAGCTTAAGGGGAATAAGATTCCCAAAGGCCTAGTTTCTCTAAAAAAATTGTTTGATAACTATGACAGGTTTGTTAAACAACAGTGAATAGATTCAAACTCCTCTTAAGATTTTGATCAGGTAAACCTGGGAACCAAGGGAGATCTTAAGATGATAAATATTGGGAAATGCTACACTCCTAAAGAGAGATTTAAGCTTGCTAATCTACTATGCCAATATATAGATGTATTGTCCTATTCTTATGATGATCTGAAATCACTCAGGCTAAATGGCATTCACCACGACATTCCTCTGAAGACAAACTCTGTACCTTACAAGCAAAAGTCTAGGCAATACAATCCAAAAATCTCAAGTACTATTTTAGCTGAGATACAAAAAATGCTTGATGGCTAGATAATTTTTTCAATCCATCACTCCACATGGATTGCCAACATAGTGCCTATTAGAAAGAAGAATGGAAAAATTCAAATCTGCGTAGATTTTAGGAACTTGAACCAGTTATCTTTAAAAGATAACTACCCTCTTCCTATCATAAATCAAGTTTTGCAGATGATAACAGGTTCAAAAATGTTATCAATGCTGGACAGTTTCTCAGGGTACAATCAGGTCAAAGTTGGAAAAGCAAATCAACATAAGATGACCTTCACCACACCTTGGGGCACATTCACCTATCGAAGGATGCATTTCAGTCTGATAAATGTAGGTGCCACATTTCAAAGGGTGATAGATCTCGCTTTCAAGGATGAAATGGAAAAATTCATTGTAGTATACCTAGATGATCTGATAACATTTTCAAAGCATCATTCTGAGCATGTCCACCATTTGCAAAGGATACTGAAACGCTGTCATCAGAATGGTATTTCTTTAAATTCAAAGAAATCTATCTTTGAGGTAACTGAAGGAAAACTTCTCGAACACATCGTGTCCTGAGAAGGTATTAAAATTGATTCAAAGAGAGTCAAGTCCATCCAAGAACTTACTCTACCTACCAGCAAAACTGCATTTTACTCGCTCTTCGAAAAGGTGAATTTCTTTAGAGGTTTATTCTTGATTTCACTGAAAAGACCTACCATATCATCAATATGATGAAAGGCAATGATACCTTCAGATAGACTGCTAAAGGCAAATTAGCATTCAAAGAAATCAAAGAAGCAATTGCTCGTGCACCAGTCTTGGTTTGTCCAAACTACGCCAAGAATTTTAAAATATATAGTTACACCTCTGAACATACACTCTCATCTATTTTAGTCCAACAAAATCAAGAAGGTGTAGAATCCCCTATTTCCTTCATGAGTTGTCCACTCAAGGTTCATGAGCTAAAATATTATAACATAGAGAAGCATACATACATGGTGGTCAAAACAGTCAAGCACTTTAGGTTTTATATCCTGAACTCACACACTAAAGTTCTCGTACCCGATACAATAGTAAAATCCATTTTGACTCAGCAGGAGTTTGGTACAAAAAGAGGTAATTAGATCACCAAGATTTAAGAGTTTGATCTGGACATCAAACCTACCAAACTCATGCAGGGAAAGGGTCTTTGCCAGTTGATCACCAACAACATTCCAGATGAATCAGAAAGTGAAGAACTAGAGATCGAAGGCATGCCTACAGTCCTCTTTGTTGCCACTATTGATGAGTGGTATTCTGACATTGCCCATTTTTTGATGTATGGTGAGTGTCTCGCCCATCTTTCCTATAAATAGAAATGGAATGTTAAGTTAAAAGTAGTTGGTTATGTTCTGTGGGATAATGGTCTGTACAAGAGAAACTTGGATGGGGCATTTCTTCGTTGTGTTGATAAGGTGCAACAAGAAAAACTCTTAGAGTCTTTCCACAATTTGGTCTATGGAGGGCATTTTTATGCACCGGTGATAGTGCACAAAATTCTAAGAGCAAGGTATTATTGGCCAATGCTATTCCAAGATGCTTATAGATGGGTGCGTAGGTGTAAATTGTGTCAATAGTTCGTTGGGAAGCCTAAGTTGCCTGCATTGCCTCTCAAGCCAATAGTAATCAAGGAACCTTTTCAGCAGTGGGGTATTGACTTCATTGGCATAGTCAACCCATCTTCAAGTGGCAGACATGATTATGTCCTCACGGCAATGGATTACTTTATGAAGTGGGTGGAGGCCATCCCAACCAAGCACTCTACGTCTGAAGTGGTGTGCAATTTTCTCAAAGAAAATATCATCTCTCAGTTTAAGGTCCCACTCAAAATTGTAACGGATAATGTGGCCTATTTTTCATCATATGAAATTACTCAATTCTATTTTTATTATGAGATTACCCTATCCCACACTTCAGATTATTTCCCTCAAAGAAATGGCCAAGCAGAATTGAGTAATAAGAACCTGGTCACTATTATCAAGAAGTTGGTGGATGACAATCAGAGAACATGACACAAAGCATTGTATGATGCTTTATGGGTAGATAGAATAACACCCAAAAGGGCTATAGGTATGTCGCCTTTCCAACTTTTATACAGATTGAATGCGGAAATCCCTATCACCCTTGAACTACCAGCGCTCAAGTTAACTAAAGCAATCAAAGACTCAACCTTCGAAAGCTCAGTCGACAAAAGAATCATGTGTCTGACCAAGCTGAATGAGTGACGAGCCATGGTAGTGGATCAGATTATGGAGCATTATAACTGGGTGAAGGCAATTTTTGATTAAAAAAAGCTAAAGTTCATGAATTCCAAGTCAGAGATCAAGTCTTGTTGTGGGACAAGAGGTGAGAACCAAAAGGGATGCATGGCAAATTTGACTCCTTATGAAGAGGCCCATTCACCATTTGACAGCTCTATGGTGAGACTAGATTCTTGCTAGAATACCAAGATGGAACACCATTTTCACTACCACAAAGTGGGCAGCATCTGAAGATGTTCAATCCTTGAAGCTTAGATGGGTCCATTGTATATATGTATAATTTTTATGTTTTGTCTATTTTTTTTTTATTTTTAGCTTGACTCTGTAGCCCAATGGCTTGGATGAAGGCACTTAGAGACTAGTTTCTACTCCCATTGATTGATTTGATTAACGAAAGTTCCCCAATAAGAGCCAGCTGTTGTTTCCAAAATTAGCTTAGCTCAATTTTGAGAATAACCCCCTTATAAAACTTGTCTGTTTCGTCTTTCGTCTCTCTAAGTTTGTTTTCGAGACAGGTTTTTCTCATTCTCATTTTGGTCCAACTAATACCATTCAAAATTAGTAATGTCTTTTCATCCCATTTTCCCCAAAAACATGGAAATCATTATGGTCTCGATGTGTTCAGAGGACCAATTTTTGCCTCTTTCAAAGTTAGTACTTCTTTTCTTCTGTTTCCATGCACGGGTGGCAATTTTTGCCACTAGTGCATTTTCCCTTTTAGATGCAAGGGCGGAAATTTTTGCCGCTCTTGCATTTCACCTGCAAGGGCGGTAATTTTTTCTGCCCCTACATCTTAACCTATAAGGGTGGTGAAAATTTTTGCCCCTGCATTTGAACCTTCAATCGACTTGCAAGAGCAGTGAATTTTGCCACCCTTGCATGTCTCAATTTCCATGCGCGGCATTTATTGCCATGCATGGTGGGTTGTTGGGGTTGTTTTTCACCCCATATAATCAGATTTCAAGCTTATTTATTTTCATTCTTCCTCCTCTTCTCCTATCCTATGCCTCTAGACAATCTGACAAACAGGTGAAAATGCATTTTGGTGGATTTGAGCTTGCTGTGTGTATAGTATTTGAAGTAGGTCTTATTTTTAGCATTTGTTTCCTTTCTTTTTCTATTCTTTATTTAGTTTGTTTTTGTCATTGTTGGGGTTTGTTTTTTCATTTTGACCAGTCGGCCTGCTCCAGTGAAGGTGGCAATTTTCACTGTCTCCCACCTTCCCCTCCTCGTCAACCTTCTCACTCTTCTTTTCCTTTCAGGGGCAGTGATTTTTGCTGCCCCTCACCTCTGCCCATGGTTTTTTCCATTATAAAACCCGCACAGGTAGTGATTTTCACTGCCCGTGCTTCTTCTCCCCTCTATTATTTTCACCTATGTGGGCGGTGAAAATTGCTGCCTATGTAGACCTATCCTACACGGGCAGCAATTTTTGCCACCCACGCCTTGTGTGCCATTCTTGCATCGATGGCAATTTTTGTCGCTGATGTAGGCTAGTGGTGCAGGGGTGGTGATTTTTTCCACCCACACACTTTCTTCTTCAATCTATAGGGGTGGCAAAAATTACCACCCATGCAGGTCAATCCTGTAGGGGTAGTGAAATTTGTTGCCTCTGCACTCTTTCTATTCCTTATGCAGGGGCAGCGATTTTCACCGCCCATGCATTTTTCCTTTGATTTTTTCTAACTCTGGAGGACTTTTCCCTTTTTTCCTTTCTTTCCCTTCCTTCTTCCTTTTCTGCCTCAATTTTTGACCTGACCCTTTTAAGTGCCCTCTCTTGGTCATGATCACTTGATATGCAAATTCTCCAACTCGCCCACTTTTCCCTAATTACGTGATCATGACTACAGTACTATTTGAAGGCTCTTCCTCATCAACCCTTGCTCAATGGAGGTGAGTCTCGATGTCTGAAACTTCTCCAAAAAAGGCAAAGACAATGAAGTATAAGTACCAGGGCATCTTCTCGATCACTTCAGTTATCTTTAACATCGACAACATTCGAGACACTGAAATTAGCCATGTAGATATGGCCAAGTTTGTGACTTGAATAAAAGCAACGAATCTGAGTTTTGAGATGAGGAAAATTGTTGAAAGTAACATACATTTGGTTGCCACTTTCCTGGTGGTAGCACATCATATGAAATTTGTCCTCCAGTGCACCCGGTTCTATAACAAGGAAACAAGATCAGTCTCAGATGCCAGTGGCAATGTAGTAATTCAGCTGGATCCTAAATTTATTGACAAAGTCTTTATGTGCCCTCCCGCTATTAAAGTGTTGAAGATCAACTTCATAAAAGCCTAGAAGGAGTATGACAAGGACCCTAAGAGGGCAAAGAAAGTCATGAATAACAGGTGGCTAAAGACACCTAGAACCAGTCTATCCAGATGGTCATGGAACTTTTTGAAGAGTGATTTTATTAAAGAAGTCAGTGACTTGATCACCCTTCTCAGTAGAGTGCAAGGCCTCCCATCTTCCTCAAAATTCCATGAGTGGATGTGCCTGTTCATCAAGATCATCCTCCAAGGTAAGCATGTCATCTTTTGGAGTGAGTAGATCAGCAACGCCCTTCACAAATAGCTAACCAAGGTATAGACTTCTTCCAAGTTTTATATGACCTCGTACCTTGTGTACATAGCTACCTCAATGCGAACCTTTTTAGGTTTGACAACTGAAGGGGATAGAAATACCACCTTGATCTACTCATATTACCCCTAATTAACACTTCAAGGATCAATTTGCCATTTCAAGAGGGTAAATGATGCTTTCTTTGCCGTATTTTTATGCCTCTTCGACCCTTAGCTTGAACAAAAAAGAGTATTTGATGAAGCTTGGACAGTCGTCAATGACTGCGGGTGTATGTTCATCCAATTTCCCACCTTTTGTTATCTTTGAGTTGGCTTTTTCCAAGGCTATCCATATATGTTCCCCAAGTTCTCTTCTGATAAGTTGATTCTAATGGAGCTTTGCTGAAAACTGGTTGTCGTGCATACTAGGCAAATGGAGCTAAAAAAGCTAGGTTTCAAGTTTCTAGTCAAAATTAGTAGATACTCCATTATGACAGAAGCCAAAGCCAAGGTCATGGAAATAGAGATGCAGCTGGTCACTCTAAAATAATTCAAGAGAAGAGATAAATTTGACTATAGGGGAGTCAAAGACAAGATCAGATGAAAGACTCAATTCCACAAGCCTATGATTGAAGACGTTTGGGTGGACCTGAGAACAGTTGAAAAAATTAGAAGAATGGACTATAGCAGACTAACCCTAGAACAAATTGAATATTTGGGGCTTGCAGAGATTCCCTCTAATCTGATTGACGATGGAAGCATTATCAATAGCAGGTACCTGGCTGAAAATATTATTGGCTCCCCTCTTCCTCCAATTCAGTGGTCTTAGAAGGAACTAACTTCTCTAAGAAAAAGATTTGAACCAATATTGGCTAACACCAATGATTGGTTAGTAGCTAAAGGGATCATACTGAAGTAATTTATCACAGGATTCGAGGTTGAGTTTCAAACAGAGATGAGGAAGAAGGTAGAAAATAGGACCAAGAACAAAGGCGATGTTCCTTCCCCATCTAGGCCTCACAAGCCTAGAATCATCTTTGTTTCTAAAAAATCAAAGGCTACTGAAGAGCCAGAAGCAGTGACTAAAGGACTTATAGAATAGAGCTCTCAGGAACAAGTAACCTACCCAATGAAAATAGATGATTGGACTTCAGAATAGCCAAGCACAAAACCTCTATCTTCATAAGAAGAAGCATAACCACTTAAGAGTGTTTCTCCTTATCTGCCTCAATCTCCTATGGCATCTCCTTCTCCTCTCTCCCCTATCAGTGTTCCTTCTTCTGGAGCTACCTCTCCTTCTAGAGTTATATTTGGTGATCCTCAGGGAACTTTCGGAGATACTTTTCGCTCCTCCAAATCTATTCCTAGTCTTTCATCTCCTTCTTTCAATCTAAGAGAAAGTTCTACACAAGAGCCAGAATTAGTAGTCGATACAGTTTTGCCTGTTACTCCAATTGCAACCACTATTACCACTAGTAGCATAGAAGTTGCCACGATAATGCCAGCTGAGGGAACCATTGCCATGATAGGTACTTTTTCTCTCCCACCATAGATGTTAGCTTTCACACCCAAAAGAAATAAGTTAGCCATCTCTCTAGATGACTTCAATTTTGGCAAAATAGTGCCGGTGAAAGTTAAGGCTCCTAAGAGGCCAAGGATCCTCTCAAAATTAGTTGAAGAAAAGGGACAAATTTTTTTGGAAATAGCTAAGCCTCCACAAGACGCAATACTTGAGGGTTTTGAAATGAGCATCTATTCCATCTCTCATGTTGAACTTGGCAAAGTTACTCACGAAGGTGTGAAAAGTGATCTTCAATCTGCTATGGACATCATGGTCTAGAAATTCGATCGAGAAAAGGAGATGAAATATTATTATAAGGCCAAGATAGAACAGCTGACAGTAGTAATAAGGAGGTACACTCTTCTCCCTAAAGCGGCAACTCTAGAGGCCTTCTCTATAGAGGACCTTGTCATTCAAAAGGCAGAGAAAACTTACTTAAAGGGGAAATTCCTGGAGGACTACATTGAAAAAATGCATACTCAGGGAGTTTTCTTTCTTGCAGAGGTTGCAGAAAAGGCTGACAAGATGAAAAAAGTGAGGACAGATTTAGATGACCTGGTCTCTCTTATCTCTCAAGATATTGACAGTACTAAAAAGTATTTTAGCAAATGGAGGGAGATGAAGGATTTGAAGAAAATCACCTTGATATCTATTGGTGTCATTTATATCAAGGACTCTTATGTTGAGATCAAAGAGTCACTAATATACAGGATACACGTACTCAAGGAGTTGGTTGAAGATCTCAAATCTTCTAGGGATGATAGTGAGAAAAGCGACACAGGCCTGCTAAATAGATTGGAAGAGCTACCTTGCAACCTAAATTTCAAGGATAACCAATTCCTCTCAGTAGAAGAAATGATCCAAAGTTTCAAGGGGATGATTCAAAGAAATTTTGAAGAGAAATCCTTCTCAATGACTTCTGTGAATAATATTCTAGACACTCAGTTAACTCTGGATAATCTAAAATCTAGGTTAATTGGTCATGATAAGGCAATCACAGCATTGAAGGATTCTTTAATCAGAGCCAGAGTCATCTCAAAGAACACAGTTGCACCAGACAGCATAAGAATTCAGGCATCTATTGCTATGTATGATGCTCATCTAAAAAAGTCTGGCGGCAGGAGCTGAATGTTTTTCCCCTTCTCTCTCCTTTCCTTATGCACTTTTGTCTTGAGAAAAGTGCATGCAATTTTGTAATATGTAATTACATGTAAAAAGTTTGGAAAAATATCTCAAAGTCAAATATGAGTCATCTTTGACTAAGATATTTTTGTATTTTATCATTTTCTAAAATTTTGAGGTTTCTCCCTATATATAGTGGAGACCTCTTTTGTAAATGGATCTTGGATAATAGAGAGCAAAAACTCTGCTGAAATTGAAACACTTTTTGAGACTTTGTGCTCAACTTGTAAATCATATTTTATTAAATGAATGAGAAGCAGGTTTATTTCAGACTTTGTGTTGAAATTATTTGTGTTATTTAGGAAACAGTTCTTATGTCCTCTTTCCTGATAATCTCTTGTTTATCTAATTTAATAAGCAAAGTGGGTGTGTTAATATTATCTGAGGGCATTTCTAAAAGGTAGAAGAGAGACTTTGAGCTAATTTTATCTTTGTGATTATGTTATCTTTTGTAATTTCAGGTGAAGACTTTGTGCTTCATTTCACTCTACGGTTACGCTTGTTTCGAATCAGTGAAGGAGGCTATGGAAGACTTTGTGCTTACGTGAGTTTCTTTGTGAACTTTGTTACTTCAGGTGATTTTTTGCTCTACGCTGAATACCATTCCTGAAAGAAGAGGAATATTGTTGGCCAATGACCAGGATTTCTCCCTCTTGTTCCTTATACATCACCTCTGAAAAAAGAGAGGTGGATGTTGTTATACCACCCCATGTGTTATTTTTTGCTTAATTATATATATATATATACGTATAGCACATAAATATTCATAGAGAACCTCCCCTTGATGAGAGGAGAGATTTACCTCATCTAGATCTGGTAAACCCACACTTTTCATGGCGTAAATCTCCCTATGTTGTGGTTGATATACCCATTTTGTCATCAGTTAGTTGATGACAAAATATTCACCCAACAATACACACTGGGGTATACATTTATTTTCTTTAACCCAATAATTTCATCTTTATGAATTACTATAATAATAAAATTTGATTTATATATCTTATCAATATTATATACTTGAAAAATATCTATCAGGGCTCTATCCTTTAGTTTTAGACCTTTGTGTTGTTGAAAGGCTTACATGTTCCATCTCCTTGTGCCTAACTATTTATATTATGGTTTGACCCAATCATTTTTGATGACCTACATCTCTTGAACTATACATAAAGCTTAAAACTTGATATAATCCTTAATTATCAATTTTATATCCTCTACAAATTCTTAGCCTATTGAAGACTTTCATCACACATAGGGATACTTTCATTGATGCAAGTGTCTAGATTTTTATCAAGTTTCTAGTCCTAAAAGATCATCTAATTTAAAAATATTTTGAATCCTATGATTGGTCCATTTGTATTATTGAAACCTATTGTGAGATATTTTTAAAAAATGTGATATAAATACACATCTAAGCCCTACTTATTATTCATATATTAAAATACCAAGAAATCACCTATTCAAGATCAATCAATCAGTTGCACAACTGAGTTCCACTACCCTATTCTTATATCAATCATGAGATCAATCATATTACAAGTTTGAAGCACTCAAAGAATATCCCATAAGTAGTATTTGTCAAGTTTCAAACTAGATCATTGCATACATTCACATATAATATATTACACCCCTATGTACACACAAACCAATACTTAGGGAATAACTACATAAATATGAGGCCCTTTTTGGAGTATTAGATATGTAGGCAGTGTTCATTAACATAGGGGTCTTGAGTTTAGGTTGACATTGTGAGCCCACTAACCCATTTTTATCAAGGGACAAGGACCTAAGCTAAAGAGATAAGGTTTTATCCACATATAATCATTAATAGCCTGTGTGAGTGAATAAATGAAATAAAAAAAAAGTGACAGAAATTTTAGAAGGCTCTAGGTGGTCACTTCATAATATAGTGAATATTACATATAGAATAGTTACATTGAGATTAGGATAGAAGCATTAACACAAGTGTCTTGGGTTGATGTAAGTGTCTAGGCCTGTAGAAACAATATTTATAGAATATAATGACTATATCTTGATCTTATCCCTGCATGTATCCACCTATGTACTTCTCAAATTTGCCTATGCATTTTTAGATAAGCTAAGTATTATCTCATCTTTGTGTTTATACAATCAAACTATTATTTTGAGTGTACTTTATATATTTAACATAACTCAACACTTAAATTCATAATATTCATTTATATGAGTTTTTAATTAATTGGCCTATTCTAGAATCATTTTATTCATCCTTGTGTATAGGCTATTCTACCCCCTTAACCCTTAATGCCACATATATATAATTAGGGTTAAATAAGATCATAGTTCATACTTATAAATCACTCAGAGAATTACTTGGGAAAAGATTTTTGAAAATGAGTATCATCACACCCTATTTTTGTTCAAATATGGTGTTATTGTCCTAAAGCTTAGAAAATATCCATTTCTAGAAGTTATCAATTTGATGTAGGAGCATTAGGCTAAGAAATATCATTTTTGTGTTTTTATCTATAGGAGGTCAAATTTGGTAATTTATAGATGTCAAAGTGTGTGAGGGACATTATAATGTCCACTTGTATTTTTGAAGTCCATTTAGAGTCCTCAAAGTGTGTTATATGACTTCTAGGAGTTTTCCTTCTAAAATAAGAAATTTGAAAATTCAAATATTTGAATTGAGTCTAGGAGGATAAAATGTATGTAAGTAGTGATTAAATGAGTAAATTTGGGTTAAGGATTACATTTAATTCATTTAAATGGTGATTATAAGTCAAACATGTTAATTTATAAGGTGGAGGTCATGTTTTAGAAAGGTAAACCTCACTCATAGTTGGGTTGACAAGAAAAGAAGTTTTATATTGTAACTAACCAAAATAACCAATGTGTAGTTGGTTTAATGAAAATTTAGTTAAATATTTTTATTTAAGATGGGATAATAAGGATATGGAGTGATCTCCAAGTAGAGGGGGGGAAATTTAGAATGATAAAATGTTCAAGAACCCTCAAGAAAGATGGTCAAGTTCATTGGTGGATTATTTTGTAATGAATGTTGATTCAAAGGAATGAAGATAAGTTTTGTTAGTGTGTTGTTTCACTTTAAAATTACATTGATTTTTATTTACGTATACACTTCATTTCATATTATCCTTAAAGGATATACATATGCATAGACCCTATGTGCGTCTGTAGGTTTTGGAAGGACTGTAGATTACAATCAAAGAGAAAAAGGTTGGAATGGTTTATTTGAGTGGAATAAAGAGAACATTTGTTGTGTAATGATATTTTAAGGTATTAATAACCATATATATTCCTTATTTATTTAGTGAACATTTCAACCAAGTAAACTCAGATAATGCAATCTACTCTTACACTCCTAATTCATAGTGGTGATAATCTAAGGTATGCAAATCGTTGGTTGTTCTTGAGATGTAAGTGTGGCCATGTTTGAGATAGTATCTGGTGAGGCCTAGTTGTTTGATTATATTTTTTATTAAAATCATATTGTTTTTATTTTTTATATGATTAAACCCTATTAAAATGATCAAACCTTGTTGGTGCAGACATACCCTTGTACATAAGCAAAAGAGACCCTATTGTATGTTCAATGCCAAGGAGATAGAATGAAGAATGAAAGGTGTGAGTGGAGGTATTTGGTTATATAATATATTTAAATTTTTATATGTGAGTATAAATCAAAATAAAACATTTAAATCAACATTGAAATTGGTTGTTAAGACATAGTCCCCTGAATGTTACACAGTCATGTGTTAGATTTTAGAATATTGAGATTTGAGGAGAAGAATATTTGATATGTTAGAGGGGAGGATATTAATAATTGTTAGAGTGATAAAATGATTATAAATACATATTATAGGTCCTAAAACCTTGTAAAATTACCTAAAACTAATCATTTGGTAGCTTGTAACCAATTATGCCTTACACAGTCAACTGTGGTACAAAGAATTCTGCACTTGGAGTTTCTCAAAACAAGTGAAAGTCAACCAAGGATTACCACCTATTATAAAATTGTGTGAGGTTAAAAAATAACTTAGGGTGTATTTTTTACCTTTTTAAACATGAACAAAATTAATATAATGAATTCTTTATGCTCTCAAACCTGTGTAGGGCATGGGAAACCCTATATTAGAGTTTTGGTGTTTCTGAGAGTTTTAACCATGGAAAATTAATTAAACTTGGTAATATTTATTAAATAAACATTTAAAATGTGAATAAATTTTTTTTATCCTAATATTTTATGGATAAGTATGGTTTATAGAGCTAAGGTTTTGGAATAGGGCTAATTAGGCCTAATTAAGGGGAGGCTAATGCAGGAAGTGATAGTTAGAAGTGGATTCAGACCTTGAAATTTTAAATACACATAAATAAGGATAGAGGATAAATATAAGTTGATTTAAATCTTTAATATAGTACTTATTTTTACCAAACAAATAAGAAATGCACAAAAAAGGCTACTAGCCTAGAAAAGTCATAGTAAGCATGTTGTGTGGAAAGGAGTGATGAAGAATAATTTGGTAGATGAAATGGGTTAAGGAAAATATAATATGATAATATAATACCATTAATTAATTAAGATTGGATTCATGATACCTAGATCAAGAATTGGTACTTGAGACCTAAAGATTGGTTGCCCAGTGAAAGCTAGTAAAACCATGAGAAGAAGTTAGTGAAGATAATGAATTGTATGAGGTGGAGAATAAATGTGAATGATATGGGAGGTGTAAATTTAATAAATAAGTGATTATAAGACTACAATAAACATGTATCAAGTCAAAGAGGCTATTAATCCCAAATACCAAGGGAGAAACAAGATTATGCAAAGAAGATTCAAGACAAACCATAGCAAGTGATGATGTTTTGGAGACTTCTTCCCTTTACCTATACATAATTTTGTATCAGATAAAGGTCATCTCTTGGTTTAAATTTGTTTTGAATTACTCAAGTTTGTTGATTTAAGATTGATAAAGCATGCTATGAGGAATTCTTGAGATAACACTTGCAGGGTATTGAGGGAGAAGAAGTATGTTGCAAGTCTAATCTATTAAGATCAGTACAGAGGTATATTATATTGAGGAGAGATAAATAATAACCCCAAAGTCCTATGAGAAAGGACTAGAAGCTGTTCAAGAAAGGCTTAGTGACAGAAAAGAAGAGAGAGCTTTGGAGATCCAAGAGAGAAGAGAGAAAAGAGAAGAAAGAAGAATCAAAAAGAGATTCAAGGAGGATAAGAAGAGGTCATAGATAGAGGATAAAAATAAGAAAAAAGACCCAATAGAGGTATAAGATAAAATATTGACAATATTGCTAAGAAGAAGGTCTACATAGGCCTAGAAAGCAAAGAAGAAGTGAGAAAATGGGTATAGAGAGAGAGAAGTGAAAGACATGAGAAGAGAGTTTGGTAAAACTATAGAGAATATAGAGCTCATGGTGAATATCTTGAAAGGACAAGGAAGCCAATGGACTGGCTGGAATATGAGAAAAAGGGTGAAGTGGCTACTAGAGTCACTTGTGAAAGAGAGAAGGCACAATATTAGTGTCTTGAGAGATGAGAAGAAGAAAGGGAAGACAACCTAAAGAGGCATGAGGGATGAGATGTTTCCAAGAGAGAAACAAGATAAAGAGATAGAGAAGAGGGTTCTCATTGAAGATAACAAGAAGGAGAGATAAGTGCCAAGAAGGGCACATGACAATGAAGATAAGAAGAAGAGATGGAGAGTATCTATGCCAAAGACATTCAAAGAGACTATATGGTCTCTTATTTTATATGCTAACATTGCTTTCAAGTTTGTGTATGCAGGTATGAAGAAAATTTTGATGAAATCCAAGAATAAGGCCTCAAAGTTGGTGAAGGATGGGCCAACAACATCACCCATCATGTGGAAATATGATTAAAAAGAAATAAAACCTCTTGAAGAAGACAAAGTGATGAAAGTTGAGGAAATTTCATATGTTGAGGATGAATTTGAAGAGGACTAATATGATGCATTTCCAAGTCTAGCACCTGAAACAAGAGAAGAATCATACAAAAAAGACATTAATGTCACCCATAAAGACATGAATGAATGAATAAGCTCTCAACAATCACACTTGGAGGTAAATGAATGCCTAAATGTTGATTTTGATTGCATATATGAAAAAGAAAAGGCTAATATGCATATTGGGAGAAAGAAGGAAAAATTGCATCCCTAAAGGAGAGAACAAGGACATGGATATGTATGGTCTAAGTGGCTGAAATAAACAAGTGATGAGAAGGAAGAGGTAAAAATCAAACAAGAGGTGAATCAAGGCAATAAAATAGGTGAAAAACAAAACCAAATATGGAATCAAAGAACAAATGGCAAGGAACACCAAGTTGGTATGGTAGATAACCAAGACATGAAGCATGAAGGAGATTAAATGAGAATAAAGTGGTATCCCAAGAAGGTACAAGGTAGAAAATGGGTGGCAAAGAGAATGAAAAGAGCATAAGAGGATCATAGTGCTGGTGTGTCTCAAGAAAACATGAAGAGTGAGGAAGAGTACAAGCCTACAAAGCAAATATAAGAGCTAGTGCAAGAAAACCAAGTAAATGAGATGAAGGTACAACCATATGAGCACAAGGAATACAATTATTATCAATATTTTTTTTCAAATGTTGTTTATGATGATTCATTTAAAGTTGACTCCAATGGTGAAGACATTTTATACATAGAAAAAATTGCATTGATGAATGAGTGTGTATCAAAGTAATGTGAGGATCAAGCACCTCAAAGAGTGCTTGAGAATCATGGCATGAAGAATGAGGAATTTAATGTGACTCTCACAAATTAGGGAGTCAAAATAAAAGACAAGGAAAAAGGTACACAAGATAATGAAGAGCAAAGTGGACCAAGATTTGATGAGGATTTTGAAGAGATGGATGCACTTAAGTTACAAAAAGAATTTAAGATGTTTAAAGAGATATTCAGCCCATCCAAGGGGATTAAATAAGGTGAATAATATTATGAAAAGGTCAAGGATAAACTCCAAGAAACATCAAGAGAGGATAAGTAAAGGGAAGCACAAAAAGTTGTGCAGACAAGGCCACAAGCAAGAAAGAAAAGGGAGTATGATCAAGTAACAAGGTGATTTATTCAATTGGGAAAGATAAGGCTGAGTTAATAGTTGATAAACATGAACCTAGAAAGTAAAATATTTGTCAAATCATATTGTACTATTTTGAGGATGAAAGGAACAAGAAGTTGTTCTTGCACAATGAGCAAGATGATAGAAAGAGGCATCAAGTAGAGGATAAATGTGAAGAAGAGGTATAAAAAGAGAGTGTAATGGAGAAAATTATATAGGTTGACATGCCAAATAATCTAGTAGATACTAAGGAAGAAGATGATGACATGGTCAAGGATCAAAAATCACTAAACAAGCAAGAATCAAGTGAGATTCATGAGAAAGCAATCCATGAAACAAGCATGAAGAAAGATAATAAGACCCATATGGTTGTATATGAGTATTATGAGGCACAAAGTGAATTATAATAGGTGGAATATACAAAAAATAAGAGTCTACAATAGTTGTAACATTTCATAGAGGTAGAAGATGCATGGACAAGATAGATAGACAAGACCAAGAAGAGGACATGCAATAGTTTAGAAAAGAAAAGGGAGAAAGAAATAAATAATAACATGAAGGTGAACATGAAAGACCATAAAATGTTAAATTATAAGGTAATAAATAAAATTGATGGCACAAGTTTTTTCCCTCCTAGGGAGTATGATGCAGGAGCATCAAGCTAGGAAATATATTTTTTGTGTTTTTGTCTATAGGAGGTCAAATTTGGTTAATTGTATATGTCCATGTGTGTGAGTTACCTTTTAAGGTCCATTTGTGTTTTTTAAGTCCATTTTGAGTCCTCAAAGTGTGTTATATAACTTATAGGAGTTTTCCCTCTAAAATAGGGAATTTAAACATTCAAATATTTGAATTGAGTCTAGGAGGGTCAAATTTATGTAAGGAGTGATTAGATGAGTGAAAGTGGTCCAATGAAGTCATGTAAAGGGATATTAAAAGTAATAAATTTTAAGTTATAAGGTGAAGATCATGTTTTAGAAAGGTAACCCTCACCCATACATTGGGTCAACAAGAAAAGAAATTTTGTATTGTAACTAACCAAAATAACCAATGTGAAGTTGGTTGAATGAAAAGGTGGTACATCAGTTTTGTGTAAGAAGGTATAATAGGGAGATGGATTTATCTCTAAGGAGATGGAGGAAAAATTAGTATGATAAAATGTGTAAGAACCCTCAAGAAAGATGGTCAAGTCCATTGGTGGATTGTTTTGTAATGAATGTTGATTCAAAGGAAGGAAGATAATTTTTGTTATTATGTTTATTTCCCTTTCCAATTTCATTGATTTTTATTTACATATACACTTTTTTTGAAATTATCCTTAAATACTATACATATGCATAGACCTTATGTGTGTCTATAGGTTTTGGAAGAACTATAGATTATAATCAAAGATAAAAAGGTTGGAATAGTTACTTTGAGTGTAATAAAGAGAGCCTTTATTTTGTAATGATATTTTAAGGTATTAATAACCCTATATATTTTTGAGTGATTGAGTGAACATTTCAATCAAGGAAACTCAAAGAAGACAACCTACTCTTAAATCCCTATTCATAGTGGTGATAATCTAAGGTATGTAAATAGTTAGTTGTTCTTGAGATGTAAGTGTGGCCATGTTTGAGATAGTATATGGTGAGGTCTAGTGGTTTTATTATATTGTTTATCAAAATCATATGGTTCTCAAGTTTTATAGGATTAAACCTTGTTAAAATGATCAAACCTTGTTGGTGCAAATATACCCTTGTACACAGGCAAAAGAGACCCTATTGTATGTTCAATGCCAAGGAGATAGAATGAATAATGAAATTTGAATGGAGGTATTTGGTTATATAAGATATTTAAATTTTTAAAAGTGAGTATACATCAAAAAAAAAACCTTGAAAGTAACTATGAAACTGGCTGTTAAGACACAGTCCCTTGAATGTTACATAGTCTTGTGTTAGATTTTAGAATGTTAAGATTTGAGGAGAAGAAGTTTTGATATATTAGAGGGGAGGATATTGAGAATTATAAGAGTGAGATAGTGATTATAAATATCTATGATAGGTCCTAAAACCTTGTAAAATTACCTATAACTAATCATATGGTAGCTTGTAACCAATTCTACCTTACACAGTGAACTGTGTTATATAGAATTCTATACTTGGAGTTTTTCAAAGCAAGTGAAAGTCAACCAATGATTCCCAGATATTATAAAAGTTGTGTGAGGTAAAAACATAACTTAGGGTGGAATTTTAACCTTTTTAAACATGAAAAAACTTAATATAATGAATTCTTTAGGCTCTCAGACCTGTGTAAGGCATGGAAAACACTAGATTAGGGTTTTGGTGTTTTTGAGAGTTTTAACCATGAAAAATTAATGAAACTTGGTAATATTTCTTAAATAAACATGTAAAATGTTAATAAAAATGTTTTATCCTATGAGTGTATGTATAAGTATGGTTTCTAGAGATGAGGGTTTGGAATAGGGCTAAATAAGCCTAATTGAGGGGAGGCTAATGACGTGATCGTTAAAAGTGGATTCAGACCTTGAAATTTGACACACACCTAAAATAAAATAGATAGTGGATATAAATGGATTTAAATATTTAATAGAGTGCTTAGTTTTACCAGATAAATAATAAATTCACAAAAAAGGCTACTAGCTTAGAAAAATCATAGTAAGCATGTTGTGTGGAAAGGAGTGTTGAAGAATGATTTGGTAGCTAAAAGGGATTAAAGTAAATATAATATGATAATATAAGACTATCCATGCATTGATATTTGATTCATTATACCTAGATAAATAATTGGTACTTGAGACCTAAAGATTGGTTGCCTAGTGAAAGTTAGTAAAAGCATGAGAAGAAGTTAGTGAAGGGAATGAATTGTATGAGGTGGAGAATAAATGTGAGTGATATGGGAGGTTTATGTCATCAAAAAG
The DNA here is from genome assembly GCA_037957365.1 of Torreya grandis. NCBI lineage: Eukaryota > Viridiplantae > Streptophyta > Pinopsida > Cupressales > Taxaceae > Torreya > Torreya grandis. Next base: position 2,982,104 of record JARHVA010000962.1, read on the forward strand.
TGATTATAATAATACAATAAATAGGTATCAAGTCAAAGAGGCTATTAAGCCTAAAGACCAAGGGAGAAACTAGATTGTGCAAAGAAGATTCAAGACAAACCATAGCAAGTGATTTTGGTTAGTTAAGTTTATAAATAGATTATGATGTTTTGGAGACTTATCCCCCTTACCTCTGCATCACAATCCATATTAGTTTACAATAGTTTTTTGATTTTAGTCCTAATAATTTAATCATATTTGACCTCATACTTGCTCAGATTGGGGGTACATGCTTGACATGTGTTCCAGGTTAATACACAAATTTTTCTCATAATTTGAATTATTATTAATCATTGTAATAATCCATATACACTAGATATCATATTAGGAGCATGTGTGAGGCATATTTCTTCCTCCTTACTCAATTTTTCACTAGTTCCACATATGAAATGGAAATACTTGTCATTTTTTATGTTATATACACTAGCATCAGATTATACAAACTACTTAAACTAGTTTTGCACCATAATTGAGCTTATTCTATCTTTATCAATTGGTTCACCCTTTTTACACTAGTTTCACACTAGAATACTCTATCGGGAGTCATACAAGAATTTTAATCTAATTCACTTCCATGGTTATGAGATGATGGATTCAATCATACCTTGAGTTATTAAGCACACTCTCCTAACCAATGAGGACTAGGGCATGCATAATCCAATCCAATATTTTCAATTCAAATGAAATATCCAAGGGGCCTACCCTCCACAATCACCAACTGTTTGAATCAAAAAACACAATGGTTCATGTACCCAATCAAGTATATTCATTCCTTGTTATTAGATATTGAGTTTCTTAGCTTTTATTATTGATTTTCATCTTAAGTATGGAATTATTTTATACATGTTTCATGGTAGGTTTGTGTGAAACATAGTTCAATGGTGTGGCCTACATTCAAGACTACACTTCATAGGTAAGTTTAAGTACACACTTTTTCCTTTTACTCTAGCACTTTCACATTGTTTCATTAATATAATAAAAGGGGGAAAATGTAGTCACATAAATTAACATTTTATCTAAAATTATGAACTTGTGATCATCATTTTAACACACTTAGTTCATGACCTATCCTAGGGTCTTTTGACCACTTTCTTTCACATTTTACATTGTGATCCACCCTTGAAAAGACCTCAGGTCACCCTATAACACATATATGTAGCTTGCTTAGTAATTTAAGCCCATACTTAGATTATTTCACACCCCTGGATTCACTATTCCACCTTTTGGAAAGGAGCATCCCATTTGGACTACAATGCACCCTATTATTTGCACCTCCATAGAAGTTGTCCTCCCATCAACTAATGATTATTTTCCTAAATTTAAAGTCATTAAAGTTTATCTAATGAGTTTTAATAATCCCTATCCAAATGAAATCCTAAAATACCACTATATAAACACATCTTGAGTCATTTTTCACAAAGGAGGATTCCACATAGAAAAGGACAAGAATTATAAAGGCATGTTAAGATAAAATTCCTTATTTCCTAAAATTTTGAATACATATAGCCTTATTAGCCTTTATATAAAGTATGAATGCATCTAAATTTTCAAAATTCATGATTGAAGAACTTAATCGCACTATAATTTCACCAACATTTGGCATATTGCACTAGTTTCACACACACCACCGTAACATGGGAGAACTACATGAAGTTTGATCCTTATTAAGAGTATTGATATGTAGACAATACACAATAAATGGGGTGTTGAGATCATGCCAAACTTCAACTATTGACCCTTTTTTTCTCATGATTTGCATTGGTCTTATTGCCTATTAAGCTAGGGATTTGAGTGAAAAACTAGTTACATAGCGATCACAGAAGTAAATTAGAAGCTCCTACAAATTTTGTAGAAAAAGTAGGTAAAGGTGCACAAAACCTAGAAATTTTATCACTATTAGATAACAACACTACTTAAGGACTACAAATCACACCTAACCTATCTAATCATAATGATCCTTTATGGGGACTTTGTCAGCTCATGTTTCTAGTTCACGTACAGTTAACATAGTCATCCTTTCAATCTCAGATCCTGAAACATCCTACAACCTAATATTTCTAGATAAGTTTTATATTTATCTCTTTCACTTTATATACTTATTAAATTTCTAATTATATAAAAATTCCAAGTCAAGTGTGTCATTTATTATACATTTGTAATAACCTAATTTTTCACAGTAGTTTATCTAATTAGTGTGATCTAACTCCTAGTTCCACAAATTTGATAAAACACCATGCAACTTTGACCTTTTGTATTCAAAATTATATCTATGTATTACTATATGGTGACTCATTTAAGGTTTTGAGATGTGTATGCCTTTTTTATAACATCTCAAGAGAGTTCTTAATTGATTCCTCAAGTTTTCAAGTGATTGTCAAGTTGTGATAATGTCTTCATATAACCTTAGGAATGTTTTGTATTTATAGATGACATTTTATTAATTACTACTATAACTAACCTATGAAATGTGTCTAGGTTAAATTAATGGAGACTTATCAAATATAAATTTAACCATTGAATGTGCCTAGACACTATCAACAAAAGTAGACCCCTATAGTAATTGACACTTTCCAGGATTAGTGATAGTGTCTTGGAAATGTAAATCAATGATTTAAGATGCAAAAAATATTTGTCTAGGATTCTAAGATGATATTGTATACTAAGTTGATATTTAATAGGTGTATATGATGAATAGAGGTGGAAAAGATAATAGATGGGTTGATGGATAGAGGGAAAGTGTGCTCAAAATACAAATGTATGTGCATTATCCAAGAATGTTAAAGTATATTAGAGTTGATGTTTGAAAAGTGTCCAATACCAAATTTAGGTGTCTACAACATTCACCATTTGGTTATTGGACCTATCATTATCACTTACACTACTCTTCCTGATGATGACAACATATTTATTGAGACATCTTGTCATAACATACATTAAGTTATGTGAAAATCCATAAATTCTTATAAGCATCCTCATCTCATTTATTCTAATCTACAAGCCTTACTCCTTTTCTTTCCTATGAAACCCCATGCATCCTTGTGCTACTTTCTAGTTTCTACTACATTTATATCTAAAAAATAAAAAACATGGTTTTATACATGATCATATATATTTTCCTATAGGAGAATCATAACCAAGCATGATCTTTATTAACATCATATATATACACAGATTTTCCTTTGGGCACATCATTCCCCTACATGTTTCTCATTGACATATAATGAGATTATTTGACCATTAATTTAGCATAGTATTCCCATGGGGTGTCACATTCATAGTTTCATCCTAAACATTATACTTAGTATACATATATCTCATTATAAGGCCATATTACTTGCATGCCTTGACTTCTTACCTTAGTTGAGGCTTTCATGTCCTTAACATTGCTTAGACCTTGGCATTACTTGATTTTCATATGCATTATTCACTAACTATATCTTCCACATTAGTTTATATGATACATATATACCTATGGGGTATTTTTACCCATGCATGATTCTTATATACATTAGTACTACATATTCTTTGCTTTACACTCTATGATTTACACATTACATTGGCATATGATTTCTATAATTCATATATCTATATTTCTATAGCATTTTCATATTGCATGAAGGAGGTCTTCCCCATGTATATCAATATCCTAACTAAAAAGGGTAAAAATTTATTAAAAGAGCTTGAAAATGGGAGAGTTACAAACCCATGTCCTGCTCAAGAAGTTGAGCCAGGGTAAGGGATAGACTAACAAGAAGCATCCTCTAATCATGAATACACCAGTTTGGCCCATTCTTCAAAGCCCATTTTGCTAAACCATTAGGAACTCCATTCCACTCATGGGGAATATGAATAAAGGAAATCAACACAAAAGACATACTAATCTGACGAATCTGCTTAATCACCGTAGCCAGCTGCCAATCAACATTATCAAGATTATAATTATTCAGCAAATTAATAATCACTTGTGAGTCGGACTCATAGATGATACTAAGACATCCCTGCTGGCAACAAATTTGAACTGCCTCCAGGAGTGCCATAGCCTCCATCAGATTGTTGGTATGGTGGCCCTTGTAAATGGAAAATAGGAAACAAATCGCACCAATACTATCTCTTCCAAGACCGCCTATCCTAGCATCACCGGGATTTCCTTTAGAGGATCCATCGACATTGACCTTAATACACCCCTCCACAGGAGGTGTCCAATGCCCCAAACGACTGATCGGACTCACCCGCTACCTAGACCTATACGTGGGATGCATATGAGGAAGATGGGGAACTATAGAGGGTGTAATAGGGGAGAGCCAATTTAAAATCAAGGCCTCAATTGGGTCCATTTCTACAACACTGTCACATTTGGCATGGAGATTTTCCTGAAGTACATTAAGGACTTTCATCCACAACTCCCTGAGACCAAGACAACACTCTTGAAAAATCCTTCTGTTTCTCTCTATCTAGATATTCTAGAGAATAAAGGTAGGTCCAATAGCCCACACAGTCTATAGTATAGATGCCTTGGTAGGTGGTTGACCCAGGCGCTACCAAAATTCTGCCAAGGAGGAAACGTGCCAACAGGGGCAACCCCATGCTTCCCACCACAGATGCCACAACCTCCTGGCAAAGGAACACTGGAAGAAGAGGTGTGCCCCATTCTCCTCACTGCTACAAAAAAGTAAACAAATAGACGGACCATGAAAATCTCTCTTACAAAGATTATCCCATGTCAAACAGTGGTTATAGGTGAGAGCCCAGAGAAAGAAGTTACATTTTGCCCAAGATGCAGAGTTCCAAATTTTCTTTCCCCATAAAAAATCCACTTCACCAAAATATTTCTTTGTGAGCTCTAGATAGCTGGAAGATACAGAGTACTATCCATTGGAGTCACCTCCCCAAGTAAGGATATCACTCTCCCTCAATGAGCTGCATCCTCTAATAGCAAGGATCTGAGATAACTCCTGCCTATTCTCTACAGTCCCTCCCAGTGGCCAATCAGACACATTCTTCCATTTATAAGCAATAGTAGTTCCCAGATTATAAGCTTGTTTGTAATGCTCAACTGTGTTCCAACCAGTAGTAAGAAAAGAATCACATAGGGGCTGAAAATGGGGATTAGAGGAAAGGAGGGGAGGAGCCCCGTTCCATGAATCTTCCCAAAAAAGCACCTCAGAACCATTGTTACAGATCCAAAAAAGGTTGGACTGCACCAAATGAGCTCCAAGTTTGAGGGTGTTCCACACCATAGATCCTCTTCCCTCAATAGGTAGCCTGGGAATCTCAGATGGATTAACCCTTGGGAAATACTTCAAAGACAAGATACGGGCCCATAGGTGGGATTGGTTGGTGCACCAACGCCAATACAGTTTAGCAGTGAGAGCTTGACTAGACAAAATAGTAGACCTCAGCCCAAGCCCTCCATCCTTATTTGGTCTACAAACCATGTTCCAATTAACAAGACTCCATTTTGAATTCCTTAGATTATCTCTCTAAAGAAATTGCCGAGAAAGAGCATCATATTCTTTGAGAAAATACATCGGAGCTGCCTGGACCATACTGCGATAAATGGGCAACACTTGAATCACAGATTATAGAAGGGTCACCCTCCCTATAGTTATGAGCCAGCGATGGGTCCAATGATTAACTCTTTGCCTCAATTTATCCAGAACATTTTACCAAAAAAGCTTGGGCTGCCTCCCCACCACTATGGGAATCCCCAAGTAAGTCACTGGGAGCGGCTGCATCTAAAATCTAAGGGTAGTGGCAATCCTTTACTGGATAGCATTAGGAGTATTAAAGAAAAAAATGGAGGATTTGAGCTCATTGATTTTCTATCCAGAAGCCACTAAGTAGGTATCCAAGGTACTCTGAAAATCTTGCACTTCCCTAATCCAGGCTTTCCCAGCCAAGATGGTGTCATCCACAAATTGGAGATGAGTTAGCTTAGCTATCCCATTTCCCCACTGCCACCCCTGAATAAAGTTTTGAGAATCCCAAAAATTAATAAGATGGCCCAGCCCCTCAGCAAGAATAATGAACAAGTATGGGGATATCGGATCACCTTGGCGAAGCCCTCTAGAGGCACCAAAAAGCCTAGAAGGTGCCCCATTAATGAGGACTGAGTAAGAGGGCGTAGTAACACAACTTAGTACCCAGTGTACCCAATCTTGACAAAAGCCAAATGCCAAAAGGATTTTTTGTAGAAATATCCAATCGGCCCTATCATAAGCCTTAGCCAAGTCAAGCTTTATAAACATAGCCCTCTCCTGAGAATTGTACATAGAGTGGATTACTTTCGAAGCAATCACCACTCCATCCAGAATTTGCTTTCCTACCACAAAGCCCCCCTGTTCCTCTGAAATGACCATGGGGAGCCAAATTTTGAGCCGTTCTACAATGAGCTTGGTAATAATTTTGTAAACCATATTACAGAGTGTAATGGGCCTAAAATGATCCATCTGATTAGCCTGTTCCTTTTTCAGGATCAAAACTAGGAAGGTTGCATTAAGTGCTCTGAGCATTTCTTTGTTGAAGTAAGACTCTTGCACTACTTCCACTAAGTCCTGATTGATAATACCCCAGAATTCTTGAAAAAATTCAGCTAGAAAACCATCTAGGCCTGGCGCTTTACCTTTGTGCATACTAAACACAACTTTTTCTACTTTTGACTTATCAATCGATTTCAACAGCGCTTCATTCATCTCTGGCATGATGAGGGGGGGTATGCTAGACAAGACTACATTTTCCTCCAGTTCAACAGTAGGTGGAATGCCAGAAAAGAGCTCAGAATAATGTCAAACCACTTCCTCCGATATGGCAAAAGAGGAAGTTACGCAGGTTCCATCCAAAGTAACAAAAGAAGATAGATAGTTCTTATTGCGCTACACCTGGACTGACTTATGAAAGAATGTTGTATTCCTGGAGTCAATCAATACGGGCCTTCTATTTCCAAAATATTCCTTCCTATAGTTCCCACTCAGTAAGGTCATTCAAAGCCAAAAATTTTGCCTTGTAAAGATCTTCTGTCAAACCAAAGTCAAGAATCTATCTGGTAATAATGTCCAACCTCTCTTGCACCCTTTTCTTCATTACATGGAGATTGACGAAATTGTTTTTGTTCCAGTCCTACAGCTTTTGCTTCACATACCAAAGCTTCTTAGCAAAAGAGAACATGGCCATGCCATAAGCGGGCCCTCCCTGCCTCCACTAGTGAGTCATAAGGCTATGGAGAGAAGAATCCCAAAGCCACATTAGCTGAAACTTAAAAGGAGGTTTCTTGGGCCTGGCAATATAACTGGATGTGAGCTTAATGGGCCAATGATCAGATCCCTTCCAATCCAAAATTTTGAAAGCCAAAGAGAAAGTACTAGATAGCCAAAAACAAGAAACTAAGAATCTATCTAAGCACTCAGAAATAGCATCCTTACCTGATCTTCTGTTGTTCTAGGTGAAGAGGCCGTTAATGGGTTTAACATCCGCTAGGCACAGCCAATCAATATTATGTCTAAGAAGCTTAGATGAGGGGTCTAAACGTGTAAGCTCACCCCTTTTCTCCTCCAGGCTAAGAATAGTATTAAAATCTCCATCCAAGATCCATGGCAGGTAAGGAAAACAGCTCTGCACATGCCGTAAATGTTCCCAAAGCTTGAGATGTCTAGAGATATCTCCAAGTGCATAGACATTGGTGACCAGGATTAGCTCCCTAGTCTCTGAAGAGGATGCAATCATGGAGAGCACTGATAGACTAGCCACCCACTGGAGTGGCATGACCTTCCCTGGATCCCAATAGATTTCCAAACCCCCAGTACTACCTAAAGCACCCACACACTGGCATTTCCCATAGGCCTAAAATTTTGACATACAACTGAACATAGCATCAATAGAGAGCTTGGTCTCTTGAATACAAAGTATATCTGGAAAGTGCTCTACAACCAACTTCTACATAGCTCTTTGTCTGGGGTTACTATGCAGTCCCCTTACATTCCATGACAACACTATCATTGGGTGGTGTGGGTGAAGTGTTCATCCAGGGTCTTAACCACCCCTGATGCAACCAATAAATCCCCTGTGCATTTGATCTTCTCATGGTCCTTCTTTCATCCCACTCTAGAAGGTGTGGTGAAGGAGACTTTCTTGAATGGTCTCTGCATTAAACCTAGCACTGACGTCGATCCCTTATCTTTCTAGGAGACATCCATGTCTTTCACCAAGTCTGCCCAACTGATATCCTTATCCTACTGAGTTGGAAGAACTACCAATGCCCCTTCTTTCAGATTAGTCTCAATCTCCCAGTTCTATTGGATCACCATGTCTTGGGACTCGTTGGGGAGAGAGCCTTTCTCTTCACCCTCTGAAGATCCTCCCAGCTCATCAGGTGGAATGCCATCCTCAATGGCCATGCTATCCAAGGTTTCAAAATGGTTGAAACCCATCTCAAGAGGCCGGTCTTGATTCCTGCTCTTCTACCCCTGTCCCTTCACACGACATCAAACTTGGGTGAATCCTTCATTGTCAGGGCTATTAAGTTCAGGTGGGCCATGAGTCGCATTAACCAAATTTTATTGGGGTTTTCCTTTTGACGCATTACCAAGCATGTGATTTGATGAGTCCATTTGGGCCGAAAGACTTGTATCTTTACTTCCATTGGGATCCATTCCATTGAATCTCACAGCCTAAGGGCATTGACGATGCAAGTGGCTGTAAACATGACAGATTCTACAGTGAAAAGGGATGGCTTCATAATCAATTTGTTGGACCCAAGATGAAACCCCCAGGCAAATTTCCATATAGTCAGGTAGAGGATTATTTAAATCCATCTCAACACAAATTTAAGCATAGGAGATGAGCTTTTTGTGTAGCAATTGATTGGCTATGGCAATTGGTGATCCCAATAATGCAGCGATTTGATGCAGGTTGTCTTTTCTCCAAAATTCCAGGGGGAGTCTCAGAAGATAGACCCACACAGGCACGTGGTTTGGCAGATCCTCCACAGAATTGAAACCTGCATGCTAGGGTTTGATAAACAGACCAATTTATTCAAAAAAGTAGGGTCCTCCCTCAAAAATTTGATTCTTGTCAGATATAGAGGAGAAATTTACCAAAAAATAATTGTTTCCAGCCAACATAATATCTAGATCCCCCTCTACCTACCAAGTACGGTGCATCCAGGATTTCAAGGCTGACTGGGATATTTGTAAACCCATAAACTTGCAAATCAGAGTCAGATAAATAGTCAACATCCTCCTTAACAATTTCTAGAGGAATCACCAATACAGGCCTATCGTGGCTCCACAAAAAGCAGTCGTTTATCTTAGAAATCCTGGGTCACTCACTGAAATAAAAAGACTCCTACCCCTAGGGAGCCTCCTCCTGCAGTAGACGCGCCTCACTGGAGCCCTTACCAGGGCCGCCTTTCTCCTTTCTACCACTCACAGCCATTCTTTTTTGATTTACCTAATTATCTTTCATCATATGTATATCAATATCCTTAATTTATGATTAATTTTATATTTGGCCTTGACACATAGTCATCTATATCATATGTCATGAAATTTCAATTTTGTTATACACTTTGGGACCTACATTACATATTTGGCTTGCATTATTACATGGATCATGATACTCGGTAAAATATTTGTACACTTCATCATGTTATGCTTATCATGCTTGATGCCTACATATCTCATATTTTTCATATCTAGGTGCCAAAACAAACAAACATTGGCAAAATTCAAAAAAGCAAAAACATTGGCAAAAATTCAAAATTCAAAAACATTGGAAAAATTTCAAAATACAAAAACATTTGAAAAATTAAAAAAATGTTTTATACATGGTTACATGTTCACCCATGTTAGAGGTTTTTAGTATCCATGGTCTACAAATGTTTTTCAAAGCATTATCTTGCATGAGTGTTATGTGTATTCGAAGGTTACATAATACTATATTTTACACTATTCCCCCATATCATGGAGGCACAAAAATTTCAAGGATAACATATCCTAGGCTAGGGGATTTGTCATTTCAATGAATTCTTACATGATGATATCTATCATTGCTTGGCATTTATCATATTGTGATAGATTACATTGATTATTGCATCTTCTATGAGTATATCTATCTCTTATCCCATGGATATCCTAAATTGTGATTGTTGCACTATTACATTGATTGTTTGTGTGTGATTTCTTGATTAAGTATGTGTGTGTTTACTTGTTAGTGCATCCTTATTTGTAGAGGATCCTCTTGTCATCATTTTCTATGTGAGTCAAGTCTTGGCATGTCTTTTCACTAACTTGGGTGTTATCACTAACATCATGTGGTCCTAACTTGAGTTTATTATATTTATATACTATGATGGTATCCATGATTTATACCATGCATGTTGTGACATACTTGGGTGATGCCTACATTTCCATGGTTTCTACCATGCATCTATGGGGGTATGTTACTTCTAAATGTTCTCATTATTTTATCTAGCCCAACTAAGGGATTGCTTGTGACATCTAGGAGCATAATATTTGCTTCCCCTTTTTATTTTAAATTGTGGGAATCATACCCTAGTGTGTTGTATTTGATATGATATTATATTTCCTACACTAAGTCATACTTTACATGATTCTATGTGGCATAACTAAATGTAAAACTTCAAATTCAAAACATGAAAAACTTTTCAAAACATTATGATTGTTGTAAAATATCAAATTACATATATGTATATGATTATAACATGATTTGGCTGATTTATTTTTCTTAACACATGATCTATGCAAAATTTGAAAAATGAGAAAAAAAATCAAAATTCATATGTTTCAAGGATTGTAACATGCTTTGATTAATTTATATTTTCTAACATGTGATGCATTTAACCTTTTCTTTTGAGATGATTGATTTTATCATAGGTTATTCCTCCTTCACCTTAAAAGTGGGGCACATATCATGGGATTTAAAAAGCCAAAATCTTCAAAAAAGCAAATTGGCAAAGTGTGTAATTTATCTACTTTATTGGTCAAGAAGTGTTTATTATGTCTTATTGATATTTTTGTCCCAAAAAATATAAAAATATATATTACCCTAAGGGAGACCCATTATTTTTTTGTAAAAATGCCTTAGAATGACCCAGTATCCTCCTTTTCTTAAGCCAGTGGAAACTAGAGATTTGGGTGTAATTTATAACTTGCAAACTTGTAAATTGTACCCCAACCTCCACTTCCCGCTAAGCACCATACCCGATGGAAACCAGAGCTTTGAATGCAATTTTCAACTTGAAAACTTTAAAATTGTTTTCCAACCTCCACTTCCCATAAATCCCATGACCATCTAAAACTGGAACCCTTTTCACAATTTACAACTTGCAAAGTTGTAAATTATGAATGGAGGTCCACCTTCTGCCAATCACCTTCCCTTTAGAAACTAGATATTTGATTTTAATTTATAACTTTAAAACTTTAAAATTACTTTCCAACCTCTTATTCTTATGTATCACTCCAACTAGAAACCAAAACTTTAGTTAAAATTTTCAACTTGTAAAGTTGCAAATTGCAACTCGAGTCCCACTTCCCACCAACTACCCTTCCTATAGAAACCAAAACCCTAGTTGTAATTTTCAACTTACAAAGTTGAAAATTATGACTTGAGTTACATTTTTCCATTATCAATAAACCAAGATATTCAGTGGAAGGTGGAAGTCAAAGTGAAAATTAAAAATTTGCAAAATTGCAAAGTTACTCCAGGAGTCCAAATTTCTAAGCCTCCCAGCAATTATCGACTTAAGGGCATTTATTTGCAGAGGTTATATAAATCAAATTATGATTATTTAAAATCATTATTGAAATTGTGAATTGAAGAGATTATATCTCTATAAATCCAATCCATGACCCCACAATGATGCTAAGCAATGCCATGCCTCAAACTGACTACCATTATTACCCTTTGCTTGGTATTCCTCTATTGTTTATTGTGTTATTTTGATCAATCATTTTTGCTGTCAAAATTAGATTTTAATGCCATATTTTCCTATTTGGTATAATTTTAGGTATTTTATTTTCTTGGTATTGAGATAGGATTTTATTTTATTTTCATAGTGTCATCTCAAGGTTCATCTATGTTATCAAATTACTATCGAGTTGTTCCTTCAAATATATTCTAGCTATCAAGAAAGCCTAGGGTTTATTTTAAATTTCATACAAACTATTAGAATATCTCCTTGAAGATTCCTCACATAATTCCCTAAAAACTTTTCAATCACTAAAATAACTCCAAAACCCATAGAGTTTCCACTTGCATTTTTAACCCCACAACTCCACAGATAATCCTAGTGCATTTTACAACCCTGAAGCCCATTGAGGATCTTACTTGTGATCACAAACCTAAAACCCATCAAATTTTTCACTAGACATTACAAGTATATTTTAAAACCATAATCCCCATCAGACATTTTCCCTACAAAATCAATTCCAAAGTCCACCAGAACTTTTACCTATATTTTATAATCTCAAAGCCCACAAACTTTGTAGTTGGTTTTCCCACATTAGTTTCCCAAGAATCCATGTCTAGAAAAGAGATGAAATTAAAATCCAAGGGACTCAATGTCCCACTTATCTTGGAAAATCCAACACCAATGAGATCATGGACACAGATCAAGGTCACATAGACCTAGTTGATTTCTAGATTAGGGTGAATGTTGAATTTAAAAACAACTAGATTCAAAGCATTTATGACTATGGATTACCTCAAGTAGCAGATTTCCCCTTACTAATGTAGATCCTTGAGCTTGTTCTCACATTGGAGAAGCAATATGATGTGGAGAATAGATAAGTATTAAATGACAAGGGGGAAAGGATTATGAACCTAGACCCCAAATTCATAAACTCAATGTTTTTAATTTTAGAATATGAGAGTTATCTCAATATAAATCCTAAATCATCAAAGAAGTTTTATCAAGATAATAACACTAGATGAATAAGTATTATCAATAAACAATGGATAAAATTCCTTAGGCCTACCTCTATAATATTACCCAAAACATTGGCAATGATAGAATTTAAGGATGAAGTGGGTAATTTAATCATACTCCTGCACAGGGTCACTAGAAACCCTAATGCTAAGAACTTTCAAGATTGGATGTACCAATACATATGGGTAATCCACCAAAATAAGTAGTACATCCATTGGGCATAGCTGATAAATGGATCTATCCACAAAAAAATTATGGAAGTCTAGAATAGAAGGAATTTCTACATGACTTCATATCTAGTATACATATTAGTAAAGGGGAGAGCCTTCCCAGGATTGAATACAATAGCTGACCAAGTAAAAAAGGTTTTCAATTACCCTAACCTCACCCTTGAGGAAAGTAGGCAATATTTCATAAGGGTAAATGATGCATTCATATACTACATCATAGTCATGTTTGAAAAAGAGTTATAAAGGAAGATATTATTTGATGTTGTTACTTCAAATATCACAAATTGGGGATCTTATTTCATTTCATTCCCCACATAGTCATACATTAGAGAAGGAAGATTCAGTGGCTATCCTTAAACCCTCCCAAGGTATGTAAGTGATAAATGGGCTTTAATGGAACTTGTGAGATAGCTTGTAGAGACTCATAAGTTATTATCAAGTAAACACAAGGCATGAATCCATTTGCCCATTAGTATAGGGAGGTATACATTCCCTTCCCTATCTAAATCTAATTATGTCGATGTTGAAATGGCTCAGATGACCTTAAGAGTTATTAATGCAAGGCCTTTTTATGATGTCAATGGTAGTGTTACCAGTATATTAGGGGTTACAATATATTCCCATGTTCCCTATTATGAAGACTACTGGGAAGACCTAAAATATGAAGAAGAGGTGAGACTGAAATATTATTCTAGGATGACCCTAGATCAAATCAAGGCTTTTAATATGGCACCAGTCCCTGAGGACTTGGTATATGATGAATCTCTAATAGACAAGGTCTACTATAATAACAAGATATTTGCTCAACCCCTTCCATAAATTAGGTGGTCCATCCCTAAGTTCTTCCCATTAATGGATAGGAATAAAAATGTAATAAATGGGACAGTCAACTGGCTTAGGAACAAAGGGATCAAAGTGACCAAGGAAACTTTGAACATCAATGATAAATTGAAAGAGATCAAAGAGAAGTGAGTAATACCAACATCATAAGGTTTAAGTAGTGGAACCTTAATAAAATAGGTAGATAGGCTAGTGGTATATCAAAAGAGAAAATAGAATCAAAAGGCTAAGAGAGAATAATTTAGTAGCCAAGGAGTAGCAGTGGATTAGCCCATAGTTATTTCAACTAAAGACACAACTACCCCTAAAGCATAAATAGTTCCTCTTCTTATCTTCATCATAGTTTCTCCTCCTATCACTTTCATTTCATTAGCTACAATACCTCCTCCTCCTATTTCCACTCCACCAACACCTCAATCAATTACCCCCTTCGTTCTCACTAGATCACTTCTTCTAGTAACTCCATTTTCAATAATTCAATCAAAATAATTGGACACTCATGTTTCACTTCCACTTCCCTCTTCCATAATTCCTTCCATCTCATCCCTAATCACTTCCACCACCCTATCAATCAATAACACCACATAGTAGTATATATCTAGGAATTCATTCATCCGAACTACAATCCTTCTATCCATCCCAACCACTAGGATAGTTGTTACTTCATTTTCTTCTCCTATCACCTTTCCCTTTACATTAACCCTAAGTGACCCCACAACTTTGATTCATTCATTCATGGATATGGATTTCACACTCCCATAGGTTCTAATTTTTCAACTCCCTATGCATACCCCTCCATTGGTATTAATTCCATCTCCCATACCCCTAGTAGGCACATCCATTTCCATAATAACTTAGACCCCCATAAAGGAGTAGAGAAAATCATTGATATAAATGTGGCCAATCAACCCACAAATGGGTAAGAGATTGCCAAAACATCAACTGAAGACTTAGTGGCCATATCAGTTAATGATATAACACTCATAACCATAACCACCAGTACAACAACTTCAGCTATAGATTCATAGTTGGTAGTGTCAGGACAATAGGATGCCACTCCAAGTTGGCTAGTGAAATTAGTGAGGAAGAAACAAAAGTAGATGATGTCCCCAAGCACACTTAGTTTTGGAATTTCAAAGACATCTAATAGATCAAAGGTGGATCTTAGAACCATATCAAGAATATTATATGATTTAGTAGGGGAAAGTATGTAGAGATTACAGTCCCCCCATCGGACAAACAAAAAGAAGATCTAGTGGTGGGGAATTACCAAATATACAAATTTCACCTTGATCATCCTACAAGAGAGGGATTAAAACATGATGTTCAATAAATCATTAACTCTCTTTTCGATAAAATAGATAGTGACAAGGTCACAAATAAAAAATTGAAGAATAAGGTTGAACAATTGATGAATACATGAAAGAAGTTCATTGAGCCCACTGTCCAACCAACATAATCTATTACTCAGATCTATAATAGAGAAACACTTGATGCAGTAATAGCAATTAGTAGCATGCGAAGATTTATAAAGGACTAGGTAGAGGAGCTCATTTCAAATGGAAATAGATTCATTGAGTTATCAATGGACTACTACAAAGCTCTAAAGGATGGACAAGAAACTTTGAAAGATCAAATAAGAAAATATAAAGAAGAGATATAAAGGTTGAACCTATTTTACCCAAAGTTGTAAGTTGTGGACATGATTCAAACTGATACCCTCATTACAAAAAATATATTTAAAAATAATGTATAGCATGAGGAATTAGATAGAGAAGCTAATTATAAAATAAGAATACTCATAGAGAGTATTAATAAAGCTAAGGCTACATATGACAAGGTCATAGATATGATCTTTGACATTGAATATTTGCTAATAAATTGGCATATCAAGTAACAAATCATCAAGACCAAATATTTTTAGTATAGGAAGTTAAAGACAAGTTAAAAGGAGTGATAAAAATAGAGTCAGCATCAGACACAACATTCAGCTTGAGCTCCATCCATCATTTTATCAGGTACCATAATACACTGGATCAAATGGGGAAAGAAACTCAAGTATATAGGGATGCACAAATGAAACTCTCTAACACAATTACAGAATGTGAAATAAGCAACCTATATTCATTTGTTCATAATGAAGATCATATCCTAGATATGTTTAAGAGTTTTGATGCTTATATTGAGAAGACATAGGTAAAAAATGATAAAGAGTTTTTAGAGGTTATGGCTGTAGGTTAATTCTTTTAATCAAATACATTCTATTTATTATATTCCTTTGTTGTAGAAAATATTGTACAATTACATGTTGCAAATTGAAACTATTATTTTGGTAGCTTTTTTTGATAAATAGCCACTTGTAATTTCCAAACATCTTTTTGACAAGTTGAAAAGTTGTGAAAAGCAAACTTGTAAATTACACTTTCTTTTTTGACAAGTCTGGGTTGCTTAACTGTAAAAAATTCATGTTGTAAATTGCATTTCTAGTTTTTTCAAAATTGGATGACTTAAAATTTGTAAAAGTCCCAATTAAAAATTACAAGTTAGGTTTTTAAAAATTAACTTATCTAAAAGCTATCTATTGTTTTGAGTATGAGTTCATTTTTTGACACCTCATTACATGAAGAAGATGCGACAGTTCAACTAAAGATCATGAGAACATTGTATGAATATTCTGCAAGTTTTATCCATGCCTCTAGTAGTTTTTTAGAATGCCAAGTAGTTACATGATCCTTTTTTAGTCGTTCACCTTGCCAAGATGCCATTCCAATTGAAGATCACCCCCTTTGCATGAGGTTTTCATATTTTTTTTAATTCTTTAATTGGGTGTAGTTTTTTGATAAATACATCTCTTTCATGAGAATATTTTGTATAAATATGGGTATTATGATGTGTATCTTTTTTGTTATTGTATAAATTATTTTACATTATGAATAAGCTATCTACATGTTATAACCTAGAGAATGAGAATAGATTGAAGTTTTGTCTTTCTTGTCTGTGTTATCTTTGTGTATGCAAGGATATTTATCAAATTTTTGGATGCTTTCATTCTTATTTCAGTCATAAATTTTCATCTGTGGTATTATTTTTCCCTTTTGAGGCATTGTTTGATTAAAAAAGAAAGAACCTTGTCCCTCATATGAGAAACACCCAATATTACCTTTGGTTTTCACATTTGCATGAGTTTATGCTCCAATAAATTTTAATATATTTATTATTCTATTATTTTCATTCAAAAACAAGAATTAAAATCCACTATAAATATTTGGTGCAATCACCATTTCTAGTTTTGCAAATTCATTTCTAAAACTCTTTTCTCATAGTTAAACCCTAATTTAGAAGCAAGATCACTAAGAAATAGAATTTACACATGAGTTGGTAGTTTATCAGTTGCACCATAATTAGTGAAAGGAATCAGGCCTTCTCTAGAGATTTATCTCAATTCATCAAGATCCTAAATCTTTGAGGTGATCTAATTATATCATTAGATTTCTTCACAACACACTAAAATACCAAGATGGGTGCAAAATCTATGTGATAACAATTTTTGGCACATCTGGTGGGACCAAAAAATTATTACTAAGATATTGGTTTTATTATTAGTAATAATTGTATGAGCCTCCTACACATTTTAAAATCACATGGTGACTCCACTAGCTCATGGAATCAAAAAATCAAGGTTTACGTATGCCAAATAAATAAACAAGATCATCTACTAAAGGTAAGAAAGATGACTTTCTAGAATTGTCATTTCCATATAAATGGAGATCAATATTATTTGTACCTTAAACTAGAGTATATCCTAAAAATATATTTACATCTCCTTCAAATATCCCCAATAGTATTATACCTCCTATTATGGCTCTAAGAAATCAAAATTTCATAGCCTTCAATGGAGGCAACCCACTTCAGTTGGCCCAATATGATGATATACCTACCTTGGCTTAAAAAATCCTTTTGCATTTTACTAGTGAATATTTCATCACTCCTATGTAACATGTACAAGATATTGCTAATATTTGCTTAGTTCACAATGTAGTATAAGATAATGCTACAATAAGATTTCTTATCTCTTCTTTTAAGGGTAAAGCCTTATAATGTTATAGAGGAGTACCTCCCAATTCCATCCATGTTTGGTATGACTTATAAACAACACTATGCATGTAATTTAAAGACAAGAGTGACCATCTTTCCCTAGTTGAACTACTAACTGCTATTCAGCGGGCTCCTCATGACTTCATGAGTGATTTCAATTTTTGTTTTCAAAGGACATGTAATAGAATTCTAATGTTGGTCAATCCAACCTCAAATAATGTCTTCTTATATTACTTAAGAGTTTTAAATAGTGATATAGCTATCATGATTCAATCAATGGGTGGTACCACACCACCTAATACCTATGAAATTGTAATAAGAGTATAAAATTACCTATTTAAAGCTAGAAAAATTACACCAAGGCCACCAATGCTTCTATTTCCAAAATTGCTTCCTGTTTAGCCTAAATTTGCTTCAATTCCCACCATAAGCAAAGCACTAGCTTTAATGTCTGATCCTACTAATGATTTGTATGAGTTTAAGTCACTACGTAAGAGCTTTTACAATGAATTGGTAGTAATGAAAAGGTATCATTCCCAAAACTATAGGCCTTATCAATAATGTAGCCAATCATACCAACCCAATAGGTAGCCATAATAGGAAATTCATAGCTATAAAGTCAAAATATGCAATCAAAACCTCTGAATATTTATTCTCTATTTACACCAAGTACTCCAAATCTATTTTACCTATTCAAAATATCCTAGCTCAGGAATACAAGTGGTGTTATCGTTATGCTCAACCACATAATTAAAAATTTTATCTTAATTGCATCATCAGTCAAGCCTTGATGGTGTAAATCATATCAAACACTTAAGAACAATAAGAAGATTCCACTTCCCAATAAAAAGATACATAAGAACCCACTCAAAATTATACTACTCTTTTGAATTAGAAAGAGGAGGATGTTTGTGGTTTAAATCAAGATGAATTATCATTCAATGGTGGTGTTTTAGTGGTATAAAATACACATTAAAAAAAAGGGGAATTAAAAGTGATCAACCCCCTAGGTGGAACAAGCTATAACTTCTAAGTTTATACAAGAATATGCAAAAGGCAACACAATATAGAGGTTTCCCAATGTGCCAATAGGCTAGTCAAAATCAAAATTGCAAACCCCAAATCTCATGAAAGAAGACATAGTTCCCACAAAGGCACCAACAAAGTTTGGTAACATTCCTTTTAGTATTGTTGAATAAATGAATAAAACTAATTTGAATGTTATTATATGGGAAGCACTGTCCATTCCATCACAAAGGGACTTGCTACAAGAGGTTTTGAAAAACTTCCAAATACCAGACAAAGTTATGGCAAAAGGACCTAATGCTATAGTTAATTTGTGTCAACCACAAACTAACACCAAAGTAGTAAAATGGTAAGCCACCCCCTTTATACCTTTTACTCATAGTTGGGCAGCATCTCATTCATAATTACATGGTAGAATCAAGGGCTAGTAGTTCTATTATGCCCAAGAAAATAGTTGATGCTCTTGGTATAAAGTATATACTATCTCAAAAGGTGTGGTTCAATTGGATGGGACTATATTTCAAATAGTTAGGACTATAAAAGGTTTAAACCTTACCATCCATGCATGTCCAAGCTTATTAATTTCCTAATATATCTTAGTTATTGATCTCCCCCCTATTTTCCATATGCCTTTCCTAAAACTTCACTACAAAAATGGGAGGGTATCTATCTACTGACTAGTCTCACATGTTGCTTCGAATGAGATATGGAACAAGAGTAACAACAAGAGATAATTAAATTGATAAATACCATATTGAGCCATATACTCCTATCCTTGTGGACATGAATTGCACATTATAAGATCAGGAGGAAGAGCTTGATCATAAAGTTACAACACCTATAGAAGATATCTCAGACACTCATCTAGATGAAAGGGGATCAAATATCCAATTTGATCCTTATGACTATGTGCAAGAAACTAGGTTGGGTACATATTGCATTCATGAAAATGATGAAATCATCCTGAGTCTTGTAAAACCAAATGAATATCTTCAAGGAATGTGGCAACTATTCTTTGATGGATCAAAAACTAGGAATGGTACAGGTGTAGGTATTGTTTTAATCTCTCCACAAAAGGAGAGTTATTTCTATTCTTTTAGACTTCGGTTCAACTACACTAACAATGTTTTTGAATATGAAACACTAATTTGAGGTCTCTAACTGGACAAGGAAAGAGGGATAAAATCACTACAAGTATTTGGTGGTAGTGAGTTGATTGTTCACCAATTAAGATCTAAAAACATAACCAATAATAACTTGTTGAGATCTTACAAACATAGGGTTTGGGACACGTTAGAAGACTTTGTCACTTTAAACATTCAATGGTTACCAAGAGCATAGAATAAGGATGTTGATCATATGGCCTTAGTAGGCCCATAATATAACCTACCTAAAGAAATAAAGAATAAAATTAGCTAGTATGTAAAGTTGATAGTAAGGTCATATGTTCCTGATAATGCAACCAACTGGACAGTCTTCGATAGTGATCAACAAATTGTGAATTTTCTGAAAGAAGAAGCTGAATTCTCTAATAGAAACTAATCAAACTCTAAGATCAATATGAAGATCAAATCATTTAGTTGAAGACAAAAAAATTACCTATGGGCCTTGTAACTTTAGAGAGTATCTTTAACTCAGATGATCAACTAAAAGGTGAAAATAAGAACATCAGAGTCAATCAAGAAGACTATGAGCCGGTAGTCATTTGAGAGGGGAAAACATTGAAGATTGGAAAGGTATGTAATGATTCTAAAAAATGGGATTTTATTGAGTTGTGTCAAGAATTTGATGATAATTTCACTTGGAGTTATCAATATCTAAGAGGGTTTGACCTAAGCTTATCCCAACACACAATAGAGCTTGACCCAAATACCAAGCCTACTAGATAGAAATAGAAACCAATCAATCCAAAAATATAACCCTTAATGAAGAGTGAGTTGTCCAAATTGATAGAGGTTAATATCATTTTCCTTATCAAACACTCATCATAGGTTAATAACTTGGTCCCTGTAAGGAAAAAGAATGATAAAATTAGGTTGTGTAAATTTTAGGGACCTAAACAAAGTATCTTTGAAGGATCATTATCCCCTTCCACCCATGGAGTAAATTATTTAAACTGTATTAGGATCTGATAGGTTTTCCCTTTTAGATGGTTATTTTGGATATAATCAAATCTTATTATAGGAATCAGACTAGTTCAAGACTACTTTCACTAAAAAATGGGGCACATATGCATATAAAAATATGACTTTTGGTCTGACTAATATTAGTTGTACATTCCAAAGATCCATGGATATGGATTTCAGAGGTTTGATAAATGAGATGATCCTGTTATAACTAGATGACATCACCATTTATTCAAAACATGTTGATGTACACCTGGATTACCTTAGGAAATTTTTCTAAAGGTGTAAAGAAATTAGATTTTCCCTTAATCCAAAAAAGTGTGTTTTCATAGTTCATGAAGGTAAACTACTATGACTCTTTATTTATAAAGAGGGTCTTACAATAGACACAGAGAGAATAAGTGTTATATCTACTTTAGCACTTCTAAGCCATAAAAATGGATTATAGAGTTTCCTAAGAAAGATCAACTTTGTAAGAAGGTTTGTTCAAAATTTTCCCTCTATGGCCAAGCCCCTAACTGTAATGCTTAATAAGGGTATCATTTTCAACTAGACACAAGAAGGAAAAGATAGTTTTAAAGCCATCAAGTAGGGTATTTCTCAGGCTCCTACCCTGGTCAACCCCACTACGATAATGATTTCATTCTCTATGCTTTTGGATGGGAAGGTAGAATCCTATTTTCTAACCCATCATAATAAAGAACAATTGGAATAGCCAATATCTTTCTTCAGTCAATCCTTGAAGGATTATGAAGAAAAGTACAATTTTATGGAGAAGCAAGTGTATGTTATAATCAAATCTCTTAAGAATTTTAGGTATATGCTCTCCAATAATAAAATTCATCTAATGGTTAGTCACCAAAGTGTTAAAGAGTTCTTGTTGAGCCATGAATAAATGAAAAAAGGGTAGTATGGATCACAAAAGTTATGGAATATGACATGAATATCAAGATTATAAAGCTTGTAAGAGGAAAGGGCTTATGTGAATATTTGGCCTCTGATAAAAATACTATTGAGGTAGTATATAATATAGTATATGCTCAAAATACATCCCAACTGACCACTCCACCTCTATTCAACAGCTGGATCCATGACATGACTAGCTTCTTCCAGACTGACAAGTACCTGTATGATTTCCAACAGTCCAAGAAGGGGTATTTCATACTCCAATCTATTATTTATGTTCTTGTTGATGGAATATTGTTTAGGAAAGGTATGAATGGAGTCATGATAAGGTGTATTGATCACATTAAAGTCCAAAAAAGTGTTATAAGAGTTTCATGATGGTCCATCAGGGGGACATTTCTCTAAAAGAACCACAACCATCAAAATAATGAAAAGGGGATATTATTGGCTTGACATATTCAAATATACCCATCAATGGGTAAGGAACTAGAAAAAGTGTGCTAATTTATAGGCAAACAAATATTAGTATCTCTCCCTCTCAAACCAATCTAAGCTGACCAACTAGTTTCTCAATGGGGATTGGATTTTATTAGCATGATCAATCCATCATTGAGTGTAGGCCACAAATGGGTCCTTATCGCAACTGACTATTTCACCAAATGGACTGAAGCAGTTTTCATTGAAAGATGCCATGGATGCATCTATCCTAGAATTCATGGATGGCATATCATAAGGTTTGGTGTTCCTTACACCATTATCTCAAACAATGTCAAAAAAATTGTGAGCACTCAAGTGAGTGAATAGGATGTAAGGCACAATGTATACCTAAGTACTTCCAATTATTACCCATAAATTAATGGATTGGTTGAGTCTACTAATAAAAATATCATAAATATTATCAAAATAAATATGGATGATAATGAAAGGGCATGGCACATGAATTTGAAATCAGCATTATGGGCTAATAGGATCACTCCCAAGAGAGCCACTAGAAATTATCCATTCATGTTGGTATATGGAAGGGAAGATAGATTTTTAATATCAAATAAGTTACCATCTATAGAACTCAATCATCAGTTGGAATTGATTGACAATGATGAAATGATAGTATGATTAGTAGAACTCATGGAACTAAAATAAATTAGGAACTAGTCAATGAAAGTTTTGGAAGCAAATTAGGCTTTAAAAAAGAGAGCTTTTGAAAAAAATTATCTGACAAGAGCTTCAATGAAGGAGACATGATTCTCAAATGGAATGTTGAAAGAGCTAAACCAGGCAATCACATGAAGTTTGATGTAATATGGAGTGGTCCATACATCATAACTTAGTACAAGGGAGTAAATGAATTCTAACTATCTAAGCTCGATGGATCAAAACTACCTATCCCAGTCAACGGGATATATCTCAAAGCTTGATTTTGAGTTTGGAATTATTTCCAACAAACATTGTATATATTATATTTAGTTATTTTTCATAATAAGTGCTCTCATACAGGTTAACTCATTATGATTTTTTATTTCCTTAATTTTTTTTATTTTTCCCTGTTTCATTCTTGTTTAGGCAAATCCTAGTTTTGTTCTTCTCTAGTTAAAAGTGTGTTAAGCTTAAAATGACTCCATGCCTAATGAACAAGAAGGCTACTAGAAATAAATTGATTAGTAGGAAATCACCCCATAAAGGTCACCAAAAATATTGATATTTTTGTCTCAAAAACTATCAAAATATCTATTACCATAAGGGAGACCCATTAATTTTTTGGAAAAATACCTTAGAATGACCTAGTATCCCCCTTTTCTTAAGCCAATAAAAACTAGAAATTTGGGTACAATTTGCAACTTGAAAACTTTTTAAATTACACCCCAACCTCTACTTCTTGATAATCACTATACTCAATAGAAATAGGAGGTTAGAATATAATTTGTAACTTACAAACTTGTAAATTACTTTCTAACTTCCACTTTTTGCAAATCCCATGACTATCAAAAATTGGAACCCCATTCATAATTTTCAACTTACAAAGTTGTAAATTATGAATGGAGCTTTACCTTCTACCAATTACCTTCCATATAGAAAGCATACATTTAAAATCAATTTTCAACTTGTAAACTTGAAAATTTCTTTCCATCCTCCACTTCCTATGCATCACTCCAATTGGCAACTATAATTTTGATTACAATTTGCAAACTACAACTCGAGTCCTGCTTCCCATCAACTACCCTTCCTATAGAAACCAAAACCTCGATTACAATTTGTAACTTACAAAGTTATAAATTGTGCCTCGAGTTTTGTTTTCCCATTTTTAATGAACTAAGCTACCCAAAAGAAAGTGGAGGTCAAAGTGAAAATTGTAAAGTTACTCTAAGACTTTAAAGTTTTGAGCCTCCCACCAACTACTGACTTAAGGGAATTTATTAAAAAGGTTATATAAATCAAATTAGGGTTATTTAAAATCATTGTTGTAATTATGAATTGAAGAGATTTGAGTTATATAAATCTAAGCCATGACCCTATAAAGATGCCAAGTAATGTCATACCTTGAACTGACTACCATTATTACCTTTTGCTTGGTATTCCTCTATTGCTCCATGTGTTCTTTTGATTGATCATTTTCACTTTCAAAATTAGATTTTCATGCCATATTTTCTTATTTGATAACATTTTAGGGATTTTCTTTGCTTGGTGTCAAGATAGGATTTTAGTTTATTTTCACAGTGTCATCTCACGGGTCATTTATGTTGTCAAATTCCTGTCGAGTCATTCCTTTAAATGTTTTCTAGATATCAAGAAAGCCTAGGGTTTATTTTGAATTTTGTATAAACTATTAGAATATTTCCTTAAACATTCCTCACATAAGTCCCCATAAACTTTTCACTCACCAAAGTAACTCCAAAACCTATGGAGTTTCCACCTGCATTTGCAACCCCATATCTCCATACATAATCCTATTGCATTTTGTAACCCCAAAGCCTATCAGGGATATTAATTTCAATTAAAATCCTAAAACCCACAAATTTTTTCACTGGACATTACAAGTGTATTTTTAACCACAATCCTCATCAAAAAAATTCCCTACAAAATTAACTCCAAAGCTCACCAAACTTTTACTTGTGTTTTGCAATCCCAAATCCCACTAAATCTTTAGTTGGTTTTCCCACATCAATTTCCCCAGAATCCATGTCTAGAAAAGAGATGAAATTCAAATCCAAGGGACCTAGTATCCCACTCAGCCTAGAATTTAACACCAATAAGATCATGGGCATAAACCTAGGTCACATAGACCTATGTGATTTTAGGACTAGGGTGAATGTTGAATTTAAAAATGACTAGATTTAGAGAATTTATGACTATGGATTACCTCAAGAATTAGCTTCCCCTTATTAGTGTAGATCCCTAAGCTTGTTCTCACATTGGTGAATCACTATGATGTGAAGAAGAGAGAAGTATTAAATGACAAAGAGGAAATGATTCTGAACCTGGACCCCAAATTCAGAGACTTAGTGTTCCTAATTCCAAAATATGAGAGTTATCTCAATATAACTCCTAAATCATCAAAGAAGTTTTACTAAGACAGTAACACTAGATGTCTAATGATTATCAATAAATAATGGCTAAAATTCCCTAGGCCTACCTTTAGAAGACTACAAAAACCATTGGCAAGTATAGACTTTAAGGATGAAGTGGATGATTTAATCATACTCTTGCACAAGGTCACTGGAAACCTCGATGCTAAGAACTTTCAAGATTGGATGTACCAATACTTATGGGTAATCCACAAAAATAAGCAATACATCCACTAGGCATAGTTGATAAGGGACTCCATCCAAAAAAAATTGATGGAAGTCTAGAATATAGAAAATTTCTACATGACTTCATATCTAGTATACATATTATCAAAGTAGAGAGCCTTCCCAAGATTTAATATAGTAGCTAACCAAGTAAACAAGGTTTTCAATTATTACCCTAACCTCATCCTTCAGGTAAGTAGGCAACATTTCAGAAGGGTAAATGATGCATTCATAGACTACATCATAGTCATGTTTGACAAAGATTTAGAAAGGAAGAGATTCTTTGATGATACTACTTTAGAGATCACAAACTGGGGATCTTATTTCATTCAATTCCCCAAATACTCATACATCAAAGTAGGAGGATTCAGTGGTTGTCTTTACACCCTCGCAAGGTATGTAAGTGATAAATGAGCTTTAATGGAATTTTTGAGGTATCTTGTAGAGACTCATAAGTTATTATCAAGAAAACATAAGGCAAGAATCCATTTTCCCATTAGTATAGGTAGGTATACATGCCCTTCCCTATCCAAATCCAAGTGTTTTGATGCTGATATGATTTAGATGACCTTAAGAGCTCTTGATGCAAGGTATTTTTATGATGTGAAAGGAAGTGTTATAAGTATATTGGGGGTTACAACATATTCTCATGTTCCTTATTATGAAGACTATTGGGAGGACCTACAAGATGAAGAAGAGGTGAGACTGAAAGATTATTCTAGGATGACCCTAGATCAGATCAAGGCTTTTAACATGGCACCAATCCCTGAGGACTTGATAGATGATGAATCTCTAGTAGACAAAGTCTACTATAATAAAAATATCTTTCCTCAACCCCTTCCATAAATTAGGAGGTCCATCCCTAAGTCCTAAATAATGGATAAGACTAAAAATTTAATAAATAGGATAGTCAACTAGCTTAGGAACATCAAGGTGACCAAGGCAACTTTAAGCATTAGTGTTGATTAAAAGGACACACAAAGTTATCCTAGTTGTTTCTTGGCATATTATAACTAAGCAAAAAAGTGGGATTTTCCCTTGGTGCTCAACATTTTACACTTAGTTGCATCTGCATCAATTCACATAAGGCACTGGCCTTTTGCACTCATCAAAAGCACAACTGAGAAGGAATCAAGTCTTGCATTAGGCTAGTTGTGCCATGGTACAAGACATCAATTATAGGACTTGGTTATTTAAAATAAAGCTTTAGGTAGATTCATAGGTGAAAACCCTTCATGGGCTAAGCTTGATGGCCTATAAGTGCAATATTTTTGGTGGACTAGTTTTAAAGTCATAAGGGCATAAGCCTTAGCCTTTTTTAAGTTAATCCTAGCATCATATTAGTGCTTGAAGGGTCAATTAGATTATTTTTATTTAAGTTTTCATATTAGGCTCATGCTTCTAGAAAGGGTAGGAACACTTGTCATAGACTCTCTTCACTTGATATTTTTTTTTAATTTATGGCTAACATCATCATTTATTAAAAAGACACAATTAAGATCATAAATTAGAAGCATGCATAACCATTACTCAATATAACTAAAATGAAATTAAACCTTTACATTCTCATTCAAATATTAATATAAATATGTATACACTAGATTCATCATGTGTACTCCAACCATTCTTTATCATTAATCAAATTTAAAATATAGAGCATATAGTTCATGGCATCTAGAAATAAGTAATTGCCTAGCTTAAGCTATTTAATGACCCAGAGGCTCAAAAGCGAGCATGGGAACTTACAATTGGAGCCTTACTAGCATCCATACTACTCTTAGGTCTAATGGCAGCCATATAAATGTTTATAGATCATTTCCAATTCATTAGAGCTTTACTCCACTATTTTCATGTCTCATTGCTTCACTAGTTTGAACTCCTTTTATAGCTCTTCAAGAACAAATATACCAAGGTAGAATGCACACATCAAGTGTTGAGATTTATCCTTTGTGATCATTCTTGACATCTCCATCACCTTGAAAAATTCATGCTATATTCACCACATATTTCCTAATCATTAAAGATGCCCTAGAAATCCTAGAATTTGTTAGCTGCCTACCAGTGAACACAAATTATGCACTAAACCTTCCAATTGATGCCAAAATGTCATCATTAATAAAAATAATGTCTCATTATAATTTGGATGTCATGATGGCATGAATCTTGTGATTACTAAACTAATGAGCCCAACATTATCCCATATAAAATTTCTAGTCCATTCTTAAACTATGTTGTCAAAGTCTTTGGCATGCAGAACTTAGGTGCACTCTCTTTAAGTTCAGTGTTGAAGTCTTCAAATCCATTAATGGAAAGCTTTATTTATTTATTATTTATATCTATTTTGGTATATGCAACACAAAACACAATCACATTAGTCTTTTCCATCTCCTTCTAGAAGGCCTCTACATTTGTCTTAGCCTTATTCACATTCCCATCTAGGATTTCTCTTTGCTCATAGGCCTTCGTACATAGAGTGCAAAAGAGTGATTCTAAGTTATTCTCTTGGTCCTTGATTTAATTTATTAACATATTGATATTCCACATGATCTACTATGCTCTGACCTACTTATTGAGTACACCTATGCCATCAGCTTCTCCTTCTATTTCTTTGCCTATTTGAGGTGCATGTCTATGATTGATGCTTGGTTTAAGAAGCTCAAGAAGATAGAAAAATCTACATCTATTCCCTCCTATAGTTTTTTAAAGAGGTATTATATCTCTTTGAGCTTATAAATAATCTCCTTCTATATCATAGTGTGGGGATCTTCTTCTTATTATTATTTTTATTCTTGCATATCAACTCAGGTTTTAACTTTAGGAGCATCTGTGTTAAGTTGTGCAGCTAACAGCTTCACTATTATGCAAATGTGGAGGTTTTTGAGTGTTAAAGTAATTGACATTAGTCAGGGCAACCAACATCAGTCATATTCAGTGTACATAGTAACCGACATCAGTTAGGGGTCGGTCGGCATTGGTCAGACAAGAATCGACGTCGGTCACCTGTGCATTTCTAGGTGGCGTTTCCAGAATTAAAATTGCTAATTTTAGGAGAATAGTGAGTTTGCATGTAAAGACTAATTTTAGTCTTGAGTCTACATTTCTAATTATTGTTTGGTTTGGGATCTATTTAAGAGACCCATGGGGCTGTATTGTAATCAAGGACTAAGCAGGATTAGATCCTCAACTTGAAGGCAAGAACAACAATTGGGTTGGTTGTTTCAAGGGGTGTAAGATCAGTTGATCTGCAAGTAGCAAGATTAGAGAGATCTACATGGTAAGTAAGATCAATTAGATCTACAAGGGTGCAAGATCAAAGAGATCTACTTGGTGGACTGATAGTAGGTAACAACAACCATTGGGTTGATTGTCACTGATTGATGGAGGGAACAACTCAGTTATTGAGTTGTGATTGTAATTGATTGAGAGAAAAAACTCTTGAGGGAGAATTATTGTACACCCAAGAGTTGTGGGAAGAGTGAGATTTATTCATTGTATTTCCTTCTGGAAGAGTGTTAATATAGATTGAATTATTTCTCGTATCTCATATTCTTTTTTGGTTCTAAATTCTAGTTACACATTACTTCTGGTTTAATTCTGTGTTTAGTTTCTTATACAATAGTAATCAATTGTACTCTTAAGAGAGTATCCTAATAGTTGGTATCAGAGCTTTGTATTCTAGATCCTGACAAGTGGTATCAGAGCTTGGTTCAGAGCTTGCTTCACTAACACCTTGGTTTTAGAGTGTGTTAAGTGTTTGTTGATTACAGGTCACTCACAGGAGTTTTTGTTTGAGTGAAAGTAAAGCAATGGCAGAATAAAGTAAGATAAAAATAGAGAAATTCAATGGCAAAAATTATCAATTATAGAAGATGCAGATAGAAGATTATCTATATCAAAAAGATCTATATTTACAGTTGGATGGGGTTGCATGCAAGCCCACAGATATGCAAGATGAAGAATGGAATGTTCTTGATAGGAAGGCTCTGAGAACTATAAGGTTGAGCCTAAAATCATCTGTGATTTCTAACTTATCACAGGCAAAAATAATGGTAGAGTTAATAGAATCTTTAGCAAATTTATATGAAAAACCCTCAGCTTCGAATAAAATATTTCTTATGAAGCAATTATTTAATTTGCAAATGCAGGAAGGTGGATCGGTATATAGTCATCTTAGTGATTTCTATGGATTAGTAAATCAGTTAAATTCAGTCAAAATAGTTTTTGATGATGAAATTAAGGATCTCTTAATCTTATGCTCTTCACCTAAAATTTGGGATAGCTTGGTAATGGCAGTTAGTAATACTGCGTCTGCTTCAAATATCTTGAAAGTTAATGACGTTGTTAGTGTAATCTTAAATAAAAAAATTGCAAGAAAAGCACAGGGGAATCATCAGATAATATTTTAAGTGTTGAAAGTAGGAGAAGGCAAAAAGAAAAGAGCAAGCAAGGGAAATCAAGGTCAAAGATAGGTAGGAGATCCAAATCTAGAAATAGAGGTATAACCTGTTGGAATTGTGGAAAGAAAAGGCATGTAAAGAAAGATTGTTGGTTGAAATAAAATTAGCATGAAAGAAATAAAGAAGCAAATGATGCAAGTATTGTTACATGGGATGCTCTTATATGTTCCTTAGATAAATTAGAATCTTGGGTTTTAGATTCGGGTGCCTCTTTCTATGCAATCCCAAATAGAAATTTTTTTCATGATTATGTCCATCGAGACTTTGGAAAATTTTATTTAGGAGATGGTGAGCCTTGTCAAATGGTTGGCAAAGGGGAAGTGCAGCTGAAATTGTAGAATGGCAACACATGGGTGTTGAAGGATGTCATGCATGTCCCAGTCCTAAAGCAGAATTTGATTTTTGTAAGAAAGTTGGATGATGAGCGTTACACAGTAACTCTCACAGTAGAATCTTAAAAAGTTTTCAAGAGTGCATTTGTTTTAGCAAGAGGTAAGAAAGTAGGTACACTTTATCTATCTACTTGTATTACTGATTCTCCTTCTATTTTATCTACTTCAGATGTAGATGCAAAAAAGTGGCACTATAGGCTTGGTCACATGAGAGAGAAGGGAATGGATGTTCTTAAGTCAAAAGGTAAGCTTTCAGATTTGTAAAGCATAGATCAAGATTTCTATAAGCAACAAAAAAAAGTGAGGTTTCTTAAAATTGGGTCAACAAAGAAGAAGCACAGATTGGAGCTTGTTCACACAAAGGTGTGGGGACCAGTTCAGGGAGCTTCTATTGGAGGATCAAGTATTACATAAAGAGGAAATTTGATGTTTTTGACACTTATAAGAACTGAAAAGCCTTGGTTTTCAAGGAGAAGATGATGGACAGAGATCAGCTCAAGAGGTTCAATAATTCTGAGTAGGGCAATGTTGATTTGGATAAGATTATGATCCAAAATGAGCTCACAGGTAAAAATCATCACTCACAGGAAAACACAAAAATTGAACTCAGTCAGATAAAGACCGACGTCGATCAGGAAGGAATCAACGTCGATCTAGTGGAGACCAAAGTCGGTGATGTCAGGTAGGTGGAAACTGACATCAGTCAGGTAAGAATTGACGTCGGTCATGTCGGTCACATGGAACCAACATCAGTCAAGAGTAGACTGAGAGATGATCAAGATCAGTCACTATTAGAATGAAATTTGGGCAGACAGTGAGCTCTCAAAGAGTCTCAAATGTCCATGAGGAGGACTAAAAGGGTAAGTAAGCCTCAAATTCATTATTCCACTTCTTTATACTACATATTGCTCACTGATGGTCAAGAACCAGGAAGTTTTGAAGAGGCAATGCAGGTAGAATCTAGGAAACAGTGGGAGCATGGCATGAATGAGGAAATTGATTCCTTGGAAGAGAAATAAACATGATATTTGGTAGAGTTTCCAGCCAGAAAGAAAGCACTAAAAGAGGAATGGATTCACAGGTTAAAGAAAAGAGAGAATGGACAGGTGAGATAGAAGGCCAGGTTATATGGTCTTGAGCAAGCTCCAGGATAGTGGTATATGAGGTTTGACAAGTTTATGACAAAGCATGGCTTTAGTCAATGTCAATGTGACCATTGTGTTTATTTTACCAGGTTGGATAATATTAGCTACATTATCCTATTACTGTATGTAGTGTATATGCTTGTTGCAGGGTCACACATGCAAGGAATTGCTGAGCTAAAGGTAAAAGTAGCTCAGACATGTGTCAAAAAGGATTTAAGAGTAGTGAAGAAAATCTTTGGCATTATTATTTCTAGATACAGGGAAAATCATAGGTTGATTTTGTCTCAAGAGGATTATGTGAATAAGGTAGTGGAGAGGTTCAATTTGTAGGATGAAAAACAAATAAGCACACCTATGGTTGGATAGTTCAAGTTGAGCTATGAATAGTGTCCTAAATCACATGATGAGGTTGAGTATATGGTATGTACTAGACCTGATATTACCTAAACAGTGAGATTTATCAGTAAATTTATGGCCAATCCAAGAAAGGAGCACTAGAAAGCAGTTTAGTAGATTCTCAGGTATCTAAGAAGGACCAGTAGCAGGTATTTATGCTATACAGGGTCAAGCACTTCTCTACATTGACATGTAGATTCGTATATCACAGGTGACTTAGACGACAGGAGAAGCACCACAAGATATGTGTTCACTATTGGTGGAATGGCGGTTTGTTGGATATCAGAGTTGCAGAAGGTTGCTGCAGTCATGGTGGCTAGCAAGGATAAGAACCCTGTAGATATATTAACAAAGCCAAGAACAAAAGAGAAGTTGAATCGTTATTAAAATTTTATTGGTCTTCAAGATTGAATTTGAAGAGGGATACAAGCTAGAAACAAATTAGAGGATGTATAGGTACAGGTACAAGTACAGTTATTTATCTCTAAGTGGAAAATTGTTATGTTATGGAGCTAAAAGCTTCACTGTTATGCAAATGTGGAGGTTGCTAAGTGTTAAAGTAATTGATGTCAGTCAAGCCAACCAACATCAATCATATTTAGTGTACACAGTAATCGACATTAGTTAGGGGTCGATCGGCATCGGTCAGATAGGAACTGACGTCGATCACCTGTGCATTTCCAAGTGGTATTTTTAGAATTAGAATTGTTAATTTTAAGAGAATAGTGAGTTTGCATGTAAAGACTAATTTTAGTCTTGAATCTACATTTCTAATTATTATTTGGTTTGGGATCTATTTAAGAGTTCCATGGGGCTATATTGTAATCAAGGACTAAGAAATATTAGATCCTCAACTTGAAGGCAAGAACAACAATTGGGTTGGTTGTCTTTAGGGGTGTAAGATCAGTTGATATGTAGGTAGCAAGATCAAGAATATCTACATGGTAAGTAAGATTAGTTAAATCTGTAAGGGTTCAAGATCAAGAAGATCTACTTGGTGGACTGGCAGTAGGCAACAATAACCATTGGGTTGATTGTCACTGACTAGTGGAGGGAACAACTCGGCTATTGAGTTGTGATTGTAATTGATTGAGAGAGAAAACTCTTAAGGAAGAATTACTGTACACCCAAGAGGTGTGGAAAGAGTGAGATTTATTCATTGTATTTCCTTTTGAAAGAGTGTTAATATAGATTGTATTATTTCTCGTATCTCATATTCTTTGTTGGTTCTAAATTCTAGTTACATATTTCTTCTGGTTTAATTCTGTGTTTAGTTGCATATACAATAGTAATCAATTGTACTCTTAGGGCAGGATCTTGATAGTTGGTATCAGAGCTTTGTGTTCTAGATCCTGACAAGTGGTATCAGAGCTTGGTTCAGAGATTGGTTCACTAACACCTTGGTTTCAGAGTGTGTTAAGTGTTTGTTGATTACAAGTCATTCACAGGGGTTTTTGTTTGAGTGGGAGTAAAGCAATGGCAGAAAAAAGTAAGCTAAGAATGGAAAAAATTAATGGCAAGAATTATCAATTATGGAGGATGCAGATAGAATAATATTTGTATCAGAAAGATCTATACTTACCGTTGGGTGGAATTGCATGCAAGCCCACATATATGAAGGATGAAGAATGGAATGTTCTTGATAGGAAGGCTCTGGGATCTATAAGGTTGAGCCTGGCATCATCTTTGATTTCCAACTTATCATAAGCAAAGACAACGATAGAGTTAATGGAATCTTTGGAAAATTTATATGAAAAACCCTCGGCTTCAAATAAGGTATTTCTTGTGAAACAATTATTTAATTTGCAAATGCAGGAAGGTGGATCGGTATATAGTCATCTCAGTGATTTCCATGGATTAATAAATTAGTTAAATTCAGTCAAAATAGTTTTTGATGATGAAATTAAGGCTCTCTTAATCTTATGTTCTTTACCTGCAAGTTAGGATAGCTTGGTAATGGCAGTTAGTAATACTGTGTCTACTTCAAATATCTTGAAAGTTGATGATGTTGTTAGTGTAATCTTGAATGAATAAATTCATAGAAAAAGCACAAAAGAATCATCAGGTAATGCTTTAAGTGTTGAAAGCAGGGGAATGCTAAGAGAGAAGAGCAAGCAAGGGAAATCAAGATCAAAGATAGGCAGGAGATGTAAATTCAAAAATGGAGGTATAACCTGCTAAAATTGTGGAAAGAAAGGGCATGTAAAGAAAGATTGTTGGTTGATAGAAAATCAACACAAAAGAAATAAAGAAGTAAATGATGTAGGTATTGTTGCATGGCATGCTCTTATATGTTCCTTAGATAAAGTAGAATCTTGGGTTTTAGATTCTAGTGCCTCTTTCCATGCAACCACAAATTAAAAAAAATCATGATTATGTCCATGGAGACTTTGGAAAAATTTATTTAGGGGATGGTGAGCCTTGTAAAATGGTTGGCAAAAGGGAAGTGCAGCTGAAATTATAGAATGACAACACATAGGTGTTGAAAGATTTCATGCATGTCCCAGTCCTGAAGTGGAATTTGATTTTTGTAGAAAAGTTGGGTGATGATGGTTGCATAGTAACTCTCACAACAAAATCTTGGAAAGTTTCCAAGGGTGCACTTATTTTAGCAACAAGTAAGAAAGTAAGTACTCTTTATCTATCTACTTGTATTACTGATTGTCCTTTTGTTTTAGCTACTTCAGATGTAGATGCAAAAATGTGGCACTATAGGCTTGGTCACATGAGTGAGAAGGGAATGGATGTTCTTAAGTCAAAAGGTAAGCTTTTAGATTTGAAAAGCATAGATCAAGATTTATGTAAGCAGAAAAATAAAGTGAGATTTCTTAAAACTGAGTCAACAAAGAAGAAGCACAGATTGGAGCTTATTCACACAAAGGTGTGGGGACCAATTCTAGGAGCTTCTATTGGAGGATCACAGTATTGCATAAAGAGAAAATATGATATTTTTGACACTTCTAAGAACTAGAAAGCCTTGGTTTTTAAGGAGAAGATGATGGACAGAGATCCACCCAAGAGGCTAAATAATTTTGAGTAGAGAAATGTTGATTTGGACAAGGTTATGATCCAAAATGAGCTCACGGGTAAAAATCATCACTCACAGAAAAACATAAAAACTGATGTCAGTCAGGCAGAGACTGACATCGATCAGGTAGGAACTGACGTCGGTCTGATGGAGACCAAAGTCGATGATGTTAGGCATGTGAAAATCGACATCATTCAGGTAAGAATTGATGTCAGTCAGGTTGGTCACATGAAATTGACATCGATCGATTGTAGACTGAGAGATGATCAAGATCGATCACTGTTTGAACAAAATTTGGGTGGATAGCAAGCTGTCAAGGAGTCTCAAATGCTAATGAGGACTAAAAGGGTAAGTAAGCCTTAAATTCATTATTCCCCTTCTTTATACTACTTGTTGCTCATTGATGGTGAACTAGGAAGTTTTGAAGTGGCAATGCAGGTAGAATACAAAAAATAATGGGAGTATGGCATGAATGAAGAAATTTATTTCTTGAAAGAGAACCAAACGTGGGATTTGGTAGAGTTACCAGTTAGAAAGAAATCAATAAAAGACGAATGGATTTATAGGTTAAAGAAAGGAGAGAATGGATAGGTGAGATAGAAGGCCAGGTTATAATGTCTTGAGCAAGCTCTAGGATAGTGGTATATGAGGTTTCACAAGTTTATGACAAAGCATGGCTTTAGTCAATGTCAATGTGACCATTGTGTTTATTTTATCAGGTTGGATAATATGAGCTACATTATCATGTTACTGTATGTAGTGTATATGCTTGTTGCAGGGTCACACATGCAAGGAATTGCTGAGCTAAAGGTAAAAGTAGCTCAGACATGTGCTAGGAAGGATTCAGGAGCAGCAAAAAAAATCCTTGGCATGAGTATTTCTAGAGATAGGAAAAATCATAGGTTGATTTTGTCTCAAGAGGATTATGTAAATAAGGTAGTGGAAAGGTTCAATTTGTAGAATGCAAAACCGATAAGCATACTTATGGTTGGACAGTTCAAGTTGAGCTATAAATAGTGTCTTAAATCACATGATGAGGTTGAGTACATGGTATGTACTAGACCTAATATTACCTAAGAAGTGGGAGTTATCAACAAGTTTATGGCCAATCTAGAAAAGGAGCACTGGAAAGCAGTTTAATGGATTCTTAGATATCTGAGAGGGACTAACAGCTGGTATTTATGCTATGCAGGGTCAAGCACTTATCTACATGGGCATGTAGATTCGAATATGGCAGGTGACTTGGATGACCAGAGAAGCACCATAGGATATGTGTTCACTAATGGTAGAACGGCGGTTACTTGGATATCAGAGTTGCAGAAGGTTGTTGCAGTCACAGTGGCTAGCAAAGATAAGAACCCTGTAGATATATTAACAAATTCAAGAACAAAGGAGAAGTTGAATCCTCATTCAACTTTTATTGGTCTTCAAAATTGAATTTGAAGAGAGATATAAGCTAGAATTAAATTAGAGGATGTATAAGTACAGGTACAGGTGCAGTTGTTTATCCTCAAGTGGGAGATTGTTAAGTTGTGGAGCTAAAAGCTTCACTATTATGCAAATGTGGAGGTTGTTGAGTGTTAAATTAATTGATATTGGTCAGGCCAACCTGCATCAGTCATATTCAGTGTACACAGTAGCTGACATTAGTTAGGTGTCGGCTAGCATCGGTCAGATAGAAATCGACGTCGATCACCTGTGCATTTCTAGGCAGCATTTTCAGAATTAAAATTGCTAATTTTAGGAGAATAGTGAGTTTGCATGTAAAGACTAATTTTAGTTTTGAGTCTATATTTTTAATTATTATTTGATTTGGGATCTATTTAAGAGACCCATGGGGTTGTATTGTAATCAAAGACTAAGAAGGATTAGATCCTCAAACTTGAAGGCAAGAACAACAATTGGGTTAGTTGTTTCAAGGAGTGTAAGATCAGTTGATCTGCAGATAGCAAGATCAGAGAGATCTACATGATAAGTAAGATCAGTTAGATCTACAAGGGTGTAAGATCAAGGAGATCTACTTGGTAGACTGGCAGTAGGCAATAATAACCATTGGGTTGATTGTCGATGATTGGTGGAGGGAACAACTCGGTTATTGAATTGTGATTGTAATTGATTGAGAGATAAAACTCTTGAGAGAGAATTACCGTACACCCAAGAGGTGTGGGAAGAGTGAAATTTATTCATTGTATTTCCTTCTAAAAGAGCATTAATACAAATTGTATTGTTTTTCGTATCTCATATTCTTTGCTGGTTCTGAACTCTAGTTACATAATACTTCTGGTTTAATTCCATGTTTAGTTGCTTATACAATAGCAATCAATTGTACTCTTAGGAGAAGATCTTGATAGTTGATATCAGAGCTTTGTGTTCTAGATCCTGACAAGTGGTATCAAAGCTTGGTTCAGAGCTTGCTTCACTAACACCTTGGTTTCAGAGTGTGTTAAGTGTTTGTTGATTACAAGTCACTCACAGGGGTTTCTGTTTGAGTGAGAGTAAAGCAATGGCAAAAAAAAGTAAGTTAAGAATGGAGAAATTTAATATAAAAAATTATTAATTATGGAGGATGCAGATAGAAGATTATCTGTATCAAAAAGATATGTACTTATCATTGGGTGGGGTTGCATGCAAGCCCACAGATATGCAAGATGAAGAATGAAATGTTCTTGATAAGAAGGCTCTGGGATCTATAGAGTTGAGCCTGGCATCGTCTGTGATTTTCAACTTATCACAGGCAAAGACAATGGTAGAGTTAATGGAATTTTTGGCAAATTTATATGAAAAACTCTTAGCTTCGAATAAGGTATTTTTTATGAAGTAATTATTTAATTTGCAAATGCAGGAAGGTGGATCGGTATATAGTCATCTTAGTGATTTCCATGGATTAGTAAATTAGTTAAATTCAATCAAAATAGTTTTTGATGATGAAATTAAGACTTTCTTAATCTTATGCTCTTTACCTGAAAGTTGGGATAGCTTGGTAATGGCAGTTAGTAATGTTGCATCTGCTTCAAATATCTTAAAATTTGATGATGTTGTTAGTGTAATCTTGAATGAAGAAATTTACGAAAAAAGTACAGGGGAATCATCAAGTAATGATTTAAGTGTTGAAATCAGGGGAAGGCAAAGAGAGAAGAGCAAGCAAGGGAAATCAAGGTCAAAGATAGGTAGAAGATCCAAATCCAGAAATGGAGTTATAACCTGCTAAAATTGTAGAAAGAAAGGGCATGTAAAGAAAGATTGTTGGTTGAAAGAAAATCAGTATGAAAGAAATAAAGAAGCAAATAATGTAGGTATTGTTACACGGGATGCTCTTATATGTTCCTTAGATAAATTAGAATCTTGGGTTTTAGATTCTGGTGCCTCTTTCCATGCAACCCCAATTAGAAAAAAAATTCATGATTATGTCCATGGAGACTTTGGAAAAATTTATTTAAGGGATGGTGAGCCTTGTCAAATGGTTGGCAAAGGGGAAGTGCAGTTGAAATTGCAGAATGGAAACACATGGTTGTTGAGGGATGTCATGCATGTCCCAGTCCTGAAGTAGAATTTGATTTTTGTAAGAAAGTTGGGTGACGAGGGTTGCACAGTAACTCTCACAGTAGAATCTTGAAAAGTTTCCAAGGGTGCACTTATTTTAGCAAGAGGTAAGAAAGTAGGTACTCTTTATCTATCTACTTGTATTACTGATTCTTTTTCTATTTTATCTACTTCAGATGTAGATGCAAAAATGTGGCACTATAGGCTTGGTCACATGAGTGAGAAGGGAATGGATGTTCTTAAATCAAAAGATAAGCTTTCAGATTTGAAAAGCATAGATCAAGATTTCTGTAAGCAATAGAAGAAAGTGAGATTTCTTAAAACTAAGTCAATAAAGAAGAAGCATAGATTGGAGCTTGTTCACATAAAGGTGTGGGGACCAATTCAGGGAGCTTCTATTGGAGGATCATAGTATTGCATAAAGATGAAATTTGATGTTTTTGAAACTTTTAAGAACTGAAAAGCTTTGGTTTTCAAAGAGAAGATGATGGATAGAGATCAGCTCAAGAGGTTGAATAATTTTGAGTAAGGCAATATTGATATGGACAAGGTTATGATCCAAAATGATCTCACAAGTAAAAATTATCACTCACAAGAAAACACAAAAACTGACGTCGTTCAGGTAGAGACCAATGTCTATCAGGCAGGAACTGACGTCAGTCTGGTGGAGACCAAAGTCAGTGATGTCAGGCAGGTGGAAACTGATGTCAGTCAAATAAGAACCGACGTCTGTCAGGTCGGTCACATGGAACTAACATCGGTCAGGTGTAGACTGAGAGATGACCGAGATTGGTCACTGTTAAAATAAAATTTAGGCAGACAACAAGCTATCAAAGAGTCTCAAACACCCATGAAGAGGACTGAAAGGGTAAGTAAGTCTCAAATTTGTTATTCCCCTTTTTTATACTATTTGTTTCTCACTAATGCCGAACTAGGAAGTTTTGAAGCGGCAATGTAGGTAGAATCCAGGAAATAGTGGAAGCATGGAATGAATGAGGAAATTGATTCCTTGAAAGAGAACCAAACGTGAGATTTGGTAGAGTTGCCAGCTGAAAAGAAAGCACTAAAAGACGAATGGATTCACATGTTAAAGAAAGGAGACAATGGACAAGTGAGACAGAAGGCTAGGTTATATGGTCTTGAGTAAGCTCCAAAATAGTGGTATTTGAGGTTTGATAGGTTTATAACAAAGCATGGCTTTAGTCAATGTCAATGTGTCCATTATGTTTATTTTACTAGGTTGAATAATATTAGCTACATTATTTTGTTACTGTATGTAGTGTATATGCTTATTGCAGGGTCACAAATGTAGGAAATTATTGAGCTAAAGGTAAAAGTAGCTTAGACATTTGTCAAGAAGGATTTAAGAGTAGCAAAAAAAATCATTGGTATGAGTATTTCTAGAGACAGAGAAAATCACAAGTTGATTTTGTCTCAAGAGGATTATGTGAATAAGGTAGTGGAGAGGTTCAATTTGCAAGATGCAAAATTGGTAAGTACACCTATGGTTTGATAGTTCAAGTTGAGCTATGAATAGTGTCTTGAATCACATGATGAGGTTGAGTACATGGTATGTACTAGACCTGATATTATTCAAGCAGTGAGAGTTGTCAGCAAGTTTATGGCCAATCTAAGAAACGAGCACTAGAAAGCAGTTCAGTGAATTCTCAGGTATTTGAGAGGGACTAGTAGTAGGTATTTATGCTATGCAGAGTCATGCACTTCTCTACATAGGCATGTAGATTCAGATATGGTAAGTGACTTGGATGACAAGAGAAGCACCACAGGATATGTGTTCATTATTAGTTGAACGGTGGTTAGTTAGATATCAGAGTTACAGAAGGTTATTGCAGTCACAGTGGCTAGCAAGGATAAGAACCTTGTAGATATGTTAACAAAGCCAGGAACAAAAGAGAAGTTAAATTGTCATTCAACTTTTGTTGGTCTTCAAGATTGAACTTGAAGAGGGATACAAGCCAAAAACAAATTAGAAGATGTATAGGTACAATTATAGGTACAGGTGTAGTTATTTATCTCCAAGTGGGAGATTGTTAAGTTGTGCAGCTAAAACCTTCACTATTATGCAAATGTAGAGGTTGTTGAGTGTTAAAGTAATCGACATCAATCAGGCCAACCGACATTGGTCATATTCAGTGTACACAATAACTGACATCGATTAGGGGTCGATTGGCATCGATCAGAAAGGAACTGACATCGGTCACCTGTGTGTTTCTAGACAACATTTTTAGAATTAGAATTGCTAATTTTAGGAGAACAATGAGTTTGTATGTAAAGACTAATTTTAGTCTTGAGTTTGCATTTCTAGTTATTGTTTGGTTTGGAATCTATTTAAGAGACCCATGGGGTTGTATTATAATTAAGGACTAAGAAGGATTAGATCCTCAACTTGAAGGCAAGAATAAAAATTGGGTTGGTTGTCTCAAGGGGTGTAAGATCAGTCAATCGACAGGTAGCAAGATCAAGGAGATCTACATGGTAAGTAAGATTAGTTAGATCTGCAAGGGTGCAAGATCAAGGAGATCTACTTGGTGGACTGGTAGTAGGCAACAACAACCATTGGGTTGATTGTCACTGACTAGTGGAGGGAACAACTCGGTTATTGAGTTGTGATTGTAATTGATTGAGAGAGAAAACTCTTGAGGGAGAATTACTATACACCTAAGAGGTGTGAGAAGAGTGAGATTTCTTCATGGTATTTTCTTCTAGAAGAGTGTTAATACAGATTGTATTATTTCTCATATCTCATATTCTTTGTTGGTTTTGAATTCTAGTTACATATTACTTTTGGTTTAATTTCGTGTTTAGTTGCTTATACAATAGTAATCAATTGTACTCTTAGGAGAGGATCCTTATAGTTGGTATCAGAGCTTTATGTTATAGATCCTGACAAGTGGTATCAGAGCTTGGTTCAGAGCTTTCTTCACTAACACTTTGGTTTCAGAGTGTGTTAAGTGTTTGTTGATTACAGGTCACTCACAGGGGTTTCTGTTTGAGTGGAAATAAA
The DNA here is from genome assembly GCA_037957365.1 of Torreya grandis. Lineage (NCBI taxonomy): Eukaryota > Viridiplantae > Streptophyta > Pinopsida > Cupressales > Taxaceae > Torreya > Torreya grandis. Next base: position 3,024,077 of record JARHVA010000962.1, read on the forward strand.
GCAATGGTAGAAGAAAGTAAGCTAAGAATGGAGAAATTCAATGGCAAAAATTATCAATTATGGAGGATGTAGATAGAAGATTATCTTTATCAAAAAGATCTGTACTTACCGTTGGGTGGGGTTGCATGCAAGCCCAAAGATATGCAAGATGAAGAATAGAATGTTCTTGATAGGAAGGCTCTGGGATCTATAAGGTTGAGCCTGGCATCGTCTATGATTTTTAACTTTTCACAGGCAAAGACAATGGTAGAGTTAATGGAATCTTTGGCAATTTTATATGAAAAACCTTCAGCTTTGAATAAGGTATTTCTTATGAAACAATTATTTAATTTGCAAATGCAGGAAGGTGGATTGATATATAGTCATCTTAGTGATCTCCATGGATTAGTAAATTAGATAAATTCAGTTAAAATAGTTTTTGATGATGAAATTAAGGCTCTCTTAATCTTATACTCTTTACCTGAAAGTTGGGATAGCTTGGTAATGATAGTTAGTAATATTGCGTCTGCTTCAAATATCTTGAAAGTTGATCATGTTGTTAGTGTAATTTTGAATGAAAAAAATAATAGGAAAAGCATAGGGGAATCATCAGGTAATGATTTAAGTGTTGAAAGTAGGGGAAGGCAAAGAGAGAAGAGAAAGAAAGTGAAATCAAGGTCAAAAATAGGTAGGTGATCCAAATCCAAAAATGGAGTTATAACCTGCTGGAATTGTGGAAAGAAAGGGCATCTAAAGAAAGATTGTTGGTTGAAAGAAAATCAGCATGAAAGAAATAAAGAAGTAAATGATGTAGGTATTATTGCACGGGATGCTCTTATATGTTCATTAGATAAAATAAAATCTTGGGATTTAGATTCTCGTGCCTCTTTCCATGCAACCCCAAATAAAGAATTTTTTCATGATTATGTCCATGGAGACTTTGGAAAATTTTATTTAGGGGATGGCGAGCCTTGTCAAATGGTTGGAAAAGGGAAAGTGCAACTGAAATTGCAGAATGGCAACACATGGGTGTTGAAGGATGCCATGCATGTCTCAGTCTTGAAGTGGAATTTGATTTCTATAACAAAGTTGGGTGATGAGGGTTGCACAGTAACTCTCACAGTGGAATTTTGGAAAATTTTTAAGGGTGCACTTGTTTTAGGAAGAGGTAAAAAAGTAGGTACATTTTATCTATCTACTTGTATTATTGATTCTCCTTTTATTTTATCTATTTCAGATGTAGATGCAAAAATGTGGCACTATAGGCTTGGTCACATGAGTGAGAAGGGAATGGATGTTCTTAAGTCAAAAGGTAAGCTTTCAAATTTGAAAAGCATATATCAAGATTTCTTTAAGCAACAAAAGAAAATGAGGTTTCTTAAAACTGGGTCAATAAAGAAAAAGAACAGATTGGAGCTTGTTCACATAAAGGTGTGGGGACCAGTTCAGAGAGCTTCTATTGGAGGATCACAGTATTGCATAAAGAGAAAATTTGATGTTTTTGACACTTCTAAGAACTAAAAAGCCTTCATTTTCAAAGAGAAGATGATGGATAGAGATCAGCTCAAGAGGCTAAATAATTTTGAGTAAGGCAATGTTGATTTAGATAAGGTTATGATCCAAAATGAGTTCACAGGTAAAAATCATCACTCACAAAAAAACACAAAAACTGACGTCGATCAGGCAAAGACTGACGTCAATTAGGTAGGAACTGACATCGGTCTAGTGGAGACCAAAGTCAATGATGTCGATCAGGTTGAAACTGACGTCAGTCAGGTAAAAATCAACGTCGGTCAGGTCGGTCACATGGAACCGACATCAGTCGGGTGTAGAATGAGAGATGACTAGAAATGGTCACTGTTAAAATGAAATTTAGGTGAACAGCAAGCTGTCAAGGAGTCTCAAACGCCCATGAAGAGAACTAAAAGGGTAAGTAAGCCTCAAATTCATTATTCCCCTTATTTATACTACTTGTTGCTCACTAATGGTCAAGAACTAGGAAGTTTTGAAGAGGCAATGCAGGTAGAATCCAAAAAATAGTGGGATCATGACGTGAATGAGGAAATTGATTCCTTGGAATAGAACTAAACATGGGATTTGGTAGAGTTGCTAGCTGGAAAGAAAGCATTGAAAGATGAATAGATTCATAGGTTAAAAAAAGGAGAGAATGGACAGGTGAGACAGAAGGCTAGGTTATATGGTCTTAAGCAAGCTCCAGGACAGTGGTATTTGAGGTTTGGCAAGTTTATGACAAAGCATGCCTTTAGTCAATGTCAATGTGACCATTATATTTATTTTAACAGGTTGGATAATATTAGCTACATTATCTTGTTACTGTATGTAGTGTATATGCTTGTTGCAGGGTCACACGTGCAGGGAATTATTGAGCTAAAGGTAAAAGTAGCTCAGATATGTGCCAGAAAAGATTTAGGAGCAGTGAAGAAAATCCTTGGCATGAGTATTTTTAGAGACAGAGAAAATCACAGGTTGATTTTGTCTCAAGAAGTTTATGTGAATAAGGTAGTGGAGAGGTTCAATTTACAGGATATAAATTTGGTAAACACACCTATAGTTGGATAGTTCAAGTTGAGCTATGAACAGTGTCTAAAATCACATGATGAGGTTGAGTACATGGTATGTACTAGACCTGGTATTACCTAAGTAGTGGAAGTTGTCAGTAAGTTTATGACCAATCCAGGAAAAGAGCACTGGAAAGTAGTTTAATGGATTCTCAAGTATCTAAGAGGGACCAGCAGCAGGTATTTATGCTATGCAAGGTCAAGCGCTTCTCTACATGGGCATGTAGATTTGGATATGGCAGGTGACTTGGATGATAGGAGAAGCACCATAGGATATGTGTTCATTATTGGTTGAATGGCGGTTAGTTGGATATAAGAGTTGTAAAAGGTTGTAATCATGGTGGCTAGTAAGGATAAGAATCATGCAGATATGATAACAAAGCTGGGAACAAAGGAGAAGTTAAATCATCATTCAACTTTTGTTGGTCTTCAAGATTGAACTTGAAGAGAGATACAAGCCAAAAATAAATTAGAGGATGTACAGGTACAGGTACAGGTGCATCTATTTATCTCTAAGTGGGAGATTGTTAAGTTGTGGAGTTAAAAGCTTCATTGTTATGCAAATGTGGAGGTTGTTGATTGTTAAATTAATCAACATCAGTCAGACCAATCGACATCAGTCATATTTAGTGTACATAGTAACCAACATCAGTTAGGGGTTGATCGGCATCGGTCAGACAAAAATTGATGTCGATCACTTGTGCATTTCCAGGTGGCATTTCCAAAATTAGAATTACTAATTTTAAGAGAATAGTGAGTTTGCATGTAAAGACTAATTTTAGTCTTGAGTCTGCATTTCTAATTATTGTTTGGTTTGAGATTTATTTAAGAGACCCATGAGACTGTATTGTAATCAAGGACTAAGAAGGATTAGATCCTCAACTTGAAGGCAAGAACAACAATTGGGTTGGTTGTCTTAAGGGGTGTAAGATCAGTTGATCTGTAGGTAGCAAGATCAAGGAGATCTACATGGTAAGTAAGATCAATTAGATCTGTAAGGGTGCAAGATCAAGGAGATCTACTTAGTGGACTGGCAGTAGGCAACAACAACTATTGGGTTGATTGTCACTGACTAGTGGAGGGAACAACTCAGTTATTGAGTTGTGATTGTAATTGATTGAGGGAGAAAAATTTTGAGGGAGAATTACTATACACCCAAGAGGTGTGGAAAGAGTGAGATTTCTTCATTGTATTTTCTTATGGAAGAGTGTTAATATAGATTGTATTGTTTCTCGTATCTCATATTTTTTGTTGATTCTGAATTTTAGTTACATATTACTTCTGATTTAATTCTGTGTTTAGTTGCTTATATAATAATAATCAATTGTACTCTTAGGAGAGGATCCTAACAGTTGGTATCAGAGCTTTGTCTTCTAGATACTGACAAGTGGTATCAGAGCTTGGTTCACTAACACCTTGGTTTCAGAGTGTGTTAAGTGTTTGTTGATTATAGGTCACTCACAGGGGTTTCTGTTTGAGTGGGAGCAAAGCAATGGTAGAAGAAAGTAAGCTAAGAATAGAGAAATTCAATGGCAAAAATTATCAATTTTAGAGGATGCAGATAGAAGATTATCTGTATCAGAAAGATCTATACTTACTGTTGAGTGAAGTTTCATAAAAGCCCACAGATATGCAAGATGAAGAATGGAATATTCTTGATAGGAAGGCTCTGGGATCTATAAGTTTGACCCTGGCATTGTCTTTAATTTCTAACTTATCACAGGCAAAGACAATAATAGAGTTAATGGAATCTTTGGCAAATTTATATGAAAAACTCTCAGCGTCGAATAAGGTATTTCTTATGAAGCAATTATTTAATTTGCAAATGCAGGAAGGTGGATCAATATATAGTTATCTTAGTGATTTCCATGGATTAGTAAATCAGTTAAATTCAATCAAAATATTTTTTGATGATGAAATTAAGGCTCTCTTAATCTTATGCTCTCTACCTAAAAGTTGAGATAGCTTGGTAATGGCAGTTAGTAATACTGTGTCTGCTTCAAATATCTTGAAAGTTGATGGTGTTGTTAATGTAATCTTGAATGAAGAAATTTGTAGGAAAAGCACATAGGAATCATTAGGTAATGCTTTAAGTGTTGAAAGTAGGGTAAGGCAAAGAGAGAAGAGCAAGCAAGGGAAATCAAGGTCAAAGATAGGCAGGAGATCCAAATCCAGAAATGGAAGTATAACCTGCTGGAATTGTGGAAAGAAAGGGCATGTAAAGAAAGATTGTTAGTTGAAAAAAAATAGCATGAAGGAAATAAAGAAGAAAATGATGCAGGTATTGTTGTACGAGATGCTCTTATATGTTCCTTGGATAAATTAGAATATTGGGTTTTAGATTCTGGTGCCTCTTTCCATGCAACCCTAAATAGATAATTTTTTAATGATTATGTCCATGGAGACTTTGGAAAAAAATATTTAGGGGATGGTGAGCCTTGTCAAATGGTTGGCAAAGGGGAAGTGCAGCTGAAATTGCAGAATGGCAACACATGGGTTTTGAAGGATGTCATGCATGTCCTAGTCCTAAAGCGGAATTTGATTTTTGTAGGAAAGTTGGGTGATGAGGGTTGCACAATAACTCTCACCACGGAATTTTGAAAAGTTTCCAAGGGTGCACTTGTTTTATAAATAGGTAAGAAAGTAGGTACACTTTATCTATCTACTTGTATTACTAATTTTCCTTCTATTTTATTAACTTCAGATGTAGATGCAAAAATGTGGCACTATAGGCTTGGTCACATGAATGAGAAGGGAACGGATGTTCTTAAGTCAAAAGGTAAGCTTTCAGATTTTAAAAGCATAGATCGATATTTATATAAGCAATAGAAGAAAGTGAGGTTTTTTAAAATTGGGTCAACAAAGAAGAACCACAGATTGAAGCTTGTTCACACAAAGGTGTGGGGACAAGTTCAGGGAGCTTATATTGGAGGATCACAGTATTACATAAAGAGGAAATTTGATGTTTTTGACACTTATAAAAATTGGAAAGCCTTAGTTTTCAAAGAGAAGATGATGGACAGAGATCAGCTCAAGAGGTTGAATAATTTTGAGTAGGGAAATGTTGATTTGGACAAGGTTATGATCCAAAATGAGCTTGTGGGTAAAAATCATCACTCACAGGAAAACACAAAAACTGACATCGGTCAGGTAGAGACCGACGTTGATCAGGCAGGAATGGATGTTATTCTAGTGGAGACCAAAGTCAGTGATGTCGGGTAGGTGGAAACTGACGTCGATCAGGTAAGAACTGACATAGGTCAGGTCAGTCACATGGAATCGACATTGGTCAGGTGTAGACTGAGAGATGATCACGATCGGTCACTGTTAGAATGAAATTTGGGCAGACAGTAAGCTGTCAAGGAGTCTCAAACACCCATGAGGAGGACTAAAAGGGTAAGTAAGCCTCAAATTCATTATTCCCCTTCTTTATATTTCTTATTACTTACTGATGGTTGAGAACCAGGAAGTTTTGAAGAGGCAATGTAGGTAGAATCCAGGAAATAGTGGGAGCATGGCATGAATGAGGAAATTGATTCCTTGGAAGAGAACCAAATGTGGAATTTGGTAGAGTTGCCAACCAAAAAGAAAGCACTGAAAGAGGAATGGATTCATAGGTTAAAGAAAGGAGAGAATAGACAAGTGAGACAGAAGGCCAGGTTATATGGTCTTGAGCAAGCTCTAGGACAGTGGTATTTGAGGTTTGACAGGTTTATGACAAAGCATGGCTTTAGTCAATGTCAATGTGACCATTGTATTTATTTTACCAAGTTAGATAATATTAGCTACATTATCCTATTACTGTATGTAGTGTATATGCTTGTTGCAGGGTCACGCATGCAGGGAATTGCTGAGCTAAAGGTAAAAGTAGCTCAGACATGTGCCAAGAAGGATTTAGGAGCAGCGAAGAAAATCCTTGGCATGAGTATTTCTAGAGACAGGGAAAATCATAGGTTGATTTTATCTCAAGAGGATTATGTGAATAAGATAGTGGAGAGGTTCAATTTGTAGGATGCAAAACTAGTAAGCATACCTATGGTTGGATAGTTCAAGTTGAGTTATGAATAGTGTCTTGAATCACATGATGAGGTTGAGTACATGGTATGTACTAGACCTGATATTACCTAAGCAGTGGGAGTTGTTAGTAAGTTTATGGCCAATCTAAGAAAAGAGCACTGGCAAGCAGTTCAATGGATTCTCAGGTATCTGGGAGGGACCAACAGTAGATATTTATGTTATGCAGGGTCAAGCACTTCTTTACATAGGCATGTAGATTCAGATATGGCAAGTGACTTGGATGATAGGAGAAGCACCACAAGATATGTGTTCACTATTGGTGGAATGGCAGTTAGCTGGATATAAGAGTTGTAGAAGGTTGTTGCAGTCATGATGACTAGCAAGGATAAGAACCCTACAGATATGTTAACAAAGCCATGAACAAAGGGGAATTTGAATCGTCATTCAACTTTTGTTTTTCTTCAAAATTGAATTTGAAGAGGGATACAAGCTAGAAACAAATTAGAGAATGTACAAGTACAGGTACAAGTGCAGCTATTTATCTTTAAGTGGGAGATTGTTAAGTTATGGAGATAAAAGCTTCATTGTTATGAAAATGTGGAGGTTACTGAGTGTTAAAGTAACTAATGTCAGTCAGGCCAATTAACATTGATCATATTCAGTGTACACAGTAACTGACATCAGTTAGGGGTCAGTCGGCATCGATCAAATAGGAACCGATGTCAGTCACCTGTGCATTTCCAGGTAGCATTTCTAGAATTAGAATTACTAATTATAGGAGAACAGTGAGTTTGCATGTAAAGACTAATTTTAGTCTTGAATTTGCATTTCTAATTATTGTTTGGTTTGAGATCTATTTAATAGACCCATGGGGTTGTATTGTAATCAAGGACTAAGAAGGATTAGATCCTCAACTTGAAGGCAAGAACAACAATTGGGTTGGTTGTTTCAAGGGGTGTAAGATTAGTTGATCTGTAGGTAGCAAGATCAGGGAGATTTACATGGTAAGTAAGATCAATTAGATTGGCAAGGGTGCAAGATCAAGGAGATCTACTTGGTGGAATGATAGTAGGCAACAACAACCATTGGGTTGATTGTCACTGACTGGTGGAGGGAACAACTCAGTTTTTGAGTTGTGATTGTAATTGATTGAGAGAGAAAACTCTTGAGGGAGAATTATTGTACACCCAAGAGGTGTGGGAAGAGTGAGATTTCTTCATTGTATTTCTTTCTGAAAGAGTGTTAATATAGATTGTATTATTTATCGTATCTCATATTCTTTATTGGTTCTGAATTCTAGTTACATATTACTTCTGATTTAATTTTGTGTTTAGTTGCTTATACAATAGTAATCAATTGTACTCTTAGGAGAGGATCCTGACAGTTGGTATCAGTGATTTGTGTTCTAGATCCTGACAAGTGGTATCAGAGCTTGGTTCACTAACACCTTGGTTTCAGAGTGTGTTAAGTGTTTGTTGATTACAAGTCACTCACAGGGGTTTCTGTTTGAGTGAGAGTAAAGTAATGGCAGAAGAAAGTAAGCTAAGAATAGAGAAATTCAATGGCAAGAATTATCAATTATGGAGGATACAAATAGAAGATTATCTGTATCAAAAAGATCTATACTTACCATTGGGTGGGCTTGCATGCAAGCCCACAGATATACAAGATGAAGAATAGAATGTTCTTGATAGGAAGGATCTAGGATCTATAAGGTTGAGCCTGGTATCATCTATGATTTTCAACTTATCATATGCAAAGACAATGGTAGAGTTAATGGAATCTTTGGCAAATTTATATGAAAAAACCCTCAGCTTCGAATAAGGTATTTCTTAAGAAGCAATTTTCTAATTTGAAAATGCAGGAAGGTGGATCGGTATATAGTCATCTTAATGATTTCCATGGATTAGTAAATTAGTTAAATTCAGTCAAAATAGTTTTTGATGATGAAACTAAGGCTCTCTTAATCTTATGCTCTTTACCTGAAAGTTGGGATAGCCTGGTAATGGCAGTTAGTAATACTGCGTCTACTTCAAATATCTTGAAAGTTGATGATGTTGTTAGAGTAATCTTGAATGAAGAAATTCATAAGAAAAGCATAGGAGAATCATCAGGTAATGCTTTAGGTGTTGAAAGTAGGGGAAGGCAAAGAGAGAAGAGCAAGCAAGGAAAATCAAGGTCAAAAATAGGTAGGAGGTCCAAATCCAGAAATGGAGGTATAACTTGCTGGAATTGTGGAAAGAAAGAGCATGTAAAGAAATATTGTTGGTTAAAAAAAATCAGAATGAAAGAAATAAAGAAGCAAATGATGTAGGTATTGTTGCATGTGATGCTCTTATATGTTCCTTGGATAAAGTAGAATCTTGGGTTTTAGATTTTGGTGCCTCTTTCCATGCAACCCCAAATAGAGAATTCTTTCATGATTATGTCCATGGAGACTTTGGAAAAATTTATTTAGGGGATGGTGAGCCTTGTCAAATGGTTGGCAAAGGGGAAGTGCAGCTAAAATTATAGAATGACAACACATGGGTGTTGAAGGATGTCATGCATGTCCTATTCTTGAAGAAAAATTTGATTTCTGTAGGAAAGTTGAGTGATGAGGGTTGCACAGTAACTCTCACAGCAAAATTTTAAAAAGTTTCCAAGGGTGCACTTGTTTTAGCAAGAGGTGAGAAAGTAGGTACACTTTATCTATCTACTTGTATTACTGATTCTCCTTCTATTTTATCTACTTTAGGTGTAGATGCAAAAATGTGGCACTATAGGCTTGGTCACATGAGTGAGAAGAAAATGGATATTCTTAAGTCAAAAGGTAAGCTTTCAGATTTGAAAAGCATAGATCAAGATTTTTTTAAGAAATAAAAGAAAGTGAAGTTTTTTAAAATTGGGTCAACAAAGAAGAAGCACAGATTTGAGCTTATTCACACAAAAGTGTGGGGACCAATTCAGGTAGCTTCTATTCAAGGATCACGGTATTGCATAAAGAGGAAATCTAATGTTTTTGACACTTCTAAGAACTGGAAAGCCTTGGTTTTCAAAGAGAAGATGATGGATAGATATTAGCTCAAGAGGCTAAATAATTTTGAGTAGGGCAATGTTGATTTGGATAAGGTTATGATCTAAAATGAGCTCACAAGTAAAAATCATCACTCACAAGAAAAGCCAAAAATTGACGTCAGTCAGGTAGAGATCGACGTCGATCATAAAAAAACTGACGTCGGTCTGGTGGAGACCAAAGTCAATGATGTCAGGTAGGTGGAAACCAATGTTAGTCAGGTAAGAACTGACATCGGTTAAGTCGATCACATGGAATCGACATCGGTCGAGTGTAGACTGAGAGATGACCGGGATCGGTCACTGTTAGAATGAAATTTTAGTGGACAGTAAGCTGTCAAGGAGTCTCAAATGCCCATGAGGAGGACTGAAGGGTAAGTAAGCCTCAAATTCATTATTCCCCTTCTTTATACTATTTATTGTTCACTGATGGTTGAGAACCAAGAAGTTTTGAAGAGGTAATGTAGGTAGAATCCAAGAAATAGTGGGAGCATGACATGAATGAGGAAATTGATTCCTTAGAAGAGAACCAAATGTGGAATTTGGTAGAGTTGCCAACCGAAAAGAAAGCACTGAAAGACGAATGGATTCATAGGTTAAAGAAAGGAGAGAATAGACAAGTGAGACAGAAAGCCAGGTTATATGGTCTTGAGCAAGCTCTAAGACAGTGATATTTTAAGTTTGACAGGTTTATGACAAAGCATGGCTTTAGTCAATGTCAATGTGACCATTGTATTTATTTTACTAGGTTGGATAATATTAGCTACATTATCCTATTACTGTATGTAGTGTATATGCTTGTTGTAGAGTCACACATGCAAAGAATTGTTGAGCTAAAGGTAAAAGTAGCTCAGACATGTGCTAGGAAGGATTTAGGAGCAGCAAAGAAAATCCTTGGCATGAGTATTTCTAGAGACAGGGAAAATCACAAGTTGATTTTGTCTCAAAAGGATTATGTGAATAAGGTAGTGGAGAGGTTTAATTTGCAGAATGCAAAACCAGTAAGCACACCTATGGTTGGACAGTTCAAGTTGAGCTATGAATAGTGTCTTGAATCACATGATGAGGTTGAGTACATGGTATGTACTAGACCTGATATTACCCAAGTACTGGGAGTTGTCAGCAAGTTTATGGCCAATCCAGAAAAGGAGCACTAGAAATCAATTCAATGGATTCTCAGGTATCTGAGAGGGACCTGTAGCAAGTATTTATGCTATGCAAAGTCAAGCACTTCTCTACATGGGCATGTAAATTTAGATATGGCAGGTGACTTGGATGATGGGAGAAGCACCACAGGTATGTGTTCACTATTGGTAGAATATTGGTTAGCTGGATATCAGAGTTGTAAAAGGTTGTTGCAGTCACAGTGGCTAGCAAGGATAAGAACCTTGTAGATATGTTAACAAAGCTGATAACAAAGAAGAAGTTGAATCGTCATTCAACTTTTTTTGGTCTTAAAAATTGAACTTGAAGAGGGATACAAGCTAGAAACAAATTAGAGGATGTACAGGTATAGGTGCAGGTGCATCTGTTTATCTCCAAGTGGGAGATTGTTAAGTTGTGGAGCTAAAAGCTTCACTATTATGCAAATGTGGAGGTTGTTGAGTGTTAAAGTAACCGATGTCAGTCAGGCCAACTGACATCGGTCATATTCAGTGTACACAGTAATTGACACCAGTTAGGGGTCAGTCGACATCGGTCAGACCGGAACCGACGTCGATCACTTGTGCATTTCCAGGTGGCATTTCCAGAATTAGAATTGATAATTTTAGGAGAATAATGAGTTTGTATGTAAAGACTAATTTTAGTCTTGAGTCTGTGTTTCTAATTATTGCTTGGTTTGGGATCTATTTAAGAGACCCATAGGGCTGTATTGTAATCAAGGACTACGAAGGATTAGATCCTCAACTTGAAGGCAAGAACAACAATTGGGTTGGTTGTCTCAAGGGGTGTAATATTAGTTGATCTGCAGGTAGCAAGATCAGGGAGATTTACATGGTAAGTAAGATCAATTAGATCTGCAAGGGTGCAAGATCAAGGAGATCTACTTGGTGGACTAGCAGTAGGCAACAACAACCATTGGGTTGATTGTCACTGACTGGTGGAGGGAACAACTCGGTTATTGAGTTGTGATTGTAATTGATTGAGAGAGAAAAATCTTGAGGGAGAATTACTATACACCCAAGAGGTGTGGGAAGAGTGAGATTTTTTCATTGTATTTCCTTTTGGAAGAGTGTTAATATAGATTGTATTGTTTCTCATATCTCATATTCTTTGCTGGTTCTAAATTCTAGTTATATATTACTTCTGGTTTAATTCCGTGTTTAGTTTCTTATACAATAGTAATCAATTGTACCCTTAGGAAAGGATCCTGGCAGTTGGTATCAGAGCTTTGTGTTCTAGATTCTGACAATCTACTCCATTAGCACATAGATTTTATCAACCTTAGAGAGGTTTAAAGTATTGAAATCAACTAGAAGGGATGTTTTAGCCATGTTTATGTGCTTACAACTCTGTAGTAACTTGAATCTGGTGGCTTGCACTTCATCTTTAGATTCTTTATAGAGTTTCTTCCATTTTCTCACCTTGTCATCATTGATGATATTTATGCACATAATTTCAACGGCCATTATAAGAAGAATATTCCCATACCAAACTAGGTTCATGAAATGAGGGTTTATGAAGAAGGATTCATGCCCTTCTTCAAGTTCTTTTGGGCCTAAAATAACCATTCCAAGTGCCTCAAATTGAGGCTCATCCATGTAATGATCAAATGCAAATACAAGTTGTTTATGTATCCTAGTTATGGTGGCTTGGGGGCATAATGTCAAACATGTAAAGGTCCTTTTCCTCTCAGTCCTTCTATGTCTTCTCTCTTATGATCAATTCTTGGTCATCCTTCTTGACAATGGCCATTTTTATTTTTTCTTCCTCTTCTTCATAAGCACCACCACTTTCTTCAGTGCTTTCCTCAAAGGACTCATATATTTATTCTTCGAGGGTTTCTTCCTTGGACTTCTCCCCTTTATCCACTTCTTCTTCTCAAGGTTTCTCAATACTCACCTCTAAGTAAATACCTTTGATGCCAGCATTACCTTTTTTTTTTGAGTTCCTCAACCATCTCCATTTATTATTTTAAGGCACCATTTTCACCTTCTTTTTCTTTAGGTGCCCCTTCACTACTTGGGCATGCCTCTTGTGTAGCTTATTGTACCTTTTTTGGTGGGAGTGTTGGGAACTTTCTTGGTTCAATAGTTGGTCCTACCCTTACAAGAACCTTAATTTTTCTACCTTGGCTGCTTCTTTTTCTTTAGTTAGTATGCACTTATTTTTAAGTGACATCGCCATCTTTATTTCTTATTTTCTCGAGCCCATTTTCTTCCACACCCTCTCTTCTCCTCTTCTATTTGTGGAGGTGGTATGGAGGTTTATTCGCTAGATGAAGATTTTTTCGGCTCCTCTACTTCTTCAAACATGGTGGTTATACCACTTTAGAGGGCTTCTTATACATCATTGGCTCTTGGATCCTCTTCAGATTCACATAGGATATATGTCCATACACTTTCTTCTTTTGCCTCCTCTTTAATTCTAGGTGTGAGGGTCTCCTCTTTCTCCATTTCTACCATAGTTATAGTTGAGAACACAACTGGTCCCTTAGTCTTCTTCTTTTTTTGCTTCTTACTAGAGGAAGTAGTCTTTGGCACAAAGGTTAAACACTTCTTAGGAGTTGGATGTGTAGTTTGTTCTCTGAAGGCAATCTTTGACTTGATGCACTCCATGATATCTTCGAGTTTCAACCCTTGCTTATTCTGGGAGGTCTTCTCTTGTGTCTTTGGCACTGGCTTCCCTTTATTACCAAATAGGATAGGGTGATCATAATCCTTTTCAAGATCGATGCCCTTCTTGCATAGTTTCATCTTGTAATAGAAGTTGAAGATACACCCAATTATTATCTCCTTTTAGAGGGGATAGAGGTCTATTCTATTGAATTAATCCTCCTCATCATTAGTTGTCTTTTCTCCTAGGCACACATACTAGTGCCTCAACCTACTCATGTCTTGATCCACAATCTTCACTAGAATCTCCAACTTCTATGCATTAGGAATCATCCTTAGTGCCACCATGAAATACTTTGAAAAAAATCATAAGGAAAATTCACCCATCTAGATAGGTTCATGTCTATGAATGTTAGGTGCACTACATAGAAATACTACATTACAGTGAAGGTTTCCATTCATACCAATTACAGTGGGAGCTCCTGGGGAATACACCATTCAATCTTGAAAACTTCAATGTATTGGTCATACCACCCTTGCTCTCTTGTCTTGTATTTTTTTGAAAATTTGTTTGGGCAGATGAACTCTTGATACTTCATTTTAGGGGAGTCATTGTGGGGTGATAACACCCAAATTTTATCATCATCTCCATTTGGCACATTGATAACCTCCATTATGATCAAGATCAACATGAATCCCCATATGAAGGTCTCACACTCTTTATGGCACTTCATCATGTTCTTAACCATCTCCTTAGTAATAAATTTGGAGATGTTAAACTTCACCCCTTATGCCATGTGATGGGCAATGCACAAGTAAGTCTTGTTGATGTCAAACCATCAATTTCTAGGTCATAGCTTAAAACTAACTAGGTGTATTTTGGCCCTCATGATAGGGTCTTGGATATCCTTGATATGGAATGTGAACCTTGCCTTTTAGTAGCCCAAGAGATCTATGACCCTCTCAACCTCTAATTTATCCTCCATCATCTAACATATGTTTTCCCTTGTGCTTGGGAATCCTATAATCCTATTGATGAGTCATGTCGAGATCCTCATGTACATCCCTACAAAGTAGAAGTGGTCATCATGGATGCACGAGAGGAGGAATTGCACCAATTACTTCAATTTTCCAAAACTTTGTAGCTCATATAATTGGGTCACACCTATTATTTTTAGTTTATCTTAGATGGAGACATCAAAGAGTGCCATGCCCACCTTGGTCTTCTTCCCTGTATCAACCATTAAGTCTTAGTTAAGTTCCTACACATTTCTAGGCATTTGATGGTTGTACTCCTTTAATTTGCATGTGTGTGAAGGTTACCCTTTTTTCCCCCACTAAGACCTCTGAGGGAAACTGCATCTCTCTATAAGCAAGATTTGTGATTACTTCTAGGTCAACCACCATGACACTAATGCCTTCCACCAATTGGGCCTCCCATGTCATAGTGGCTACTTATTTTACTATCCATGCCTTCTTAGCATCCTTCTACACCTGTGGTGGACTTTTACTTAATTATTTCTTGCTCATTCTAAACCAACTATTGTTAAAGTGTAATTGGTTGATCTTTATGAAGCCCTTAATGTTGCTTTATGCTCTTTCATAGTCATAGAAACTATAACTATGTCTTCAGCTCTCAAGCTTCATAAACTGTTAATGGCAACATCGATGTTTTATAGAATTTATACTGCCTAGTTTTTTTCTCAATTCCTCTTCACTCACCTCCTTTCTAATTCAAAGTGGAACATAATTATTTCATGGTTCAACCATTCTCACTTGAGGTTTATAGATGCTTTGGTTTTCACTGTAGTATTTTTTGTGTTTGAGTGGCTTCAGCTCTATGTTTAGGTTCAAATTATCATAAGATTTGTGACCTAGTCCAATTTGTCATTCATCTCTTTATACCTTATTTTTAGCTACCTCATTAATGGTTGGTGATTAATGACATGATAGCATGTATATTTCTTGAAATTTGCTAAACCTATGAAATTCATGAAAATTTACCACCAAATTCTCATTTATTATAGATTTTTTTGCTTCCATCATCATAGCATTAATTTTCCTAAATGGAATATTCAGTGAAATGAGAGGTGATTCAAACAGTCACCTCCCATCCAACATTGGGTGGGTACCAACTATCTCAATGATCTCTCTTTCACTTCATTAACCCTGGAAAAACCTTCACCCTTCTTATGTTAACCTAGGTATAGCACTTCACATATGCATGATTCAGCCTCTTCGATTCCATATCTTCTTAGTTTTGTGTTTCTTTATAATCATACCTCTCTTGGTTAATTTATCTATGCTTCTATGTCTTGCTTCAGCCTTCCCTACCCCATACAAATCCTTGTGTTGGTCCTTCACTACTTCATTATCTCTATTTATTATGTACTATCACCTTATGTACTTCCCTTTGTCAACTTGTACTCACATCCTTTTGAATCTGGAAAACTTCATGTGCTTAAAAACTTAGGTGTCTAGCCTTGGGCACTTTTGAGATCATTTGTGCTCAACTCACCTAATTGGATTTCTATGTGTAAGTGTCAGAAGAGTTATCCTATGGGACTAAAAGTGTCATGTTTATTCACTCAACATAAATGAAACCAACAAAAGGAAATATTTAGCTTACACCAAATTTTATTATGGTCAACACAATAACTAACTTGTGATTGATAATTTGGTGTCTAATGATACAAGCACCATCCTAGTGACTATAGGATTTCAATATGTTGTCATTCAAATGCCTAGGGATCATTCTACCCATCAACATGTTACTCTAAAATTTACTTAGGTGCTTGAGTTACTTTGAGTCATATATCAAGACCAGAACATCTTTGGTAAAAACCTTGCATTTGATGTGCTTATCATGCTAGAGATTTTGGCATGCCTTTTCTATTTGTTGGATCCATATTGCTTAGGCACATGTCTCATCTAAGTGTTCCAAGTCTTATAGGCATGTACTTAAAGACTTTTGGTCATCTAAATGACCAATACATGTAATGCATAATGAAAGCACTAGAAATTCCATAGGTATAATGGCCTTTGCACTAAATACCAATTGAAATGGTGTAAATTTGTTAAAGCACTTGTACATAGTGTGATAGGCCCATAATAATACTAATGCATAGTCATCCCAATATTTTCAACCAATGTCATATATTTTTGTGAGGCATATGCTCAATATCTTATTGAATGCCTCAATAGTTCCATTCACTTGGGGATAATAAGGTGTCATCTTATGGTGCACCACCATACATTTAGTCAACAAGATTTGAATGGTATCATTGATAAAGTATGCACCATGGTCATTGGTCAAGATAAGTAATCATCCATAGCAACTGATGATATTCTCCTAGATAAACCTTATTATGGTGGTGACTATGCAATCTTTGGTTAGTGTTGCCTCAGCCTACTTGGTAAAGTAATCTGTGGCCACCAGAATATATTATGCACCTGTGCACCTTGTAATGGGAGTAATAGGCCCAATAAAGTCAAAGGCTCATTTTTCAAATGGCACTTAGGTAAGGATGGGGATGAGAAACATCTCATCGTAGTGGTTTGGCTTTCTTGTGCACTGATAGATGTCGCATGCCTTGGTGCAGTATTTTGCATCTTAGAATAGAGTTTTCTACCATAAGCATGATTTTATTACCTTGCATGCTATAATGTATCCAATGTAATAGCCTCTAGTAATCCCCTCATACACCTCTTATAATACTAAGTCTCATTTATTCTCTAGGACACATCAGTGTAGTACCTCATCATAGCTCAACTTGTACAGTTCCCTACCAATGAGTTGAAAAGGGGTGACATGAACTATGTGCTACTTCTTCTCCTTAGTCATCATAGTCTGGGGTGTAGATTCAAATGTTAAGAATGTAGTGATCTCCACCAAGTCTTTTAAGATGAATTGGACCCTAGAAAGTTATGTGTCAGGCATGTCATCTTCAATAGGTACTACCACATTACCAGAATTGATGTGGGACAAATGGTCTAGGCTCAATTTTTATTTTCTAGGATTTAATACAATAAGGAACTAGAATTATTGAAATAAAACTACCCATCAACAAATGTGCCCATGGAGAATGGTCTTGTTCACCAAGTACTTAAGCACCTCATGATCAGTGATAAAGATGAAGGGGGTCACCAATAGGTATTATCAAAAATTTCACAAGGTATAAACCATGGAAATCACCTTGTGCTTAGTTATGGTGTAATAATGTTCTACCTTGGTTAATTTTCTACTTGCAAAAGAAATGGGATGGTCTATTTTGCCTTTGCTTAGTTGTACCAAAATTGCATTGATCATAGTACCAGATGCATCGATATGCACATAAAAGGGAGTTATCTAGTCTATAAATTGTAATATTGACATGCTTACTAGTTTGAGCTTGAGGGTCTCAAATGCATCTTCTTGCGATGTATCCCAATATAATGGGTCATCTTTTCACAAGAACTCTTTTAACAGTAGTTCAATATTGACATAGTTCTTTATGAACTTCCTATAGTACCGACAGTGCCCAAGAAAGGCATGAACATATCTTTATGTTGATGGGGTCTAGAGCTAAAGGATGATTCTAATCTTTATTGGATCAACAAGTAGACCATCCTTACAGATGTTGTACCTAAGTAAAGTGCCAAATAGTGTTACAAAAACACACTTTTTGAGGTTTAAATAAATATGAAACTACTTGCACCTCTTAAACATTAGGTGAAATTTTTCATAGTGATCAATCACTAATCAATACATAGTCTAATCATTTAAGTATACTTAGATAAATTTTTGGATGATGTCCTTGAAAGTGGTGATCACCACTCAAGAGAATATGGCTGGTACATTCTTTAATTTGAAGGGCATCATGTTGTATGCAAAATAACCCCATTATATCATAAAGGTAATTTTAGGCTTATCCTCCTCCTCAATATGGACTTTATGGTATCCCAAGAACCCATCAATAAAGGTTTATATCTTGCATCTTGTACTTTTATTTAAGACTTCATCGATAAATGGAGTTGGAAAGGGCTCATTCACACAAGCAACATTCAGTAATCTAGAGTCTTTAAAAATTTGGATGTACCCATCCTTTTATATGATAATGACCATGGGGATAAGCCATTTATATTATTTCATGAGGTAGATGATGCCTATGGATAACATACCATTAATCTTTATTTTAACCTTGGCACAAAGATTGGGGTTCATCCTATAAGGCCACTTCTTGGTAGGTTTTGTGCTATCAACTAACTTGATGCTCATATTCCTAAGGGATGGGTGTATGCCCTTCATATCTCTAAAGTTCTAATGGAACAAGTCTTATAATTCCTTTAAGAGATCAACAATACGTTTTAGCTCTATTTTAGACTAAGAGGTGCCCAAAGTAGCAACCTTTGGTTCCACTTCTAAGCTGATATCTACTTTGGTAGTTTTGAGTATCACATGGTAGGGTTTATTCTTCTCCTAATGAGAATCCTTGACTTGTCTGCTACCCTCAGTTGTTTATATCCGTATGTGGGTAGGTTCATATTATGTTGGGGCGTTATCCTCAACTTGGCACACTAACTTCCTTTTGTCAGTTAAATTCATCCAATTACATGTCTTACATGTTTCATCACTAGAATCATTATTGAGGGTTTGTTCTTCAAATAAAGTTAGGAGTGCCAACCCTTTTTCCCCAAACATGTCTTTTAGGTGCTCCTCCAATATTTTAGTGTCCTCAAACATTGAACTTCAAACTACCTATAGTGGCTTAATTAATTCAAGGTTTTGTGAAGAAAAGGAGAAGGTGTAAACAAACCACTCCTTAAGGGCATTCTGATTGGTTATCTTGTGACACATCTCATTGACAGTGTACCATGCCCATGCCCATGTCTTCAAGATCTTATAGAAGGTATGCACCCATATATTTCTTGGGGCATTCTCATTTTAGACAGTCCATGTTTCTTTGCAAAGGTGCACATGCATTATAGGGTCAGAGTTTTCAGAGTAGGCTGAGATGTCTAGGTCCTCATTACTCTTTCTAAATCTAATACAAATGGTTGCCTTCACATCTTGCTAGTTTGGTGAGTTATGCCTTTACACTACCCACCTACGAGCAGTAGTGTTTTTCAATGTATATACTAGTGCACCCATTCTATCCACCTCTTTTGGGATGCATGATTTGAGGTGACAAACATAATCTTCCATTGGATTACTCCCCTCATATCTTGGGAGAACTACAAACTTGCCCTTATTAAGGTGAAACACTCTCTTTCCCTTATTCTTGGCAAAAGGGACCCACTTTTTAGAAGTGTGATCAATCTAGACCTAGCCTGTCTTTACTAGTTTTGGTGCCTTCATGCACACTAAATGGCACTTTCAACCAGTGGTCTCATATGCTTCCTTAACCCATCGATCATAAGTATTATTAGTGGTGTTTGAGGTTAATTTCCCATATTCCCAATAAAGCACTCCTTGATCATTGGGGTCTAGCATTTTAGTGCCTTACATCATGATGTTATACATGTGGTTGATTTCATCTTTGAGGTCCATAATCTTGACATAGGGGGGTCCTTGGTCTTATGAGAGGGGTATAACTACCCTCTCCTTTTCATTCTCAAATGTCATGTAATGCTTATTGAATAACATATATATATTATTTTCATATTACCATGGCCTTCCTAGAATCTTTGGATAGTTGTCCTATTCTGCTAACTCAATCACTTTGAAGTCAATGTAAAATTTGATGCCCATGACATCTACAACTACACTCTTCAAAATTTTGATCAGCTATGCCCAGGTCTTATTGGCCATAAAAAGTACATGAGGGGAAGGCCTCAAGGCTAGCCTATCTCTATTCTCCCAAGCATTCTTGGTCAAGATGTTGACCTTAGCACCTATGTCTATAAAGAACTCATAGACAGACCATCCATCAATAGTGGCATTCACTAGGAGTTTTTGGTCATACTTTTCATTCTGTAAGTCAAACTTCTTACATCCTTTCCATGCATGGTATAATGAATTTAAATTTATTTTTACCTACATGCTTTAGGAGTAAGTTATTAAATAGGGGTGACATTCCCTCTATATATAGGAGGTGCAAGATCTCTATTAGTTTTTGTATCTTAACTTCCTAATTGTCCTACTTCTTTTGAGAAGTAATAGCTTGCACTTTGAGGACTTAAACTAATTGGATCTCCCCTTATAGGTTTTGGATTACACTCATGGCCTATTGTAATACATTTTTTTAGCACACTAGGTTTAGGTAAGGTGCAGCTTTGGGTTCAAGCTATGTTATGCACTTAGTGTGACCTTTATCCCCATATTCTAAGTGCAACAAAACTATTGGTGCAACTATAAATTTGAGTGGTAAATCCACTATGATTAGTCACCTATACCTTGACTATCTTTGTACAAGTTTATTACACCTTTGGGGTCTATTATTCATTTTTGGCTCACACTTGATCATTCCTATACCCTTGTCTGCATCAAGCCTAACTTAGGTTAAATTTTTGTATAAGTCATGGCATTCCTCAACCTTATGGGATCCTTGATAATACCCACATGTGGGATGTGTAGGGTAGTCGTGTTGATAATGTTCTATGGAGCCACACTTATAATATGAGTTAAGTGGGAACCTTCCACCATCACAGCCTCCACCTCACCCTTTGGTGCCTCATTTCATCCTAAAGCCTATGTTTTATTATCCATATCCTTCATTACCTTGGTTAGCCTGCCCTTCGACTATTGTAGTGGTCTATCATGCACCTCTTTCCATGTTCTCATGTATTTCATCAATCACCCAACAATTAATAGTGGCAAGGGTGTAGGAATCACACAACTATTAATATATGGCTGTGTTGACTTGGATGGCATGTTAAAATAAAGGGCAGTTGCAAACATCATGCATCTCTTAATAGAGTTTGTAACCTAGAAGTAGGGTGTGCACATTACTCTATGGTTAGTTATTCCTATTATGACCTTATGTTTTGTAATCAGTGCACCATAATCCACTTCAAGTATCTTGCAATGAGATAATGGTAATATTTTAGATTTGGGAGGCCATAGATGCAATCCACAGCTTCATAAATGGGCTAATCTTAGTATTTGTGCTTTTGACTACTTTAACTCTGAGCATGGCTTCAAATGCTCTACGAGGGTTTGTAAAATTCTTCATGGAAAGTGATCTTCATAATGACATTAGCAACGTTCTAATAAACCACTATGTATGTTGGGAAGGGTGAATATCATATGGGAGATTCGATAGGAGAGTCTTGAACATTGAATTGTATAAGCACATGCTTTGTAAGAGTCCTTGGGTAATTTCTTTGAGCATGGTGATGCTCTACTACTCAAACTCTAGAATGTCAAATTCCTTTAGGAATGTATCCTTTAGGATATCATAATCAATCGTGGCTTGGTTAGGGTCAAATTTCCTATACCAGGTATGGGTGCGATCAAGTAAAGTGGTCACAAAATAGGTAGCTTTGCACTCTAATTAGGTTATGCCCCACACCACCACTATAGTTCACACTTCATCATATTCTCTACAATATTTTCCATGTCATGATATTCTAGCAAGTGCATGGCCATCTTTTAGTAGATTTGTTGCAGGGTAGTAGCTAGGATTTAAGGCACTTATCCCCTTAACATTTATCTTGGTGGTGGTCCTTCAATGCCTCTAGCTACTGGATTAGGCATTGGTCTCATCATTATTATTGGCATATTTGATGTTGATGGTGTTTCACTACTCAGTTATGGTGTTAAACCACTTCGTACAGGATATTTCCCACTTTATGTTGTTATCATTGACTAAGTCGGTATCCTTGTACTCACATTATATTATGGGGATATAGCACCCAATGGTCTAGGGGTAATTACACTCACCTCCTTTTATAGAATAATTTATTCAATTACAAAGTTGTACTCCAAGTCTATAAAGCATATGAGATCTATGTCAACAATAGGGACAATTATTACTTCTATACTTTCTTTAATTGGGGGATCTAGTGCATAAACATGCATTGCAAGTTCAAAGGGGGTAGGCATGTCAATCATATCTTCAGTCACCAAATCTTATAAGAACCTAATAAATTCTACACCTATCAAGTATTGAGCTCAATCCATTGTTTCGTTATATCTCTCATCATCATACTACTATATTTCAATAGATCCTTCCTCATTCCCTTCTTGTTTGCTATGGGTTCTCTCAGCACTTCCATGTTTCTGATATTCCATCAGTTTGCACCATATCCTATTATAGGTCTATTTTTTGAGCTCTCAGGTGTCAATATACTCATCCCCTTCCATTTCACCTCACCTACACATCCCCTTCACCACCTTTGCACTGATCATATGTATAAATAATTTAGCCTTCCATCCCTAAAGTTTTAAAACCATAATCCACTATTAGCTTTTTAAGCTTTGCATTGAATTCCTTCATAAATGTGCCTCTAAGGTCATGTATAAATTGGTATTCTACTTCTTTAAGGCATGAGTATGTTGAGACTAAAAACTCAAGTATGTAGCTATTCAGTACTCCATACCACCATTTATTGACTACTCTAGTCCAAGTTGCATCCAAGGTCTCAAGTCTCTCTAGACTCTCCATCCACTCATAGCATTGTCCATAGCTCCTTCTTCAGTGGGTTGAATATAAATCCAACCATAGATACACATCCTCAAGAAACTCATAAAAAAAGACTTCATATAAAGAATCATATAGGTTGTTCTAAATCCATTTTCTTAGCTTTTGTTCTTTACAGGTTGGATGCTTCAGCACAAAGCTATCTTCCACCTATTGTAACCATTGCCCAATGTTTTTTAGGGAGATTTAGTACACCATTCTTCTGCACCATTACAATAACAAAATGCAACATGGGCCCCAACAATAGAACCAAAATTTTGTATAAAAGGGCACACAAAGTTGTCTTAGTCAGTTCTTAGCTTATTAAACCTAGGCACAAACATGGGATTTTCACTCTATGCTCAACATTTTACACTCAGTTATACCAGCATCAATTCACATAATGATCAGGCCTTATGTGCTCACCAAAATTGTAACTGAGAAGAAATGAGGCCCTTTATTGGGCTATTTATGTCATGGCACAAGACATCAATTATAGGATTGGGTTATTTCAAAGAAAACTTTAGGTAGATTTATAGGTAAAAACCCTTCAAGGGCTAATCCTGATGGCCTATAGATGCAAGATTTTTAGTGGACTATTTCTAGATTCATAAGGTCACAAGCCTTTTTTAAGCTAATCCTAGCATCATATTAGTGCTTGAAAGGTTAAGTGGTTGCTTTTAG
Organism: Torreya grandis; assembly: GCA_037957365.1. NCBI lineage: Eukaryota > Viridiplantae > Streptophyta > Pinopsida > Cupressales > Taxaceae > Torreya > Torreya grandis. The sequence goes on from JARHVA010000962.1 coordinate 3,047,768, forward strand.
TTTATTTTATCATACTAGGCTCATGTTTCTAGCAAGGGTAGGAACACTTGGTCCAGACTCTCTTCACTTAGTGTTTTTCTACAAGTTATGACTGACATCATCAATTATTACAGATATGTCATTAACATCATAAAAAAATCATACATAATCATTACTCAACATAACTAAAATGAAATTAAACCATTACATTCACAATCAAATAATAATATAAAGATGCATACACTAGATTCATCATGTGTACTACAACCATTCTTTTTCATTAATCAAAGTTTAAATACAAAGCATATAGTTCATGGCATCTAAAATAGATTAAATGCCTAGATTAAGCTATTTAATGACCCAGAGGCTCATAGGTAAGCTTGGGCACTTATAAAAGGAGCCTTACTGGCATCCATACTACTCCTAGGTCTAATGGAAGCCATAGTAATGTTTACAGATCATTTCCAATTCATCAAAGATTTGCTACACTATTTTTGCATCTTCTTACTTTGTTGCTTCAAGTTCCTTTTATATCTCTTCAAGAATAGTTCTATTAGGGTAGAATGTACACACCAAGTGCTAAGTTGGATCCTTTCTGATCATTCTTATTAGTTCCATCACCTTGTGAACTTTGTGATACAGGTACCACATATTTCCCAATTGTTGAGAATGCCTGAGAAATCTTGAAATTTGTTAGCCTCCTGCCAGTTAGCACAAGGTATGTATTAAACCCTCTAGTTTTTACCAAAATACCAAAATGTCATCAATAAAAAAAATTATGCCTCACATCAATATGGATATCATGCTGGTGCAAATCCTATACTTACTGAAATAAGGGACCCAATAATCTGTGATAAATTAATAGAGATCAAATAGAAGTGAGTGCCACCAATAGCATAAAGTTTTAGGAGGGGAAACCTAACAAAACATGTAGATAGGCTAGTGGTATCTCACAAGATAAAATAGAAGCAAAAGGCTAAGAAAGGATAATATAACAGTCAAGGAATAGTAGCACATCAATTCATAATGATTTTAATTGAGGATACAACTACCATTGAAGCATAAACATTTCCTCCTCCTATCTCGGTCATAGTTTCTCCTCCAATCTCTATTATTCCATTAGATACAACACCTCCTCCTCCTATCTCCACTCCACCATGACCTCAAGTAATTGCCCCTTCCATTCCCACTAGCTCACCTATGTTAATAACTCCATTATTGATAGTTCAATCAACATAATTGGACACTCAGGTTTCACTTCCATTTCTCTCTTCCACAATTCCTTCCATCTCATCCCTAATCACCACCACCAACCCATTAATCATTAACACCACATAACATTATATATTTTTGGATTCAGTCATCCTAATAACAATTCTGCTAGCCATCCCAACCACTGGGATAGACTGCTTCATTTTCATCTCCTATCACCTTTCCCATTACATCAACCCTGAGTATCCCCACAACTTTGATTAATTCATTGATGGCTCTATATTCCACACTCCTACAAGTTCCCCTTTTTCAACTCCATATACCTACCCCTCCATTGGTGTCACTTCCATCTCCCACACCCTTGGTAGGCACATCCATTTCCACTTCAACCATTTATTCAATTTCCACAATAACTTAGACCCCCATAAAGGAGGTAGAGATGGAGAAAATCATTGATAAAAATGTGGCTAATTAACCCATAAATGGGGAAGATATTCCCAAAACATCAGCCAAAGACTCAATGGCCATATTAATGAAAGATACATCACTCATCACAATAACCACTAGTGTAGAAACTTCAACTATATACTCATAGTTGGTAGTGCCTAGACAATAAGATGCCACTCCAAGATGGATAATGCAATCAGTGGGGAAGAAATAGAAGCAGATGGTGTCCCTAAGCACACTTTATTTTGGCCTTACAAAGGCATTGAAGAGATCAAAGGCAACTCTTATAACCATATCAATAATACTATATGATTTAGTAAAGGAGAAGTATGTGGATATTATAGTCCCCCCACCAGACAAATAAAAAGAAGATCTAGTGGTGGGAGATTACCAAATATCAAAATTTCACCTTTATCATCCTAAAAGAGAGGGATTGAAACATGTTGTTTAGTCAAGAATAAACTCTCTTTTTAAGAAAATGGATAGTAATAAGGTCACAAAGGATGAATTAAGGAATAAGGTTGAACAATTGATGACTGCACTGAATAAGTTCATTAACCCCACTGCCCAACCAGTACAATCTATTACTCACATCTCTGACAGATAAACACTTGATATGGTAACAAAGATTGGAAGCATGAGAAGAGCTAAAAAGTATTTGGGAGAGGAGCTCATTTGAAAGGGAAATAGAGACATTAATTTATCAATGGACTAATACAAAGATCTAAAGGATGGATGGGCAAATTTTAAGGATCAAATAATCAAATATTAGGAAGAGGTAGAAAGGTTGAACCTACTCTACCCAAAGTTTTAAGCTGTGGACATGATTGAAATTGATACACTCATTACAAAAAAGATATTGAAAAATGGTGTATAACATGAAGAATTAGATAGATTAGTTAGTTTTAGAATAAGAATACTCACAAAGAGTATTAATAAAGCTAAGGCTACACATGATAAGGTCATAGATATGATCTTTGACATTGAATATTTTCTTAATAAATTATCATGTAAAGTAATAGATCATCAAGACCAAATCCTTTCATTACAGGGAGTTCAAGACAAGTTCAAAGGAGTGGTCAAAAGGGAGTCAGCACGAGACACAACATTTAGCTTGAGCTCCATCCACCATTTTATTAGGTACCACAATACACTAGATCAAATGGAAAAAGAAACTCAAGTATACAGGGTTGCACAAAGGGAACCCTTTGACACAATTGTAGAATTTGAAATAAGTAAATTATATTCATTTGGTCTTGATGAAGATCTTATCCTAGAGATCTTAAAGATTTTTTATGCTTATATTGAGAAGACACAAGAAAATAAGGACAAAGAGTCTTCAAAGGTTATGATTTTAGATTAATTCTTTCAATCAAATAAATTATGTATATTATATTCCTATATTGTAAAAAATATTATAAAGTTGCATGTTATAAATTACAACTATCATTTTGGGAGATTTTTTTGAGAAAGAGCCACTTGTAATTTCCAAGCATATTTTTGACGGGTCGAAAAGTTTTGAAAAGCAAACTTGTAAATTACACTTTCCTTTTTGACAAGTCTAAGTTGCTTAACTGCAAAAACTCATGTCGTAAATTGCATTGCTATTTTATCAAAATTGGATGACTCAAAAGTTGGCAAAGTCCCAATTGAAAATTATAAGTTGGGTTTCTCAAAAATAACCTAAATTTATCTAAAATCTATCTATTATTTTTAATATGAGTTCATTTTTTGGTGCCTCATTACATGAAGAAGATGCAGTAGCTCGACTGAAGATCATGAGGACATTTCATGAAGATTATACAAGTTTCCTCCACACCTCTAGCATTTTTTTGGAATGCCCAGAAGTTACATGATCCTTTGTCCATCCATTCACCTTACCAAGGATGTCATTCCAGCTGAAGATCATGCCCCTTTGCATAAGATTTTCAAATTTTGTTTGTTCTTTGGCTGGGCGTACACTTTTTGATAACTACATCTCTTTCATGAGAATATTTTGTATAAATATGGGTACTATGGTGTAGCCCATTTATCTTTTTTTCTATTAGATAAATTATTCTACATTTTGAATAAGTTATCTTCATGTTGTAACTTGGAGAATGAGAATAGATTGAAGTTTTGTCTTTATTGTCTATGTTGTCTTTGTGTATGCAAGGCTATTTATCAAATTTGTGTATGATTACATTCTTATTTCAATCAAAAAAATCATATGTGGTATTATTTTTCCCTTTTGAGAGATTGTTTAAAATAAAGAATCATATTCCTCATATGAGAAATACCCAATTTAACCTTTGGTTTTCACATTTGCATGAGTTTGTGCTCCAACAAATTTCAATATATTTATTGTTCTACTATGTTCATTAAAATCAAGCATTAAAATCCACTATAAATATTTGATGCAATCACCATTTATAGTTTTGTAAATTCATTTCTAAAACTCTTTTCTCATAGTTAAACCATAGTTTAGAAGCAAGATCCTTAAGAAGTGGGATTTCCATATGAGTTGATAGTTTATCAGTTGTACTAAATTTAGTGAAAGGAAGTCAGCCTTCTTCAGAGGTTCACCTCAATTCACCAAGGTCCTATAGCTTGGATGTGATCCCATTGTATCATTAGATTTCTTCATAGCACACTACAATACTAAGATGGGTGCAAAATCTATGTGATAACATGTCTCAACACCTATCGAAAGTCTCGTTGGGTGGCATTTGGGGTGTTACCAAGTAGGTGTATTTTTTCTTATGTTGTATTTTCAAATTCAATTTGTAATTTTTTAAAAATCATAATATATCATAAGCATTTAATTTCTTGTAGAATTTGGCATTTATTATAGGTACAAGAGATATATAGTGTCAATGGAAGCTCATATGGAATGAGTGTCAAAAACCCTTCATCTTTCCCTAGGTAAGTGAAGGTGTGTGTTTCTATTTTTTTCATTTATATTTTAACGCATGCATGAATTTCACTTACATATCCATGTTAAAGTGGAGGCCTTATGTAGACACTTAGATTTAACACAAGACCCTTATTCCTATTATCATATTCCCAATTACTTTATTTGGAAAATTTCTACAATTAGTGTATTTTTAAGATTACTTTGGCATCACAATATGTTTACATTTGGTATATTGAGCCTAAAATCACCTTAAAACTTACCCAAAAAATTATCTATTAGCACATCTAGACTATTTATCACTTACCACCCATACCTACCTTAAAAATTAATCCAAAATCATCTTTTGGATATATTTGTACATCATACTAGTTTATCCTAGAAAACATGTACACCTACAAGTTCGTCCCTTTTTATTTTATGGGTTTGTTATCATGGTACCATGAATCTTGTACCTTTATTCTTATTTTTATACATGACAAGAGTCAACAAACATGCTTATGGTATCTTAGGTCAACCTATATATACAAGATCTAACTAGTCCATTATTTATCTAGAAGATATGTTCAAAAAGGATCAATAAGTAGGCATAAGACACCTCTAACTATCAAGAGCCAAGCATCACTCAAGTAAATCCTCGTTGAATCTCATACACTTGTGACATTGTCATCCTATCTCAGTCTCTCTACATTTTATTTATGTCATATGAGGGTATTAGGATACATGTAGATATATCATCACTTCTAGGGAAAAGGATGTTCACAAAACCCTCACTCAACCTACTCCATCTAAACAATCACATAACTACATGGAGGTATAATTATGTGTGTGAGGGATACATAGTTTGAAACACTACCTTAGTTTTTCCATGATTCCATAACTATTTATTTTGCTTTAGAGTGAAAGCTAGGTCAAGAAGGATATTCATATATTTTTCACATTTTATTGATCACATCCGTGAAGTGAATATACAAGCATAACAAGAAGGCGATAACACACAAGTGACCAAAAAAAATAGACTATAAAACCATAGCAGGATGAAATCATCCACAATAGGATGAACCTAACCATAGTTAGACAATAATAGTCATATGAGATTATTTAACACAAGTACAAGTTTATCTTAGTGAATAGGTATGTCTCAAAGCATCACATAATATCTAGATTGTAGGAATAAATTGCATAGTCTACATAGTCCTTTTACAATCTCATATTTCCATAGTAGCTAACATATGTAATCTTTCCTTACCCCTTTATCCTTTGTGTTGCTTAGTCTAGTTTCATATATTGCATTTGGAATTATTTCTTATCATAGTTCATTAGATAGATCTAAATTTTGTATTTCTAGTCATGTGTGCTTATATCTATTAAATCACATAAATATATTTATTGTTTCTATTAAAACCATAATTAAGGTAAATACACACAACCCATCATGTTTCAAACCATATGCTAAGTTTCTATGATATATGTGAGGAAATAAACATGTAAGCATTGATCAAAATTTGCATAAAAACCACATCATTAGTCTTAATAGCATACAAAAACTATAAACCCTCCATATAAGTGCTATCATATAAGCACATGTTATATATGAACCACATATACCCATGAGGAAAGATAAGAAATGTAATAATATAAAGAATAAGAACCAAGGCTTATAAAATACAAAATCATCAAATAAAATATAAGCTTAATGATAAGGCATAATAATGAAATAGAAACCTAAGAGACATTAGAGCTAAACTAATAATGTATACACATAATATTTTACACTTATCATTTATTGATACTTTCTCTTGCAACAACCTATCGAGTTGCAATCTCCTTGAGTGCACACCTTAAAGGGTGCATCAAGAAATGGGTGGTCAAGCCTTTGTTAATTTGCAATATATGGTGTTATCTATGTCATGATCATATCATTCTTATTTCTATTTTACACTTATCATTTACTGATACTTTCTCTTGCAATAACCTATCGAGTTTCAATCTCCTTGAGTGCACACCTTAAAGGGTGCATTAAGAAATGGGTGGTCAAGCCTTTTTTACTTTTCAATATATGTTGTTAGCTATGTCATGATCATATCATTATTATTTCTATTTCAACTTTCTCATATTTTCTTTTCTACCTACCTCCTTCCATCCTACCTCACTCAGTTATGTTAATTTCCCCATTTCCAACTATATCTACCATGGCCAATGCAGTTTAGTGTGTCTTTACAACTACATCTACCATGGTCGATGTAGTTTGTTATTTTTTCCAACTATGTTAGCCATGGCCAACACACTTTAGTGTGTTTTCCAACTACATCAACCATAGATGATATAGTTTAGTGTGTTTTCCAACTACATTAGCCATGGCCAACGTAATTCATTATGTTTTCCAACTACATCATCCATGGCTGATATAATTTTTTGGACACCTTTTCCATTGCCATATTATATTGACCTGGTTGATGTAGTTATGAGTTTGTCTTTTTGGCATTCATATTATTTCACGCTGGCCTATCTAGTTTACTATTAGCTAACTCCTCTTAACTACATTATCCCTAGACAATAGGGTTGAATTAACTTTTGGCATGAATTAGGATCATTGACCACTATAAATACAAGTCACCCTTTCATTCCAATATATCATATACACTCATTTTACTCTGCTTTTACTCACACTTCAGCCTTAATCCATATTTGGAGGATTTATTACTTAGAGTCTTGTCTTGAAGGAAGCTTGTCTTGTAGAAGTCTTGGAGATTTTATAAGAGGTACTTAGCTGGATTAGAGCCTATTTTTCATCATTTATAATCTTCACAACCACAACAATCTCTTTAAAAACACCATTGTCTAAGGGGAGATTGAGGCTCAATAGATCCTCTTTAAGGTAAGTATGTTCTAACCCTAGTTCTTTCATTTAGTAGATAGAATCTACTCATTACTTAGTAAATGAATGTGTGTGTATCCTTATTTGATTTTTCTCTACACTTATACTTAGTGTGACTTTAGGATTGCTTCAACTTTCTATATATCCCCTTTAGGTAGCCTAGGCCCCCATTTGCCTATTATGGCTCTTTACCCATTTTGATATTTTTTTAATCCTTCCTCCTTACTTACATTACTTTTTTAAAATATTAGACTACTTAAAAAATAGAGATATAGCTATATTTACCTCATCATGTTATTATCCTAAAGACTTTGGAACCCTTTCCTTTGACATTGTATTGTATGTGCTCTTCTTGCTAAGTTTGGGTGTCCATTTGGTCATATCTTGATTTATTAAGAATCATTGTGTTCCCTTTGATTAACCTTATTTAAGTTTGAAACTTTAATAGATAGAATAGTTGTAAGCTGATCCTGAACCATTACATATAAATCACATCCAAATTAGGCCCTAAAGGGGATAAGAGCATGAAACCCTAAGGTTTTATGGTCACAAGTATTGTGTTCACCAAATATTTTTGATGAATAAGTACATAAGTGATATTGCATTAAATGAAAGTACGCTAATCCATTAAAAAAATCATATATAGAAGATATGATCTAAATATAATATAATAGTAAATAAAAATAAATGTACAAAATGAATAAAAATACCTAGTGTTTTATTTAGAGGCTACACAAGTGTTCAAAACACTACACTAACCACATAAAATGATGAAAAAAAAGTAAATCCAATACAATATGATAATTATGCCAAATATAGTAATTAAATATCTATTTAAGGATTAGAAATTGTAATCATCTAAAAATGACACTTGAGTGCTAAGAGTGTTACTTGAGACCACCCATCCCTAGTTTAGCCTTAGACCTATCTTAAGGCTTATTTAGACACTTATCTAGCCTTCATGAAAGCCACATGTGTCCCTAAACATCCCTAAATAAATCCTAGACCTTCACTTCATCATCTTGGCCCCTAATGCCTCAGGTTCTACCACCTGAACACTAAATCCATAATTTGGATAGTAGCATCCATGGCACTAGTGTCCCAATTTGGGCGCTAATGTCCTTTTCCCTCCTTTTATCTCCAACAGATATCTTTTCAGATGATAAACCACCTAAGGTCAACCTAGACCTATTTTAAGACTCACGCGAGCACTAGAATAGTATATATACATGAATTTTAGCCATTTATCCACTAGATGGAAATTATATGCAAATTAAACAAATAAACTTAGAACAAGTTGTGTGCAATCAAGGTTATCAATCCCTATTATGTCTTACTTCTACATACAACCATATACAACATTCATAAGCTCAAATTACTCATATTTCTAGTCTCAAGAATATTCAAATCACTCAACATGGCATTTTTATTATCTTCACTTACACTTGTACTAGCACTTAGGTGGGGATAACTACATCAGGCTTGATCCCTCTTCAAAGTATTAATATGTAGGAAACTCTCATCATAGTAGGGTGTTGAGGATGTCCAGCCTACCCCACCTTATAACACACCTTACTACCTGTGTATGCCTGTGAGTGATGAATTTTTACCCACAAGCTCCTTTGAATCAATCCCATGTCCAAACTGCCCTACTCAGAAGTATCCAGCCCCATCCACTGGTCTCTGTCCGTCATCTCCTCCAAGAACACATGGGCTTTCCAGTTCTTAAGTTTATCAAATACATCAGTCTTCCTTTTCCTATAATAAACATAATCCTTTTTTGTAGCATCCCACTGCTCATAGAAATCTCGATGTATGCTCTCCGAAGCTGAACTCTTCCCTTTTGACTTAAGAACATTCATTCCCTTCTCACTTATGTGGCCAAGCCTACAAAGCCACACATGTGCAACAGAAGTGGAATCAGTAATACAAGCAAGTAGATAAAGAATACCTGATTTCTTACCACAGGATAATTCAAGTGCATCCTTGAAAACATTCCAAGAATCTGCTATGAGAGTTCCTGTGCATCTCTCATCACCCAACTTTCCTGAAGTAATTAGCCACATCTTCAAGACTGGGACCTGCATGACCTTCTTCAACACCCATGTGTTGGCCACCTGCAATTTCAGCCGCACTTCCCCTTTGCCAATACTTTGACAACGCTCACCAACCCCTCTACTTGGGGCTGCATGGAAAGAGGCAACATAATCTATTAATCAAGATTCAACTTTATCTAAGAAACATCTCAGAGCATCCTATGCAACAACACCTACAACATCTGCTTCTTCAGTTCCTTCATGTTGATATGCTATCAACTAACAATATTTCTTTACCTACTCTTTCTTTCCATAACACCATAAGTGACCATTCATGCTATTCAGTTTCTCCATTTGTAGCTTACTTTATTCTATCATTGCTATACTCCCACTCAATCAGAAACCCCTGAGAGTGACCTATAACCAAACACAAAACTTGCTCCCTGCAACCTTAGCTCTGATACCAACTGTTAGGAACCCGTGGAAGCACCATTGATTACCATATACAAGCAACTTAAGATGCGGAATTTAACCAGAAGTAACAAGTAACTAGAAACCAAAAACAACACAGAATATGAGAGACAATACACAACTTGTATTAATACTCATCCAGAAAAGAATACAATAAAGAAGATGCCACTTCTTCTTCACACCTCTCAGAGGCTTCCCACACCTCAAGTGTACAGTAATTATTTCCTCAAAGCTCTCTCTCTTATGGTCCCAACACACAACTCAAACATAGAGTTGGTGTTCACCTCCAACTAGTCAGTATCCACTACTACTAGTACTCAAGTGCTCCACACACTCCACAAGTGCTCCACGCACTCCAAGTACACAACGTACTTCAAGTAGATCTCCCCTAAACTTGCAACAACTTGCAACTCAAATGATCTTACTTTGGAAGGAACTACCTTGCCTTCCTCTTTGCTCTCTAACCGAGTACACACTGTACTCCAAGTAGATTCTGCCTGATCCTGCTCTCTGTTGTGTTGCTGTCACCTTGATTCTACTGCCACCTACAGATCAACTTGGTTCTGCACACCTGCAAACCTAGACCTTGCACACACATACACCGACATATCAATGATCTTACTTACCATGTAGATCTCCAAACATGGCCTTGCACACCTGTTGACCAAGATCCTACATACATAAAGAACCCCTCTGATTCTCCAAATCAGTACCCACACTTGGCACTGTGGCACTAGGAGGAACACACCATGCTCTCTTCACACATATAAGGAGCTAATATTTTCTCTCTTACTCTCTAGCACAAATTACAATACAGCCCATGAGTCTCTTAAATAGATCTCATGCAAACAATAATTAGACACCTAATTACAATAATTAGATCCACATCTCGAGACTATAATTAGCCCTCAACATGCAAACACCCAGTTTGTTAACTAACTATTCGTGAACTGGCAGTTCTGAACTGCACAGGCGACCGACATCGGTCCCTGTCTACCTGGAGGTGACCGACACCAACTGACTTCTGACTGACGTCAGTTTCTCTTCTATTTACACCCTATCGATGTCAATTGGCCTGACCAACACTAGTGTCTGTGACACTCAGAAACCTCCTTCCCTGTTTGCATCAGTGAAGCTTTTAGCTCCACAACCTAACAATCTCCCACTTGGAGATAAATAGTTGCACTATACCTATACCTGTACCCCGTCTAATCTATTTCTTGGCTTGTATCCCTCTTCAATCTCAACCCTGAAGACCACCCACCACACAACCTATGGTGCACCTCCTGTCATCTGAGTACCCTGCCACATCCGAACCTACAAACCCATGTAGTGAAGTCCTAACCCTACATAGCATGAATCCCTGCTGTTGGTCCCTCTCAGATACCTGAGAACCCACTTCCCTGAATTGGCTCCTAACTCTCTGACAACTCCCACTGCTTGGGCAACCTCAGGTCTATACTAGACCTCATGTAATTTCAGACACTAAACTATCTAGCCCTTGGTGTGCTCTAGTTTCTATATCTTACATATTGAACCTCACCAACACCTGATTCACATCAGTTCCCACTTGAGACAAAATCAACCTGTGATCTTCCATGTCTCTCATGCCAAAGAATTTCACTACTCCAAATTCCTCATGACATGCCACTAAACTAACCTTACCCTTAGCTCAGCAAAACCCTGTATGTATAAACCTGCTAGCTAACATACCATCCACATACAGTAACAGGATAATGTCACAACTCATCATCCACCTGGTAAGACAAACACAATAGTTACACTGACATTGACTAAAGCCCTGCTTTGTCATCCACCTATCAAAACCTGTACCACTATCCTGTAGCTTCTTCAAGACCATATGACCTAGCATTTCATCTCACGTATCCATTCTCTCTATTCTTTAACTAAGGTATCCATTCGTCTTAGTGCTTTCTTCCAGCTGGAAACCCTACCAAATCTCCTATTCAGTTCTGCATTCTAATCATGCCATGCTCCCACTATTTCTTGGATCCTTCCTACTCTGTAGTAAGCAATGAGTATAAAGAAGAGGAACAATGAATTTGAGGCTTACTTACCCTTTCAGTCCTCCCTATGGGTGTTTGAGACTCCTTGACAGCTTGCTATCCACCCAAAATCTATCTCAGTGATCGACCTTAGTCACCACACAGTCTGCATCCAATCGACGTCAATTCCATGTGACTGTCCAAGTCACCAATGCCAGTTATCCCATTGACGTCAATCTCCACCTACCTGACACCACTGACTTCTCTAGTCTGCACATGACAGACATCAGCACCTGTCTATTCGACATCAATTCCACTTGACCGATGTCGGTACTTGTGTATGCCTGTGAGTGATGACTTTTTACCCGCGAGCTCTTTTGAATCAATCCCATGTCCAAACTGCCCTGCTCAAAAGTATCTAGCCCCATCCACTGGTCTCTGTCCATCATCTTCTATAAGAACACCAAGGCTTTCCAGTTCTTAAGTTTATCAAATACATCAGTCTTCCTTTTCCTGTAATAAACACAATCCTTTCTTGTAGCATCCCACTGCTCATAGAAATCTTGATGTATGGTCTCTGAAGCTGAACTCTTCCCTTTTGACTTAAGAACATCCATTCCCTTCTCACTTATGTGGCCAAGCCTAAAAAGCCACACCTATGTAATAGAAGTGGAATCAGTAATACAAGCAAGTAGATAAAGAATACCTGCTTTCTTACCACACGTTAATTCAAGTGCATCCTTGAAAACATTCCAAGAATCTGCTGTGAGAGTTCTTGTGCATCTCTCATCACCCAAATTTCCTAAATCAATTAGCCACATCTTCAAGACTGGGACCTGCATGACCTTCTTCAACACCCATGTGTTGGTCGCCTGCAATTTCAGCTGCACTTCCCCTTTGCCAATACTTTGACAAGGCTCACCAACCCCTCTACTTGGGGCTGCATGGAAAGAGGCAACATAATCTATTAACCAAGATTCAACTTTATCCAAGAAACATCCTAGAGCATCCTGTGCAACAACACCTGCAACATCTGCTTCTTCAATTCCTTCATGCTGATCTGCTATCAACCAACAATATTTCTTTACCTGCTCTTTCTTTCCATAACACCGTAAGTGACCATTTGCATTATTCAGTTTCTCCATTCGTAGCTTACTTTCTTCTATCGTTGTTATACTCCCATTCAATTAGAAACCCCTAAGAGTGACCTATAACCAAACACAAAACCTGCTCCCTACAACCTTAGCTCTGATACCAACTATTAGGAACCCGTGGAAGCACCATTGATTACCATATACAAGCAACTTAAGATGCGGAATTTAACCAGAAGTAACAAGTAACTAGAAATTAGAAACAACACAGAATATGAGAGACAATACACAACTTGTATTAATACTCATCCAGAAAAGAATACAATAAAGAAGATGCCACTTCTTCTTCACACCTCTCAGAGGCTTCCCACACCTCAAGTGTACAGTAATTCTTTTCTCAAATCTCTCTCTCTTACGGTCCCAACACACAACTCAAACATAGAGTTGATGTTCACCTCCAACCAGTCAGTACCCATTATTGTCAGTACTCAAGTGCTCCACACACTCCACAAGTGCTCCACGCACTCCAAGTACTCAACGTACTTCAAGTAGATCTCCCCTAAACTTGTAACAACCTGCAACTCAAATGATCTTACTTTGAAAGGAACTACCTTGCCTTCCTCTTTGCTCTCTAATTAAGTACACACTATACTCCAAGTAGATCCTGCCTGATCCTGATCCCTATTGTGTTGCTGTCACCTTGATTCTGTTGCCACCTATAGATCAACCTGGTTCTGCACACCTACAAACCTAGACCTTGCACACACATACACCTACAAATCAATGATCTTACTTACCATCTAGATATCCAAATGTGGCCTTGCACACCTGCTGACCAAGATCCTACATACATGAAGAACCCCTCTAATTCTCCAAACCAGTACCCACACTTGGCACTATGGCACTAGGAGGAACACACCATGCTCTCTTCACACACAGAAGGAGCTAATATTTTCTCTCTTACTCTCTAGCACAAATTACAATACAGCCCATGAGTCTCTTAAATAGATCTCATGCAAACAATAATTAGACACCTAATTACAATAATTAGATCCACAGCTTGAGACTATAATTAGCCCTCAACATGCAAACACCTGGTTCATTAACTAACTATTTGTGAACTGGCAGTTTTGAACTGCACAGGCGACCAACGTCAGTCCCTATCTACCTAGAGGTGACTGATGCCAGCCAACTTCTGATCAACGTCAGTTTCTCTTCTGTCTGCACCCTATCGACGTCGATTGGCCTGACCGGCGTTGGTGTCTGTGACACTCAGCAACCTCCTCCCCTTTTTGCATCAGTGAAGCTTTTAGCTCCACAACCTAACACTTGTGTGAAATAGATGCCTTAGAAAAATGAAGGTTTAGGGTTTGTATATAAATTCAATCAAAACATGTCACCTATATGGAATCATAACTCGTGCACACAAGAATAGGCTTGACATACTTAGACACAAGTGCACCTAGAATCTTGGATTAATTATGCATAGAGTACACTAGTGCCAAAGTAGGGACACTATGACCACATGGTGATACTATCTAGGAAGGGTTTTAACACTTGGATCTTATCTATGACCCTTATATTAGCCTTTATCCCAATTTATAGCCTCCAAATCTCCCACTTCAATCAATTTCTAGCTAAGTACTTGTTTACATTATTTATTGTCATTTTTAGAAAGGTCAAACTAAGTCAATTTTATTACAAATTAGTGGTTGTATTTATTGCATGTTTTTTCCCTGATTTACTATGCTCATACCTTTAACAACATAGGGCTTACACTTCATAACCCTAAAAATTTAAATCGTTTAGTGAACCCAACTTAATTCAAGCACATTATTTCAAACCCTAGTGTATTATTAGGGTTTACCTTCTTATTTCTATAATATAATTAGTTTTTATTTTGCATATTATCATCATGATTATCATGATGGATGCCATTTTCTATTTTTTGGCATAAAGTATTTTGGATTATCTAACAATATTATTACCTACCATTTGTATAAAAATGCACATGTATGTCACTCTTCTCATGGATCATGTCAAAGCTCAACTTATTTTACACATTGTTCCACCCTCTCTTGAGTCTCCATTTTATGAGGATCATTGTTACATGTCTCATTCTGAGTTACCTTTGGTTACTACTTGATGACAAAGAGCTCAGAGGACTCCTTTTGTTCTGCTTCCACCTAGACCAGTTGATTATGTTCACTCACATCCCACCTCTACTACTCATCCTTGGAAAATGGTATATCTTATAGTTCAAGTTGTTACTAGATGGAACATGTTAACTCCTCAACCTATATAAGAACAATGTAATCCCACCATCCCTCCTCATCCCCAAAACACTACAATAGGACCTAAAGATTAGCACAGACACTTGATATTATGGATCAAATAAAAAAAACACCAACCAAGTTATCCTTATTGGAATTACTTCAATGGGAAACTATTTTCAAAGATTTTTTTTTTTTCAAACAAATCATAAATCTTTGCCTCATGACATAAATACAACTTACTTTGCATTTCTCATGAACAATATCAAGGAATTTGAGGATGATATATATTTTTCTAATGAGGATTATCCATTGCACTTAGTTATTGATCAAAATTTACCACTCTTCATTCAGGCATGAATCAATACCACCGCTATTAAATGATTTTTAATTGACAATGGTTCAAGACTTAAAATATACAACCTCACATTCTATAGACTATGGGGGTTGATATATCATCTATTCAAAATACATATAAAAATATCATAGGTTTTGATGGCATTCCTAGAGAAATATTGGGTTCTTTTACATTGGATATTATGGTTGGGCCAAAAACCCTACCCATAAAGTTTTAGGTGATGCCTAATCATTTACATTACAACATATTACCTGTGAGACCTTAGATACATGATAGGGAGTCCATACCCTCTACCTTGCACATACGTATCAAGTTTTTACATGACAAATACTTATACACTTATCCAGCAGATAATCAACCATTTAGATATTGTAGAGTCACTAAGCCTACCACCAGACTACATCTTTAGATGGGATGCCTCATGTTCTTATAGAGTCCCTACCTCACAAGATTCTAATTGAGTAGATGCATACATTGAGGTTTGGGAATCCATAAACAGTATTACTACACCTATTCTTGATCTTCCTACAACACAGTTACCTCCACCCATGATGGATGAGGACCCTTCTATAGTACAACTACCCCTACTCAGGGTAGATGATGGGATTCTCATAACATAATTACCATTATTTGTTAATGTAAAGGAAGTATACTTATATAACCTTGATATATATTCCTAGGCCACCACAAAGGATGATCTAATGCCCATTGACATTGATGACTACTTATGTGGATTGATATTCACACCAATGGGCCCTGGAGAGAGTACATAGGTGATTCTAAGGTACTCATGACTTTTTCTACACTAGCAGCACCACTAGTTCATAGTCTTACAACTATAGGCTCACCCACTCAATTATAGTTAGAGATAGATATCTCCATTCACTTAGTTTATATAGTTACATCTATGGATATGGACCTAGTTATATATATTTAAGTAGGTAGTTCATAGGATAGACCACATCAAATTCTATAGATATTATTTGATACAAGATTAATGACATTACCCATAGTTCATCATAGGTTTATCAACAAATTGTCATAGTAGGAAATTCAACCCTTTTATCATTTTCATAGGCTTATAGGGCATGATACATATACATGTTCACTATTACATCATAATTTGAATAAGTTCAAGACTCAAGGCACTATTTAGATTATGCAAGCTCCACCTCCATAGGTAAAGGCACCATGATAGACTCATCATTAACACATATACTCATGAAATGATCCATTAACTATCCATATATTTATTGAGGATAGATACATCCCCTTGTTCTTATAGATGAGGATTTTGATCCTGATACATGCACTTTGGCAATTTTATAGCTCATATGACATTACGATAATGAGCTATAACATGTCATACATTATCAAGATTCCATAGGACATATCACACTACTAGTTTCAAGTGGTCCCAAGGTGGCCAACACATTATTATTTTTCATGAGCATATGCACTCATATTCATGTTACACTTGGTAGTACATGGTTACAGGGGATGGATGCCACAGTTGATTGATTAGATATATGTTTGACATTCAATCATGAGGGACACATGGTCCACATTATACATGATGGAATAGATTAAAAACACAAGTTTCATAGAGACACTCTATGGTCTAATGTGGTTTACCCTAAGACCACACACAAGGCATCTTACACAATAGAGTAACACACTATCCGGATGCACAGAATCTAGACTAATGCCAAGGATAAGGCTACACTAATACACACAGCATGGTATGATGATCATGATGATGAGGACTTATTGGAGTTTGGATGGACTAGTATCTAACATTGGAAGACCTCCAACTTGATCTAGTATTTGATTTTCCACATCCCATGGATGTGCTCTTGGGTTTATAGAGACATTACACTTCAGTTGTACACTATTTCCTTTATTTCCAGCATTTACTTGTACATAGCTTATATCTAGAAAATAAAAAAATAATATAATCTATCAAAACACAAAAACATTCAAATATTTACTCAAAAATATAAATTATAGATTGTATACATTTCCATGTTTACATATCTTATATTTTCCAAACACTACATATCCTAACTATCTTAGTATAGTTAGTTTTTATCATATATACATTGTTTCACTTGTTCTTGTTAAGTGTTCCCAGATACTTATAGGACCTAGGTCTACTACACAAATATATATTTGTTACTATCTACCCACTTGGTGCATATACATCGATACACAGGTTCTTCATTTGATACATTTGCTCATTTGGGCGCATCTTATACATAGTTTTAATTACCAGGTTACATCTTTTTAAACTATACATCATAGATTTAGCATTGTTATATCATGATATTGAGCATCCTATACCTAATAAGATTCATTTATGACTACCACTACTCTAGACTCAGCCTATGTACATCTTATCTCTTATACATATTTGTACATGTTCATGCATACTTTCATTTCTAGCTTTCCTAGTTTAGACTTGATTATGTCTCTATGCTTCTTCTATTTGAGGGCATTAAATATTCCATTATTTTATGGCTCTATTCCACTTCTTTTCATTATATGTATGCTTTGGACATGTGAATATGTCCTTGTGTGTGCCACCTGAATGTGTATGCAGACATTTAAACATGTCCTTCCATATGGCTCTAAGCCAACTTACTTATTGTGTGCATATGTGGACATTTGAACATGTCCTTGTATGTCTTACTTTATTAGATTTCATGACATGTTCCTATGTCCCTTGTATTGTGTCCCCTTATCCCACTTTATATGCCTCATGTGTGTTGTATGTATGTTTTCTTATATACGTCATAACCATGACACTTGTTTCCTGCTTGTTACACACCCTAGTTTTAGATGCCATGAGGGACCTCATGCATCTCCCCTTCCTACTTGGGTGTCATGATGGACATCATGCCCCATCCCCTAGGTATTTACTTAGTTATTAATTAGATTTATTATTCATATGCATTGTTATATCTATCTTGATAGCCTTGTGAATGTTGGACCTAACATACATTATACACTATGAACTTATGCTCAGATTAGCATACATTTTGATGTTATATATGCACATTATATTGGTTTATTATATAGATATCATATATGCTCCTGCTAACACATATTTTATAGATTTTTTTATTTTAAGGATAGTTCTTGCATAGGTATAATAATTCACTTCAAAATAAGGGGCATTCACATAGGTTTGTCATAGAGATCAGTCTATTCGAATGCACTCATAGTACATTTTTTAACACACAAGCAGAGAATATAAAAATTAGTTTTAGGAAAACATAGTGGGAAATAGTGACGTAAATATTAGATTTAGTTTCATAGAAATTATAATAGTTAGACATTAGCGCCCAAATTGGGACACTAGCACCACATGACGCTACTATCCAATATATGACACTATTATCCAATAGCCTCAATTTTAAGAAATTTTAGATTGGCCAAAAAAGTATAGTAGGTACCATCCATGTTTACACAAGTTTAGTTAGAGCTTACCAATTTTGGTTCAGTTTATCTCATATTGATACTAGTTTGTTCAAATTAGGGGCATCATGCATGACATGATCATTCTCATTTTAGTTTAGATGCTTAGAAACAGATTATTACAACTCAATCTAGAATCCATATACTCAGATATCAAAATTGGGGGCATGTACATGGCACATTGTTTTCATATGCTCACTCATACATTATTTGATCAAATGGAATGATAAATTCCTTGTAATTATCTACATTGTGCACATCAAAAACCATGTTCTAAGTTACACACTAGATTCATGCCTTACGCCATTTGTAGTGGTTGGCATTCCTGAGTGGCCTAGAGTCACCTAATATTCTTAAGTGGCCACAAAGTTGACACACACATTTCCAATTATAGTTACATATCTTTAGTTACATCATGATATTTTAGTTTCATGTGCATCTACTACACATGGGTAGGCAATGTTGGAGTCATAGTCTACTTGAGTTCTATATCCACCTACATAAGAGGTTTAGACACACCATAAATCCAATCCAAGCTATTTGAAGTCCATGATCCACCAAGCAAGGGTGGGTAATGATGGATTCAAAACTGGATTGAGTTATTGAGCCACACATACATGGGGATTGAGCAAGCCATTAGCTCAATCCAATTTATTCATTGATTGATCACTATTTACATGCACACATAGGTTTTCACCATGTTTATGCATTGGTTCACATACCTAGTGATGTGTATTCATTATTTTCTTCTCTTTTATCTCTTTACTCAATTTTGTTGAGTTGTGGAGCTAAAAGCTTCACTAATGAGATAATGTTGAGGTTGTTGGGCTTACATAGTAACCGGCATTGGTCAAAACCAACCGACATCGGTTAGGGGTCAATCGGCATTGGCCGACATCAGTTAGGGGTCGACTAGCATCGGTCGGCATCGGTTAGGGGTCAGTCAGCATCGGTCATCTTTAGACCGACACCGACTTCTGTGCATTTCTAGCTTTTCTATTTTTAGGAGAACATATTTGAGCCTTTGATTTAAGAGGTGGATCTAAGGGTGGTGAATGCATGGCTCATGAACCCTAGTGTTGTAGTATACTATATAGTAGGGTTAGATCCTCATAGCATGTACAATTCATTAATTGAGTTGATTGTAATTGATTGAGAGAGAGAGAGAAAGAACTCTTGAGGGAGAATTACTGTACATCTACGAGGTGTGAGGAGAGAGAGATTTCTTCATTATATTTCCTTCTAAAAGAGTTTAATATAGATTGGTTGTTTCTTATATCTCTTATTATTTGTTGTTTCTGATTTCTAGTTACTTATTACCTCTGGTTTCAATTTCATGTTTCATTGCTTATACAAAAGTAATCAATTGTACTCTAAGATCCTAACAACTAGTATCAGAGCATGTTAGTGTATCAGAGCGTGTTAGTGTTTATTGATTATAGAATTCACTCACAGGGGTTTCTGATTGAGTGGGAGCAAATCAATGGTAGAAGAAAGTAAATTAAGAATGGAGAAATTCAATAGCAAGAATTATCAATTATGGAGGATGTAGATTGAAGAATATATGGATCATAAAGATCTATATTTACCATTGGGTGGGGTTTCAAGGAAGCCCACAGATATGAAAGATGAAGAATGGAATGTTCTTGATAGAAAGGCTCTTGGATCTATAAGGTTGAGCTTGGTAGCTTCTGTGTTTTCCAACTTATCACAGGCAAAGACAACGATAGAGTTAATGGATACTTTGGCAAATTTATATGAAAAACCATCAGCTTCAAATAAGGTATATCTTATGAAGTAATTATTTAATTTGCAAATGCAGGAAGGTGGATCAGTATCTAGTCATCTTAATGATTTCCATACAATAGTAAATCAATTAAATTCAGTCAAAATAGTGTTTGATGATGAAATTAAGGCTCTCTTAATCTTATGCTCTTTACCTAAAATTTGGCATAGTTTGGTAATGGCAGTTAGTAATACTGCATCTGCTTCAAATATCTTGAAAGTTGATGATGTTGTTAGTGTAATCTTGAATGAATAAATTTGTAGAAAAAGCACATGGGAAATATCATATAATGATTTAAGTGTTGAAAGTAGGTGAAGGCAAAGAGAGAAGGGAAAGCAAGGGAAATCAAGGTCAAAGATGGGAAGTAGATCCAAATCTAGAAATAGAAAAATAACCTGCTAGAATTGTGGAAAAAAGGGCATGCAAAGAAAGATTGTTGGTTGAAGGATAATAAAGAAAATCAGCATGAAGGTAATAAAGAAGAAAAAGTTGCAGGTATTGTTGCACAGGATGCTCTTATATTTTATTTTTATAATAAAGTAGAATCATAGGTTTTAGATTCTGGTGCCTCTTTCCATGCAACCCCAAATAGAGAATTTTTCAATGATTATGTCCTTGGAGATTTTGAAAAAGTTTATTTAGGGGATGATGAGCCTTGTAAAATTGTTGGCAAAGGAAAAGTGTAGCTGAAATTACAGAATGGCAACACATTGGTGTTGAAGGATGTCATGCATGTACCCATCCTGAAGAGGAATCTGATTTCTACAAGAAAGTTCGGTGATGAGGGTTGCACAGTAACTCTCACAACTAAATCTTGGAAAGTTTCAAAGGGTGCACTTGTATTAGCAAAAGGTAAGAGAGTAGGTACACTTTATCTATCTACTTGTGTTACTGATTATTCTCCTTCTATTTTATCTACTTTAGATGTAGATGCAAAGTTGTGGCACTGTAGGCTTGGTCACATGAGTGAGAAGGGAATGAACGTTCTTAAGTGAAAAGGTAATCTTTCAAATTTAAAAAGCATAGATCTAGATTTTAGTGAGCATTGTATTTTTAGGAAACAGAAGAAAGTGAGGTTTCTCAAAACTGGGTCAACAAAGAAGAAGCACAAGTTGGAGCTTGTTCACACAGGTGTGTGGGGACCAGCTCAGGTAGCTTCTATTGAAGGATCACAGTATTATGTTTCTTTCATTGATGATGCTAAAAGAAAGGTATGGGTTTATTGCATAAAGAGGAAATATGATGTTTTTGACACATTTAAGAAATGGAAAGCTTTGGTTGAGAATGAAATAGGTTTGAGATTGAAGTGCCTTAGATCTGACAATGGTGGTGAGTACTGCAGCAATAAATTCAACAGTTATTTTTCTATGAGTGGAATATGCAGGGAAAGGATGGTTCCACGGACACCTCAACAAAATAGAGTTGCTGAAAGGATGAATAGAATAATAATGGAGTGTGCACGGAGTATGAGGTTGCATGTTGGTTTGCCCTTACACTTTTGGGCAAAAGCTGTAGATACTGTAGTTTACCTGATTAACAGAGGACCTTCTACTACACTGGATGGTGGAATTCCAAAAGAGGCTTGAATAGGTAAAAAGGTAGATCTTTCATTTCTCAGAGTTTTTGGTTCTAAAGCTTTTGTGCACATTGATAAAGAAAATAGAAAGAAGCTGGATGTTAAATATATGCGGTGCACTTTCATTGGTTATGATTTTGGAGATTTCAAATTTTGGTTGTGGAATTTAAAAACTAACAAAATTATTAGAAGCTGTGATGTAGTTTTTAATGAGAAGGTGATGTACAGTGATTAGCTCAAGAGGTTGAATAATTTTGAGCAGGGCAATCTTGATTTGGAAGAGGTTATGATCCAAAATGAGCTCACGGGTAAAAATCATCACTCACAGAAAAACACAGAGACCAATGTCAGTCAGGTGGAAATCAACATCGGTCAGGTGGAAATCGACATTGATCAAGAGGAATCGACATTGGTCAGGTGTAGACTGGCATCGATCAGAGATGATCGAGATCGGTCACTGTCAGAAAGAAAATTTAGGTAGACAGCAAGCTGTAAATGAGTCTCAAATGCCCATAAGGAGGTTTGAAAGGGTAATTAAACCTCCAATTCATTATTCCCCTTCTTTATACTACTTATTGCTCACTGATGGTGGAGAACCAGAAAGTTTTGATGAGGTAGTGCAGGTAGAATCCAAGAAATAGTGGAAGCATGGCATGAATGAGGAAATTGATTCT
The DNA here is from genome assembly GCA_037957365.1 of Torreya grandis. Taxonomy (NCBI): domain Eukaryota; kingdom Viridiplantae; phylum Streptophyta; class Pinopsida; order Cupressales; family Taxaceae; genus Torreya; species Torreya grandis. The sequence goes on from JARHVA010000962.1 coordinate 3,070,928, forward strand.
TTGGAAGAGAACCATATGTGGGATTTGGTCAAGTTGCCAGATGGAAAGAAAGCACTAAAAACAAATGGGTATACAGGTTAAAGGAAGGAGAGAATGAAAAAATGAGACATAAGGCCAGGTTGGTAGTAAAGGGATTTGCACAAAAACTAGGTATTGATTTTGGTAAAAAAAAATTCCTGTAGTAAAGATGACTTATATTCAGATTGTATTGTCTTTAGTTGCTATTGAGGATTTGCATCTTGAGCAGCTTGATGTTAAGACAGCATTTCTTCATGGAGATTTGGATGAAGAGATATATATGGATCAGTCGGAAGGTTTTGAGGTCAAAGGTAAGGAGAAACTTGTGTGCAGGTTGAAGAAAAGCTTATATGGTCTTAAGCAAGCTCCAAGACAATGGTATTTGAGGTTTGATAGGTTTATGACAGAGCATGGCTTTAGTAAATGTCAATCTGACCATTGTGTTTATTTTAATAGATTAGATAATGGTAGTTATATTATCTTGTTACCGTATGTAGATGATATGCTTGTTACAGGTTCACACATGCAGAAAATTACTAAGCTTAAGGTAAAATTAGCTCACACATTTGCCATGAAGGATTTAGGAGCAGTAAAGAAAATCCTTGGCATGAGTATCAAGAGAGACAGGAAAAATCATAGTTTGATTTTGTCTCAAGAGGATTATGTGAATAAGGTGTTGGAGGGGTTCAATATGTACGATGTAAAACCAGTAAGCACACCTATGGTTGGACACTTCAAGTTGAGAAAAGAATAGTGTCCTAAATCACATGATGAGGTTGAGTACATGAGAAGAGTTCCATATGCTTCAGCAGTTGGGAGCTTGATGTATGCAATGGTATGTACTAGACCAGATATTGCCCAAGCAGTGGGAGTTGTTAAAAAATTTATGGCCAATCCAAGAAAGGAACATTGGAAAGCAGTTCAGTGGATTCTCAGATATCTGAGAGGGACCAGCAGTAGGCATTTATGCTATGGAGGGTCAAACACTTCTCTACATGGGTATGTAGATTTGGATATGACAGGTGACTTGGATGGTAGGAGAAGCACCATAAGATATGTGTTCACTGTTGGTGGGATGGCAGTTAGCTAGATTTCAAAGTTGCAAAAGGTTGTTTCCTTGTCTACTACAGAGACAGAATACATTGTAGTCATAGAGGCTAGCAAGAAAATGATTTGGATGACTCAGTTCATGGAAGAGTTGGGAAAGGAGCAAGAGAGTTGCAGATTGTATAGTGATAGTCAAAGTGCAATTCATTTGGCAAAGAATTTAGCCTTTCATTCAAGAACCAAACATATACAGCTTAGGTACCACTTCATTAGATAGGTATTGGAGGATGGACAGTTAAAGCTAGAAAAGATCCATACGGATAAGAACCCTGTTGATATGTTAAAAAAGTCAGTAACAAAGGAGAATTTGAATCTTCATTCAAATTTTGTTGGTCTTTAAGATTGAACTTGAAGAGGGAGAAACAAGCCAGAGATGTTTAGAGGATGTTGATGTACAGGTACAGGTGCAGCTATTTATCTCCAAGTGGGAGATTGTTGAGTTGAGTTAAAAGCTTCACTAATGAGCTAATGTTGAGGTTGTTGGGCTTACATAGTAACCAGCATTAGTCAGAACCAACTGACATCAGTTAGGTGTCAATCGGCATTGGCTGACATCGGTTAGGGGTTGACTGGCATTGGTCGGCATCGGTTAGGGGTCAGCCAGCATCGGTCATCTTCAGATCAACACTGACTTTTATGTGTTTCTAGCTTTTCTATTTTTAGGAGAATAGATTTGAGCCTTTGATTTAAGAGGTGGATCTAAGGGTGGTGAATGCATGGCTCATGAACCCTAGTTTTGTAGTATACTATATAGTAGGGTTAGATCCTCATAGCATATACAATTCAGTAATTGAGTTGATTGTAATTGATTGAGAGAGAGAGAGAGAGAGAGAACTCTTGAGGGAGAATTACTGTACATCTGTGAGGTGTGAGGAGAGAGAGATTTCTTCATTGTATTTCCTTCTGGAAGAGTTTAATATAGATTGGTTGTTTCTTGTATCTCCTATTATTTTTTGTTTCTGATTTCTAGTTACTTATTACTTTTGGTTTCAATTCCGTGTTTAGTTGCTTATACAAAAGTAATCAATTATACTATAATCCTAACAAATTTTATCTTTTATTTTCTATATCTCTTAAGTAAGGACTGATCTATGCACATTTCATTCATTGGACATGCAATGGAGCATGTTTCACATACTCAAATTCAGATTCATGGGCTTCTCCTCTTAGGTAAATCTAAGTACTCTTCTTTTTCCTTTATCCTAGTCATTTCACTATGCTGCATTTCTAGAATAAATGAGGTGAAAATATAATCATTTAAAAATGACACTTGAGTGTTAAGAGTGTTACTTGAGACCACCCATTCCTAACTTAGCCCTAGACCTATCTTAGGGACTATTTAGACACTTATCCAACTTTTGTGTGGTCCACATGCATACCTAAACATCCCTAAAGTAGTCCTAAACCTTCACTTCAGCATCTTGGCCCCTAATGCCTTAGGTTCTACCACCTAGACACTAGCACCATAATTTAGACAATAGCACCCCATGGCACTAGTGTCCCAATTTGGGTGATATTATCCTTTTCCCTCCTTTTGTATCTAATGGATATCTTTTCAAATGAGAAACCACCTAAAGTCAACCTAGACCTATTTTAAGACCTACACAAGCACTAGTATAGTTTATATACATGACTTTTAGCCTTTTATCCACTAGATGGAAATCATATGCAAATTACACAAGTTATGTAAAGTCAAGGTTATCAATTCCTATTCTACCCTAATTTTACATGCATATACATTTAGCAATCCTAAGTTCAGGTTACTTAGATTTAAAGTCTCAAGAACATTTAAAGCACTCAATACAACATTCATACTAGTTTCCCTTGCACTTGCACTTGCACTAGCACTTAGGTGGGGAGAACTACATCGAGCTTGATCCCTCTTTAAAGTATTGGTATGTAGGAAAATCTCATCAAATAGGGTTTTGAGGATGTCCAACCCACCCCACTAACAACACACTTTACTACTTATGCCAACCAGATCTCCTAGAAATATGGAGGTTTAGGGTTTGTATATAAAATCAATCAAAATAGGTCATCGATAGGAAATCAAAACTCATGTACACAAAAACAATCTTGTTAGACCTAGACACAGGTGCACCCAAAATCTTAGAATAGTCTACATAAAGGACACTAGCACCATATGGCACTATTGTCTAATTTGTACGCTACTATCCAAGAAGGGTTTTGACACCTAGATCTTGTCTATGACACTCAAGTTAGCCTTTGTCCCAGCTTACAGCCTCCATATATCCCACTTCAATAAATTTCTAACCAAGTACTTGTTTACATTATCTATTATTATGTTTAGAAATGTCAAACTAAGTCAATTCTATTATAAATCAGTGGTTGTATTATTTGTATATTTCTACCCTGATTTACTATGCTCAAATCTTTAACAACCTAGTTCTTAGACTCCATAAAACTTAAAATAACTAATTCATAAACAAGAAAGATGAATGATGGTACATTTAAGTATGAATAAAAAATAGAAATAGATAGATGTATACCTAATTTTGAATCACCTAGGTTTTGATAGAGGCTGAAAATACAAAGAACATGGTCTTGGAATAGTGTGGAAGAAACTCCATAAAACATGCAATGATCTACAATAATGACCACTTTTTTATAGCTCAAAATATCCAAAAACAAAATTTGAATGTCTTGAAAGTGGTCAATCTCCAAGAAGTAGTAAGTTTGGTCTGAAAATGGCTTTGCAAGTCCTACAACTTAAAACTAGAATATACCCATAAACCTATCTAAAATAAGCAAAGTTATTTTCACAAAATTTAAAATATTACTTCCTCTGATCTATTCCTAATCCAACCTCAATCCCTAGTAATACATCTAAGATAAAAGGATATATGCTAAGTTATTGGTCTAAGCCCCTTGATTACAGGTTGATCTACATATTAGTGTAAGAATTAGGGCTCAATGTAGTTATATACATGCAAAGGAGTGACCCATCCTAGTGTGTTAGAGAAGCCTCCACCCTCTCTCCATATCAGTATAAATGAATTGTTTCTTATTTTTATTTGGCCTTATCATAGTATTAGTATGTAGAAAAGGATTCATTAAAACTAATATTTAGATGTCATCCTTTAAGTGTAAGTATGATCAATAAGTGTTATGATAATTACATATTATAAATTTCATTAAGGTGCTTGTGGATATATAGACTTCTTGAATTTAAATTGGGACATATTGGCACATAAAATGACTACAATGAAGTGAGAATTTTGAAAATTGGGAATAATGAAACATGAAGAACGCAAGGGGGAGGGAGGTAGGTATGGATAATGGATGTGAAACCAAATTGACCACTTTTTTACCATACTAATGGGTCAAGGCCACTTTTAGGATGCTCCAAAAGTGGTCAAAATAAAAAACCTATAAAATAAAGACCTCAATGAGCTACAAAACACCTAGGTGGATCTCTAGGTAGACAAATGATAGATTAGGAAAGATCGAGGAAGGAATAATGATAAAGAAAGTCAATATATGGCCCAAAAAAAGGGAAATACACTAATAATATCTTATTCTAAACTAATGATCCATATTTACAAAACTATGATAATAGCATTGTAATTACAAGTCTTGTAAAAAAATAGGTGTCTATGTAATGCTTCACTTTGATGTGTGGGGGTATATACATATTCAAGTAAACAAAAAAGAATATACATGAGAGGGTTTCATAAACTTTGTGATGCTTTCAATTGCATGATTGTTGTATCAATGCTTCAATGTCAAAATCTCAAATGTGCCTATAAACAAATGCGAATATTTACAAGTAGATAAATGTCTTGATAAATTTATAAAATGTAACCAAATGAAATAATTGAAAAAATAAAAAATATTCAAAAGGATTGAACATAATTGGTATTATGTGTCCAATGTTGTCATATTTTAAAAAAATTGTAATTGTCTTAGGCCTTAATTTTCCCTACCAATAGAAAAAAAAGAAATTAAAAGTTTTCTTAGGCCTCAATTTCCCCTACCATTGGGAAAAGTATGTTTCTTTACCAAAGAATTAAGCATATGTAACCATTTTGTGACCTCTTGACATCTTATAACCACCTGACATCTTGTAACCTCTTGACATTTTACAACCACTAAAATTATGTAACCTAAAAATAGAATAAATTATCTATCTTTCCCCCATTTGAGGTGAGGGATGTTCATGCATATATGTCATATCAAAATAAAGAGTCACATGCACCACATGTAACATTGATAATAGTAAAATACATAATAATCATTAATATTAAATTATTGTATTAGTTCAAGAATTGATGTTTCCATTAAAATACAACATGAATAATACATGTAATATATAAATTTATGAAAGCTCAAAGAAAGATAGTACACAAATTTACTCCATCATCACTATGTCTTTAGATTAATAGCTCTCATCTAATTTCACCAATATAACAATAGTAACCCTCTTACACAATGTACCTTACTCACTAGCCCTCTATGCTCTTATATTGATAACAAATATGCTAGGGTTAGGGTTTTTAGAGTAGTCCTCGAGAGTAAATAACTAGTAAATTAAGTCTATTTAAGATATGACTTTACTATTATTATCAAAAGTTGATTAATTAAATACTTAATTAATAATGTTCTCTAATAAATTGTAAATGGCCAAGCGTGGACCAAATATTGCTTATCCATGAATATTATAATTATTAATAAAATGCATCTTAAATTGTAAAAAAGTGCATGTTTTATTAAATACACTAACACTCAATATTAATATGTACTTTTTAAAAGGAAAGGATGGAGGAATCACTCAGCTATCCTCCCTTTCCTTTGCTCATAAAATTTTCCTAAGATGAACAAATCATGACTCAAACAAGGGATTTGTGAGGATGTTTCCAATATGATCATCTATATAAAAATACTTAATATTAGTAACCTTATCTTGTATCAATTTCTAGGTATAATGCATATAAATCTCAATGTGTTTTGTGTGTTGGTACTCCATAGGTTGAGAGAGATGTGGATAGCAGTTTGATTATCACACCAAAGTGTTTTGGTTTTGTTCTACATAAATATGAACTTATAAATCAAGCATCAAATCCAAACTAACTCATGGTAGGTAGTGACAGCTCCACTATACTCAGAGTTTATATCAGATAAAGTAATGGTAGTCATTTTCTTTCAAGACTAAGTTACAAGACCTGTCCCAAAATGATAAATGTATCTTATGGTTGACTTGAAATTTTCTATATCTATTACCCAATCATTATTTGTGACTTATATTTTTTTTTTCTACTAAAAGTAGAATTGCAAATTGAGGCTTTATTGTCTGATAAGTAATCAATCCCATTATTAGTCATACCTGAAAATGCACTTTGCATCTTGTGAATCACTATCATGGGTTTCTTGACAATAGTGTGACACCAAGTTAATAAAAAATGAAAGATTAGGATGGGTATGAGTCAATTATAAAAAAATTCTTAATAATTTCCTATAGAGAGTACCATCAACTGAAATAAAATAACATTTGGTGGAAAGATTAACTCCAGATTGATAAGGAGTTAGGGAAGACTTGTAGTTTTCCATGTTGAAGTAACAAAGCATATTATTTAAAGTATTTTTGTTCATTCTTTATATAAATTAAACTACTTAAAAACTTAAAATAAGATACAGGGTTTTTAAGACTACCTATGATTAGAAAGGATCGTGCACCATTTATTCAGCGATGTGAGAACTCTTTTTTATCTTGGAAGGATTTCCTATACAAAATTAAAAAAACTCAAACAAATATAGATTAATGGGATATATGAGTGGGATGCCTGGTATGAGACCAATCCTATGAAGTGGTACACTTCCTTATAAGGATGTCAACCCACTATCTTAGTACTCAAGTGGATAAACGTAATAACTAAAATTACAATAAAGCATTTAACAATATAGATAAGATAATGAAATGATTTAAGATTTAATCTACATTTATTTGATGGATATTATCAAATCGGACATTCCAATAGTCTTTGGAATTATCCTCTTTATCTTAAATCACTTAAAACTAGTTGGCAATAGATTTTAGGGTGGGGGTGAACACAATAACATAAATGCCTAGTTTTACAAAAATATTTCTTTGGTCTGAGAAAAGGGGATGTAGAACTATAAGTGAATCTTAGATGGTGACCACTTTGTGAACAACTAAAGGTAGAGTCATCTACAAGAAACCCATGGCTTTAATAAATAGTGATCTAAAATATAAATCAGACTGCTAACTAAAAAGGAATTGAGTGTAGACACAATGGGTTTTTGTAAGAGATCAATGTCGATCTACAAGATCAATGTTGATTCAAGAAATTGATATTGATTCTATTAGTGTGGATAAATTTCTCAGGATAGGAATTTAAAAGATGGTTTTAATAGTATTTTGAATGTTTTTGAATATCTCATGTTGGCTAAGGATACAATAACATAGATTACAAGGATAAATTGAATATAAAATAACATACGAATAGAATAAATTGTATAATGAATTTGTTAAACAAATGATAGACTAACATTTTTAGTGCTTCCAACATGTGGCAGACTACAAAGTTGATAGGATTATTCTTGATCTGTTGATGGGATAGATGACTTGATTATTGGAGGTACAATAATTGAGAGGGGGGGTTAATTCAGTGATGTAAGATATTTCAAACTTCAATTGAAATCATTTCAAACTCTTAATTAAAGACCACAAGAATTAATAAAGCATATACGATGTTCATAACAATGAATAATAAAGATGATTCAAGATCACACACATAACACAATATCTACGTGGGAAACCCTCTTGGGGAATAAAACCCAATCTCAAGCCTACAAACACATGGACTAATTGTCCTATAATGTGATCACAAACGTGAGACCTTTCAGTGAAGCACCCACTTCACAAGGAGAACCCACCCCTAAGTATGAACAAACACCCACTTGTTCTAGATGTTGAGCACCCACACAACACCTATGAAATCAATATCTCTAGAATTATGATTTCAGATCAATCTGATTAGATAAATAATATTTAACACCTCTCTTTCAACTAATCATACACAATCAAACTTGCTCATATAATTAATACATCCAAACACCTTTTTTGGATCTCTCTAGTCTTTTTCACTCATCCTCAATCTACTTTGTACTTCAGTCCATCCACTGATCACACTCCCTTTGATCTCTTTACTTTGTCTTTATCTTCTTCTCTCTTAGTACATGAATATTCAAGTCTAGAAACCATTACCTTGGTCTTTACCTTTTATAGAATCTTTATGAATATCAACATTTAGGCCAACCAAAATACTTGCCTTAATCCTTATGAAATCTAACATGCTAAAACAGAGCTCAAATCCATCCTCAAAAGTCAGCCATAGTATCTATGGGTCATACTTAAGTAGATACACCTTTCAATTAGGCCTTAGTAGCCCTTATAGGTCTCATGAAGACCTATTCACCTGTTTATCACTTCATCAATAAAATAAATAACATAAGATCACTTTCAAATACATGGGTTTATTTCATATGATCCTTATGACATTTTCATGTGAATACATCCACCAAAACACTCTTCTACTAAAGCATAATTTGCTCAAATAGAATTCTGTATATAGTAACACCATGAACAAATAAATAGTAACCTTTGAAGATCCATAACTTTGATTGTACAAACATTCAAACCTTTTAACTAGATTTTATGGATGCATCTCGAAGTCGTCTACAACTTTTATTTTTATTGCATCAAGAAGTTTATCCTGGATCAAAAGATATAGCTAAAAACCTAAGCACTAGTTTTCCCTCATTAATTTAAATATTCAAATTCCAATGGTTATTATTTAGACACTAAACATTGAGCACCTTAACCTCATCTTGTGCTTCCTAGAAATTGTAGACAAATACGTACCATCAATCTCCTATGAGTAACTTGGACTTTTTCTTGTAACACTCACCATGGATCTTAGATTAGAGCTCTCATGATTGTGCCACCTTGTAGCTTTACATGCCTTTTGCACATTTGACTCTTTGACTCAACCCATACCATTGATATTTATCTATACGAACACCCATAAATCATTGATCTTATATCAACTCAACGAGATAGTGACACTTGTCACCAGTACTTGTAATATTAGACTCTTTGACATTTTGACTAAATACACACCATTGGATCAAGATCTGGATGATGAATGCTCATCATTAGATCCACTGAATTTTGACCTCAGACTTCAATATAGTTAAACTTGATTATCTTTGTCCCATCACAGTCTGCAAGAGCAACTTTGAAGGTTTATAAATTGAGTTAGAAAACACTTCAAGAGTCCAAATTTTTAGGGTACCTTCTTGGCACTATAGAAAACATCTCCATGAAATCCTTTGACCTTAGTTGACTTTCTAGGTGCCAAAAATAAATACACAAACTTTCTAGTTCATTAAAATGTGCATGACATACAATGACGTTTTGGCTTCTCTTAAGCTATAAAATGCATGTTTCTCATTCCAAATGATAAAGTGACATACCAAAACTTTACCAAGACATGAACCAATTTTAACTTGAACTTATTTGATCCTTTGACATGTCAAACTACTCACAAAGCTTATAAAGTTCCCCCTAACATCATGCTCATCTCTTCAAACCTGTCAAACTATCTAAGTTAGCTCCCCATAACTTCATGTTCTATCTGAAAAAGATTATCTTCAATAATGATTTTCAATGAACTAGGTCTTCCATCAAAACTTCAAACAATATGGATCTCATAGAAACAAAATAATTGCCCTTTATCTTCTACAAGCCATAATGGTTTAGAACCTTTTCAAAAAGACTCTCATGGAACCATGACATAGACAACTTGTCATATACATAATTTTGAGACCTTATTAATGATATAAAAAAATATGACAACACATTCTCCTCCTACTCAAATGAATTGTTAATGATTTATATACAAGGAGATGACTCCTAAGCTTTGTCTTAGACACTCAAATGTGGCCTTTATCAATGGTTTAGTCATAATGTCTACAAGTTATTCTTTTATAAACACATATTCCAATTTAACAATTTGATTACTTACTTTTTCTCTTAATAAATGATATCTAACATGAATGTGCTTGGTTTTTTAGAGCATAACAAAATTCTTAGAGATATTAATTGCACTAGTATTGTCATAATAGATAGGACAAGGTCCATTTTGTCTTACCTTATAATCTTCCAAGGTTTGTTTCATCCACATTACCTAAGTAAAAAAATAAGCAACATCTATATACTGAACTTATGTAGTTGATAGAGATATAGAGGCTTGATTTTTGGTTAGCCAAGACACCAAGCATTCACCCATGAAGAAAACACCACCACCGGTACTCCTATCATCTACACATCTTGCCCAATCTACATCAGTGTATGTCTTTAGAGTAAATTATTTACTCCTGGGGTACCATAAACCATACTCTATTGTGCTCTTGAGATATCTTAAGATCCTTTTGACTGCTTTCAAGTGACATTCTCTAGGATCATCTTGAAACCTTCCAACAAGGCCCACTGCTTGCATGATATCAAGCCTAGAAGCTGTAGAATATAAGAGACTTACAATCATGGAACTATATAAAGTTTGATCAACTTTTGGTGAGTCATCTTATTTACTTAAATTTCATCTAGTGATCATTGGAGTACTCATTAGCTTACAATCCAACATGTCAAACTTTTTTAGCATATTTTCAATGTATTTTACCTATGAAATGAATATCCCTTCATTATGTTGGTTAATTTATAATCCTAAGAAGAAAGAAAGTTCTCCCAGCATTGACATTTCAAACTTAGTATTCATAGCATCTATGAACTCTCTACTCATGTTGTCATTGTCAGAACCAAATATTATGTCATCACTATAGACTATTACTAGTAATTGATGAGATCCATTTGTCTTGATATATAAATTATTGTTAATTATCCCTCTTTTGAAACCTTATCTCAATAGATACTTGTCTAATCTATCATACTAAGCTCTAGGAGCTTGTTTAAGACCATATAAAGCCTACTTTAGTTTGTAAACATAGTCTTGATTACTTGTCATTAAAAAACCTTTAGGTGGCTCAATATAAACTTCTTCATCTAAGTTGCCATTCAAAAATGAACATTTCACATCCATTTTTTAAACTTTGAAACCTTTGATACTTGCATATGATAGAAAGAGTCTAATTTCTTCCATTCTTTCTATAGGAGAAAATGTCTCATCAAAGTCTATTCCTTCAACTTGAGCATATCTTGTACACACTAGTCTAACCTTATTTCTTGTGATATCTCCTTTCTCATTCATATTGTTTATGAAAACCCACTTAGTTCCTTTCACATTTTTATCTTTTAGCTTAGGAACCAAATCCCATGTTTCATTTTTTACTATTTGATCAAGTTATTTTATGTAAAATGTTTATTTGTCATCTTTTCTAGCTTCTAAGAAAGTTTTGGGTTCAATACTGGACAATAAAGCTATGTCTTATTGATTCTGATTGATCAACCTTCTCCTCCTAGTTTGTAAACTAGAATTCACATCTCCAATAACTTGGGAAATTATATGATCCTTTTGTATTCTCCTAGAATGGGATTTAGTATCATGTCTTACTTATTCCTCTTCATCATCTAATTGATCATGTATGCTTTCATTATTTGAAATAACATTCTCAGTAGTGTCAATTATCTACAAGTTAGGCTTTTTGATGTCACATACCTCTTCAACTCTCACATCAAATCTTTCAATAACTTTTTGGAGTCTCTTATTGAAACATTTATAAGTATAACTTATTGAGGAATAACCCAAGAAGATGCCTTCATTAGATCTTGAGTCAAATTTTCCAAGATTTTCTTCATTTCTCTTGATAAAATAATTACTTTCAAATACTCTAAAGTGTTTGACATTAGTTTCCCTATTTTTCCATAACTCATACAGAGTCTTATCACCATTTTCTCTAACTTGGAATTTATTTTAGATATAAACACAAGTATAGGTATCCTCTTCCCAAAAACCATCTAAAAGTTTGTAATCTTGAAGCATGGTTCTAGTCATCTCTAGGACAATTCTATTTTTCCTCTCAACTACCCCATTTTGTTGGGGTGTCCTAGCAGCAGAGTATTGTATTCTAATTCCTTGTTCCTCATAAAATTCATCAAAATCATAAGACAAAAATTCACCTCCTCTATTTGATCTTACACACTTGATTCTTGATCCTTTTTCATTTTCAACAAGATTTTTAAATGCTTTAAATTTTTCAAAAGCTTCTGATTTCTCTTTAATAAAAAATATCCAAGTCATTCTAGTGAAGTCATCAATTAATAACATAAAGTATCTATTACCTTGAATGCCTCTAGTTCTCATGGGTCCACAAAGGTCTATGTGGATCAACTCGAATGGTACTATAATAGAATGTTCCTTAAATTTGTATCTTCTTTTGACTTGCTTTCCATGAAGGCATGCCTTGCAGAGAATATGAGGAATCTTAGTGATTTTAGGCACATGCCTCACTAGTACTTTTAAATTTATTCTTAATCAATTATAAAAGTTTAGATGTCCAAGTCTTTTATGCCAAAGCCAGCTTTTCTCTTATTGATTCATGAAACACTTTTATGTATTGGATTCATGAAACACATACAAATTATATCTGCCTTATGAATGTTTGCAACTAATTTTCTAGACTTGTAACTTCTCACTTCACACTCTTTGTCATGAAAAGTCACAACATTTCCTTGTTTACATATTTGTCTAACACTTGAAAGGTTATGTTTCAAACCTTTTACATATATAACATTTTCAATTCTAGTATGACCATTATCCAAACTTATAAATCCTTTCCCAACTATGTTAGAAGAGTTGTTGTCACCAAACCTTACTAAACCTAAATTATGTTTCTTGAGAGAAATAAACTTACTCTTGTCTCCTACCATATGACTTGAGCATCCATTGTCTATGTACCATTTCTTGTTTTCATCCTCTTGAGTATGTAAGGCAGTTTGTATAAACATGGATTCTTCCTTTGAGTCTTTCTCCTTCTTTCTTTGAATCTTTGTTTTCTCTTTCTTAAACCATTTGATGGTGTCAATAACTTGAAAGTCCTTTTTTCAAAAGTCACTTTTTCAATACTTGGCTATATGTCCTTGTTGATTGTAGTTATAGTAGATAACCTCATTTCTTCTTTTTGAAGAGTAAGTATAGTCCTTATATCTATTACCATATTCATTACAATTATAATAGTGTCCATTAAAAACATAATTATAGCTATTCATGTTAATCACCCCTTTAGTTTTATCATCAATACCACAGGATATCTCATCCACAGATTATTTTGTGGAGCTAGATTTCTACTTGTCTTTAGATAAAGTTGCATCAATATAAGTCATAACTTTACCTTCCAATTGATCTATTATTTGATTCAAATTTATATCAACCATAACCTAAATTTTTGTTATTATTACTTATATTATTCTTATTTGTGTCTTCACACTATTAATGCTTGCAAGCATCTCATGACATATAGAGGAAGTCAGATTTGAAGTTTTACTCCCTATCATGTTATTCAATCTTTCAAACTTTTCTTTTAGACATTCATATTTTTCCCTTGAACATTTGATTTCTGATAAATCACATATTAATTCACCTTCAATAAAAATATTAACCTCTTTGTCTTTCATTGTACCTATGATCACATTCAAGTGGTTAAACTTGCAATAAATGTCTTACTCTAATACCAATTATTGGAGGTACAATCACTAAGAGGGGGGTGAATCAGTGATGCAAAATATTTCAAACTTTAATTTCAATCCTTTCAAACTCTTAATCAAAGACCACAATAATTCATAAATCATACAAGATGTTCATAATAATAAATAAGAAAGATGATGCAAGATCACACACATAACAAAATATCTACATGAGAAACCATCTTGGGGAATAAAATCCACTCTCAAGCCTACAAACACATGGACTACTTGTCCTATAAGATGATTACAAACATGAGACCTTTTAGTGAAGCACCCACTTCACAAGGATCACCCACCCCTAAGTATGAACAAGCACCCACTTGCTCTAAATGTTGAGCATCCACACAACACCTATGAAATAAATAGTTCTATAATTTTGATTCCAAATCAATTTAATTAGAGAAATAATATTTAACACCTCTCTTTCAATTCATCATACAAACTCAAAATTCCTCATACAAGTAATGCATCCAAACACCTCTTTTGGATCTCTCTAGTATTCTTCACTGATCCTTAATATAATCCATACTTAGTCTATCCACTCAGCACACTCCCTCTGATCACTTTCCTTCATCTCTATCTTCTACTCTCTCAACACATGCACATCCAAGTCTAGAAATCATTACCTTGGTATTTACCTTTTATATAGTCTTTATGAATATCAACATTCAGGTCAACCAAAATACTTGCCTTAATCCTTAATACATCTGACATGCTAACACATAGCTCAAATTCATCCTCACAGGTTGGCCATAGTATCGATGGGTCACACTTAAGTAGTTACACATTTCAATTAGGCCTTAGTGGACCTTATAGGTATCATGGAGTCCTATTCACCCATTTCACACTTTATCAAGAAAATAAAGAACATAAGATCACTTCAAATATATGGGTCCGCTCCATATGACCCTTATGACATCTTCATGTGAATACATCTACCAAAACACTCTTTTGCTAAATCACAATAACACCATGAATGAATAAATAGTCACCTTTGAAGCTCCATAACTTTAACTATACAAACATTCAAACCTTATAACTAAATTTTATGGATGTATCTCTAAGTCCTCTACAACTTTTCATTTTACTACATCAATAAATTCATCATGGATTAAAAGATATAGCTCAAAAAGTAAGTACTAGTTTTCCCTCATTAATTTGAATATTCAAATTCCAATGATCACTATTCAAACACTAAACATTAAGAACTTTAACCTCATCTCATGCTTTCTAACAACTATGGACAAATACGCACCATTGATCTCCTTTGAGTAGCTTAGACTTTATCTTGTAATGCTCGCCATTGATCTTAGATCAGAGCTCCCATGATTATACCACTTGGCAGCTCTATGTACCTTCTACAAATTTGACTCTTAGACTTGACCTACACCATCGATATCTATCTGTATGAACACCCATGAACCATTGATCTTCTATCAATTCAACAAGATAGTGACACTTATCAACATCGTGTGCAATATTAGACTCTTTGACATTTTGACTAAATACGTAAAATTAGATGAAGATTTAGATGATGAATGCTCATCATTAGATCAACTTACTAGTGACCTTAGACTTCAACATAGTTAAACTTGATGGTCTTTGGCCCATCACAATCTACAAGAGCAATTTTGAAGGTTTATAACTTGAGATAGAAAAAAATTCAACAGTCCAAATTTTTAGGGTGGCTTCTTGGCACTACCAATAACATCTCCATGAAATCCTTTGACCATGATTGACTTTCTAAGTTCCATAAATAAATTCATAAACTTGTTGGTTCATTCATATCTTCATGATGTGTAGTGATGGTTTGGCTTATTTTAAGCTATAAAATGCATGTTTCTCATTCCAAATGATCAAGTGACATACCAAAACTTCACCAAGACATCTATGGATGCCTCATAACTTCTTTGCCCTTACAAACCTACATATGTGTTATATATTCTCCAATCTATCAAACATAACTTTTTTTTTCATTAATGCATTAGTATCTCATGCTCTCTTTGACATCAATGACCATGCTCAACATTGATGTAGGTTTTAAAGCTTCCAATAAATGAATAATTTTACTAACTAATGCTCTAGACAAATCTCATCAATATTATAGTACAATTAGAACCCCAAGAAATCAGACCTTTGGTTTAGGGGTGCCTATGGTTAAATCAATATCAATTCAATAGAACTAATATCAATGGTGAGAATCATCAATGATTCTTGGCTAATATTATCAATTTTTTTGCAGAGGTTTCGACCAAGTAATCAAATTAAGCCTTAAGTTGTTTAAGTGATTTTGATATTATGAGGGGGTTAAGGGTGGTTAAAACAACCTACCTTGTATTCTAATTTGTGTAGATTTATTTATATTTTACCATAGGTAACTAGTTAAATTAATTTACTTAAGTGAAATTAAAATTTGATTATGTAGGGTAAATGGTAAAAAGGTAAATAAATATTTACACAAGGTGAAGTAGAAATAAATAAAGAGGACCTAAGACCTATACTATCATAATTATTAATGTGTGAAATCATAGTGCCTACATTTGCCCCTTTTTGTTGAGCGATTGGTAATAACCTACGACCAAATAAAAAATAAGAGAATTATACTTCCCCAAGTTTATATGAGGAGGTATTGTCCCTCAAACTGAAAGTTAGCAAAGGATGACAAAGCAGAGATGGGTTTGAAAATGAGGTGGTAATGGAGAAGGTAGATAGAAAATGAGTGGCCAAGATGCAAGGACAATGATGAAGTACAATGTCATACTGATAAGATATAGGATATCCAAATAGAAATGCCACAAGTAAACAAGGAATGGATTGTCATAACTATGAACATGTGGGTTCAATTGAAGGTAATCAAGAGGATAAAGGCTAAGATGGTCAAACCAAAGCATTGGGTGTGCTTAGTACATGCACGCTATTTAGAGATGGTTATTCTCAAGATGAAGTATAAATTCAAGATCAACTAGGAATAGACTTTAAAATAAGTATAGACCTCTCAAAGGTTTTGGGACCAACAGGGGATCTATGTCCTCTAGATAGTAATGTTGGGTAACAAGTAATGGGATAGTTGTAATAAAAGATAACTTAAGTGGCCTTGGGTCAAGACTAAAGGGATGCAAAAATTTTACAAGTAGTACAAAGAATGAGCTAAATGGATATAACCAACATCGATCTATAAGATCTATGCTAATTATAAAGAATCAACATCGATTACAAGAGAATCGAAATTAATCTACAAGGGTTGTAAATAGGATGCCTAATGTTTTAGGTGCTCATTTGTAATTGAGATCATGAGAGTAAGAGCCAAAAAACTTGACACCCATCCACATGTTAGATCAAAATATGAATGATTTAGGTGAGTGAGAGTGCATAGATGAGGTGGCGATGGTCTCACAATGAGGTAGGCATTATTATTTTTTGCCCAGTTTTTGAATTTTTACATGTGTTTTATATTTTTAAGAATTTTTTTTGAAAAAATTATAGCTTTAGAAGATTTGTAGATTTTTCTTTGAATGTTATCATATTTTAAGATTATTTGGGTTATTTTTTAGATATTTTTTTATTTTAGTTAGTTTTTTTAGATGTGTGGACATACAATGCACAAATGCATAGGGATCGACATCGATCTCTAAAGATCGATGTCAATTGCATGATGATCAACATTGATCATAGATAATCAATAACTATGCTAAATGATCTGTATCAATCATTCAGGATCAAGATGATTGAAGATAGATTTTTTAAAATTAAGAAAACTTAGGATCATAGGAAATAAAAAACATTGAGGCTAACCTGTGCTTATAGGAATAGACATGAATTATGATGTGGGATTAGGTTCCACCAATTTTAGAGTGGCTATGCAATCAAATAGAAGATAATAATTGGAGGCATCTACAAACTATCAGTTTGGGAGGTGTGCACCACTATCACCGAGTACATAGAGATGTTGGGCTACTAGTAGTGTTGTTAGAGTAATGGGATGTAGCCATAGGGACCTTTTCACTACTGACCAAGGAGATTACCATGATAGTGGAGGACATATACTAGATACTATAGTTGTTAGTAAAGGGTGCAATAATAGTACCAATTGATGAGATGGGATGTGCAACATTATTGGCATGACTATATGGAGATGATGCACTAGACATCACTTTCACTACTAGGGGTTTTGTGTTTAAGGGTTTATACGAGGAAGACATGGAGGGGAGGTTGGTTGTGACTATGATGATGATAGCAATCTCTTGTTATACATTAACATATTCAAAGGGAGGCCAATTCCCCTAGAGCTTGACAAGTGTAATAGCAGACATATGGGAGCATCACACTATATTTATATGGGCTCCTACTATTTTAGCATAGGTATAAAGGGAGTTATGGGGCTAGAGGACACAACAATAGTTTAATATTGATGTTACATTTTTTCTATAGTGTTGGGCATATGATCACATTAGGGTGGTGCACCCACTTGGTATTATGTGGGTATGGTGGTACCAAATAGCATATAACATGGGCTTCTTTGGGTGGAAGGAAGACCTTATCTAACCTCACATAGATGGAGTTGCATGAGACTTGGTATACTATCAGTGGGTGTTAGATGGATTGCAAGAGGGAGATGTTATTTAGAGGCCATATCTAGGGTTTCTAGCATGCCCAGGGGTGGGGAGGGAGCTATCAAGGAGATAGTTAGATAGGTGGGTGTGAGGACAGAGTGTGGAGCACCTAGAGTACTTCTAATTTGATAGGGTGTAGTGATAGATCATGTTAATTTAGGGTGTCTCAAATATATCTCAATTATACCATAGGTAAAACACAAAAACTAGGCTACTAGAGTCCCACTATATTGAGCCACATGTAGGGCTAAAGGAAGAGCCAACAGCTATAGATGTGGATGATGCAAGAGCTATGTTGACATATTCATTTTTGTGGTTAGGCCAAATGGGAGAGAGGTAGGAGATGGTAGTATGGATTTAGTAGGATGGGGATGATGTGGAGATGGAGGAGGTTAGGAAGGAGGGGCTAGCAAAGGAAGATCCAAAAATAAACATTCATAAGAATATTGTAGAGTATGATGCACTGAGGATAGAGTAGGATGCATTACAAGGCCAAGTGACTACATTGTAGGCAACTTTAGTAGAGGCACAAAAGAGCTGGGATGGACTACAGTTCTAGCTAGAAGTTTTAAAGGGGGTAATAATTAGTAAGTGTGGGATTGTGATAGATACAAGGCAGAGAGGTATAGTCTGAGGGGAAGGGCTATGGTGGTGGAAACTTAGAGAGGCATAGGAGGAGTAGGGCCTAGCACAAGGCATGAAGGTATAGTGAGCCTATAAAGGTACTAAGGTGTCATCATAGAGATCTAATATTATGAGATGATTATGCTAGAGCAGATACCAAAGGTAATTCAATATGTGACTTATGTTTTGACATAGGAAAGAACATCTTGATGATCATAGGATGACACACCTAGTTTAGGGAGTATGTGATGGGGGAGAGGTGGTAGGGATAGAGACAGGGGTGGAGATAGAGGTGCTAGCAGAGGAGGGACTAACATCTACCTGAGTTACATCTAATTCACTGATTAACCCTATTTTTTACATTGTACCAGTTACAAATCCATTTGTTATATTATTACTAGCTAGAGAGCCATCTTTTACGTTATTATTTAAAACTTTTTTGAGTTATACACACACACACACACACACACACACACACACACATATAGATTCCATATTTTGATCATGAGTTAGCATTATATATTTTTAGATTTGGTGCTTAATGTGATTTTATTTATAGATTTTAGATTATGTGATGCATTTAATTTTTCATCATGGTTATGGATTAATTAAGGGAACACACAAAGACTAGGCTACTAAAGGCTCACTATATTGAGCCATAATTAGGGCTAAAGGAGGAGCCAATAGTTGTAAATGTGGATGATGCAAGAGCTATGTTGGCATATTCATTGTTGTGGTCAAGTCAGCTGGGAGAGAGGTAGGACATGGTAGTATGGCTTCGATAGGATGGGGATGATGTGGAGATGGAGGATGTTACAAAGGAGGGGCCAAGAGGGGAAGATCCAAAAATAAACATTCATGAGATTATTGTAGAGTATGATGCACTGAGGGTAGATCAAGATGCATTATAAGGCCAAGTGACTACATTGTATGCAACTTTAGTAGAGGCACAAAAGAGCCAGGATGGACTATAGTTCTAGATAGAGGTTTTATAGGGGGTAATGATCAAGAAGTGTGGGATCATGACAAACACAGGGCAAAGAGAGATAGTCTAAGGGTAGGGGCTATGGTGGCGGTAGGTTAGAAAGGTATAGGAGGATCAGGGCCTAACATAGGGTATGGAGGTACAGTGAGCCTATAAAGGTACTAGGATGTCATCGTAGAGATATGATATTATGAGATGATTATGTTAGAGCAACTATCAAAGGTACTTCGATATGCAACTTATGTTTTCACACATGTGAGAGCATCTCAATGATCATAGAATGGAACACCTAATTTGGGGAGTATGTTACATAAGAGAGGTGGTAGGGATGGAGACCTGGGTGGAGACAAAGGAGCCAGTAGAGGAAGGATTAGCATCTACTTGAGTTGCATCTAATTCACTGATTGGCCCTATTTTTAACATTATATCAGTCATAGATCCACTTTTTATATTATTATTGGCTAGAGAGCCATCTTGTACATTATTATTTTAAAAAAAATTATTTATACACACACACACACACATATAGATTCCAGATTTTGATCATGAGTTAGCATTGTATATTTTTAGATTTCGTGCTTAATGTGATTTTATTTATAGATTTTAGATTATGCGATGCATTTAATTTTTCATCCTGGTTATGGATTAATTATGTGATTATGATGTATTTTTTTGTTTTTATGTTATCATGGATGGTAATAATAGGATATTATAATGATTAATGATTTTACAGCTTTTGACATTATGATATTTTATTAGATTTATAAAAAAGCATAAATGAGGTATTTGTGACTCCTTATTGGCTTAGACTTTAACCATAGATAAACAACTTATTGCTTTTACATGTGTGTCCTTCCCTTACTATTAATAATGGCTTTAAACAACCTTGTGTCAATTAATTTCACCACTTTTTAGAAGGGAATTAATATGGATTTTATTTTTACATGATATAAGTAAAAGTTCATGTTTTTAGGAATATAAGTCTCATTTTGTGTTTTTAGAGCTATATGGCTAACCTTAGAACCTTCTGCATAGACTAATCAATGCAAGAAGTCTACGATTTTGGAGAAATTTGATTAATGTGGGAAGCTTTCTTGGGATACTTTAGATTTTTCTTCAGGGATTTTCCTTTTTTAGAGGCATGCTTTATAAAATTGGTCAATGCAAGAAGTTTTCCATTGTACTTGTTATTTTAAATAGCCATCCTTTAAGGGAGTGGTCTATAATTTAGGATATATACTCGCACAATTGTCCTTTGAGGGAATGATCTATGATTTTTATGTCTTTTTATAGATAATTATCCTTTGAGGGAATAGTTTATGCTTTTGCCCTTTTATTATTTTTTTATATATACTTTATTCCATATTTTTATTTTTGAATTAAGGTAACCAAGGTTAGCTTTAAATTTGCTTATAAAATAAAATATTTCTATCCCTAAAAATAAAACTTTTTCAGGTGAGATATTTTTAGGAAATAATGATTTGGGGCTCCTTCCTATTATAGGTGGAGCTTCTCCATTTAGAACATGTTATGAAAATATCTGGGGTGTTCATATTTAACATGAAGATAGGCATGCTACAAGATATCCACATTAATATTTAGCATTATTAGGTATTTTATGGGTAATGGGAGATGTAACTATGTTTTGGGGCCAAAAGAGGAGAACTTATGATGATTATAGTTTATTTTAAGTTTATTAATAGTAAAAAGGATGCAGATGCAAAGCGTTAAGAGGCTCATGTTATGTTCTTCCCTCAAGAGAGGCCAAACAATATGCCCCAAATCCATATTTATGAGTGATAATATAGGGTCCAATCCAATTTGGAGCTAATTTTCCTCTTTTATTTTTTTCCATATTTGTTACATGTTGATTTTCTTTAAGAACAAGATCACCAATATTTTTTATTAAGGTTAAAGGGGGGAATTTTTTTGAGCTAGGATCCCCAAACCCTAGAATTACATCAACAACAAAAGGAACAAAAGGCAAGTACAGCCCTTTAGAAAAACAATAGAGAAAATAGAACAAAAATAGCTACAATACTAATTAAAAATAGCCCCAAAACATCATAAGAACTAGATTACTCTAGAATCCCAAATACATCTTCCCAGTATGTCTTCATGTTGTTTAGATTCATATCTATTTGTGTTCATAAGCTTTCAAAGTCAATGTTGTATTTGGTGTTGCTACTTTAGCCCTTGATGTCCTTTCTTTTACTTGTATAGCTGGGTTTGAACAAATCTTTGAGGTGAGCCCTAAGGTTTTCCATGTTTTGTATACCTTCGTTCATTGTAGCCTTGCTACAATTAACAAGGAAACTTATTTTGTTCTAAAAATTTTCATTAGCATGATCAAGTAAATCCACTCTGAAGCTCAGTCTTTGGATTTGTATGTCCTTCTCTCTTTCAGCCAAGGCTTTAGATAGCTTTTCATTTTCATGTTGAAGGACATTTATCTTACTTTTTAAGCTCGATATTTCCCACATGAACCACCTCATAAGAAATTTTTTGAGATCAAGTTATTCAATTATTTTATCTGCATTCTCTTTTCCTTTGAGGGAATTGGCAAGTTGATTAAAATATTCATTCTTATCTTTTTGAACTTGAGTTGTCTCCCCTTTATCTATGGTTTTAATTTGCTTCTTCTCCTTATGTTGCTTAGGCCCTGTCAGAGCTTTTACCTGCTCTCTAGTTTTTTCCTTCTTGAATTTGCAATCATCCAACTCCTCATTGTCACTCTCCACATCGACTATTTTCTTCTCCCCTCTTTTAGTTTGTGAAACCTGTAGCCTTTTGTGCCCCTACATTTCAAATTTATCTTTGTCAAAGCCAATGTGCTTGGAAGCACCTCTAAGGCATTTTTTTATAATATCTTATTCCTTGATAGTCTCATCTCCTTTCTTGTTATTATCATTACTGTCCCCTTTCTTCTTACTATCAACAGCCTTGCTTGGACTCCTCAGGTATTTAATCCATACCTTCCTTATCTTTCTTATGTCCACTAGCCCTTCTTTAGGTTTCTCTTTCTTTTTTGGGGGTTAAATCTGGCATGATTTGGTTCATGCCTTTAAAATACTTGAATATAAGGAATATAACCCCCTCATGTATTGAGGCAAAGTAATTACCATTTTTAAATTTCTAAATGGAGGTTTCCATGGATTTAAGAATGAAAAAAGGTAGACTGAATGCAATCCCATGTCTAAAATAATTTAACATTTTGAACATAGACCATCTTACCATATTATACTGACCCTCTAAAGTAAAATACTAGATAAGGTGGAAGGATACCTCAACATATGGTTTGGGGAGAGACTCCCTATTGAATCCATTATAGAGCTAATCGAACTGCTTGCCTTCTTCCAAAAATGACTCTTTATATAGTTTGAAATCTTTGAGAGTATAGTAGTTTTTGGTCTCTTCAATAGCTCATCTCGTCACATGAGAAATGAGCTCTTTTGTAATATCAAGCATGACCCCATTGATGGTGACTGATCTCTCTTCCTAAGCATTAGTAAACTAGATAAATAGGTATCTATAAAGTCCTTCAATATTATTCATGAAGCTCGTGAAGCACCCCACCTATAGAGCATTCCAGACTCTGATGTTTGTTTTGACCTTCGATTGAAACTTAGGTTTGATTATATTGGGTAATCCCATGGTATTTCTTCTATTGGCATAGAAGTTTGAATTACCTTTTTAGCCACCTTTGTGGACCCATTCTAAGAAATTAGTGGTATGTATGTGGAACGAATTATGAGCTTTAACACATTTATTTTCCCTTACTAGAAACTTATCTGTATAGGCATGCAAATCAATAGGCCTTATACCCCAATTTATAATTAAAGACTTCACTTCCCCCCTAACCAAGAGGTAAAGCACTAGGATACTAAAATTTATTAGAGTTATTTTTTCTTTCATTGGTAACTTTTAGTATTAAATCTCTAGGTAGATCCTTGTGACCTAACTAGATTTTGAAACCAACATTGCTTGTCCCTTTATTTTCAAACCAATATGTAATCCCATTACCTTCTTTGTATGTGTGTTAGATTTTCACCTATTGAAATTAATTTAATATGTCCTTCACTTCATCAATAACATGATTGATGGACTTGCTTGAAGGATATTTTCTAATTAAGTAATTGATAATGTTCATGGAGTCCCCTTCCACCTCCAGATTTTAGAAATTGATTTATTTAGCTAATGTGATTCCCCATAAGGATGATAAAGCTTCAACCCATTAATTTGTATTTATACCCATATCTCCTGCATAGGTTGTAATTAGATTACTTTTAGAATATTTGATAATACCTCCACCCCTTACAATTCCCAGATTCCCCTTTGATTCACCATCAATGTTTAGTTTCATCCATCCCTTGGGTGGAGTTTTCTACTTTGTTCTCTTTCTAATTTCATCCTTGAGATTAGATTTACCTAATACAAAAGGGTTTATTTGCCATTTTTGAGTTGGGATATGTTCAAAAGGATAGAGGTCCTTTTCTTTTTTTATTTGAATAGAGTTGTAGTTTTCCTTGATCAACATGAAAATTTATTTAGAAACCAATTTGCTATTGTACCTCTTATCTCTAAAGATTTTGTTATTTATAGCTCCCCATTTTTCCCACCAAATATGTGGTAGGGTAAGATTCCATAACTATTTTAGATTTGAATTTTTGAAAGGACAACTCTATGATATCCATACTTCCATGGGGGAGCCAGGTTGAGCCCATGAGATGTTAAATTTATCCATAATTAAATTCCAAGCCTTCTGCATAAAGGAATAGTTAATAAGAAGGTGAAATATAGTTTCATTATCTTCTTCACACAAGACACATTTATTGGTTATGATACATCTTCTTTTCCTTATGTTATCAACTGTAAGAATCTTATTTTGAATGGCTACCTAAGTGAAAAAACAAACTTTCAAGGTAATAAATTTGTTCTAAACCCCTTTCCAACTTACCTCAATTTCTTGATTCTAGGAGATGCAATCATAACCCATTTTGACATTGTACTAGCCATCGAAGGAGTCTTTTCACTCTAGATTTCCCTCCCTATCAACTCTAGGAATGTGAATGAAACATAGAACCTTATTTAGTTCATTTAATTTTATATGATTATTTTTATTATCTCCATCTAAGATTAGGTCTATCTAGTGTTTAATATCATCTCTTAATTTCCATTAATCCACAACATGTTGTCCATATTTTAGCTTTAGATTCTCCTAGATATGAAGCTCAATATTCCTCTATAGGGGAATCAACTCTATGCTCCACTTATCCCTCCAAAAAATTATATTCTTTTCATCACCCAATTGCCAGATGGATCCTTCAAGAATAACTTCTTTATTCTCAGTTAGAAAATTCCAGATCTATGACCCTTTGATAAACTTCCCTTCATTAAATATGTCAATTGGGTTCCTCCTTTGAAGGTATTTATAAGATAAAATCTTTCCCCAAACATAATTGGTAGTTATGAATCTCCAAATGAATTTGGATAATAGATATTTATTAACCTGATGGAGATTTCTTATGCCTAGGCCTCCATAGACTTTGTTGTTATAGACTTTATTCCATGCTACCAAATGGAATTTACTCTTTTCCTCAATCCTAGCCTAGAGGCAATTTATTTGAATCTTGATAATTTTTTCTTCCACTCCTTTGGGTAGTTTAAATAAAGATAAAATATAGATTGGAAGGCTTTGTAAGATGCTCTTGATCAAAACTACTTTCCCAGCTTGAGATAAGAGTTTACCTTTCCATGTTGCAAGCCTCTTTTGGAATCTTTCAATCAAAGGGTTCCAGGAAGTTATCTAGAGCTGATTGTTGATGAGTGGCATACCTAGATAAGTGGATAGAAGGTTTTTAATTTGGTGGCCCAATAGTGCAGCTATCCTATTTTGTCTCACCACTAGAGTGTTGAAAAAATACACTGAGCTCTTGTCAAAATTAATCTTCTAATTTGATACATTTTCATACATAGCCAAGATTATTTTTATAGTCCTTACTTCTTGCATTGAGGCTTCAATAAATAAAATAGTGTCATTCACAAATTGTTGGTGCATAACAGGCTCAGCCTACCTAGCTGGTTTGAAGCCTCTTAAATGATCATCCACCAAAGCCTTAGATATAAATCTACTTAAATATTCCACCATAATAATGAATAAGAAAGGTGACAAAGGATATCATTTCCTCACTCCTTTGGCACTTCTGAAAAACCCTTACACCATACCATTTACTAAAATATAAAACATGCAAGTGGAAATGCAAACTCTAATCATTTTTTTGAATTTTACATTGAAACCAAATTGGTTCATCACTCTATCCAAAAAACCCCAATCTATTATGTGGTAAGCCTTGGTCATACCTAATTTGAGAATCATAGCAGCTTTTTTACTATTTTCCATTGAATGGATTGTTTTGTGAACCACAATAACTCTATCTTGGATTTGCCTTCCTAGAATGAATCCTCTTTATTGAAATTGAATAATTTTTTCCATGATAGATTGCATTATTATAGAAATAAGTTAGTGATTATTTTGTAAAATTAATTACACAAACTAATGGGTTAGAAATTGAACAAGTTCATTGCCCCTTATTTATTTAGAATGAGCATGAGGAAAGTTTGATTGAACTCCTTGAGTAGTTGTCCTAAATCCAAAAATTCATTTACTATAGTAGTGAAATATTCTCCAATAATGCCCCAAAAAATCTTGAAGAAGGCAATAGGAATCCCATTAGGACCTCAGGGCTTTGTCTGGATTCATTCTGGAGATTACAAACTCAATATCTTCCTTAGTTGTAGAGCAGTTGACATTTCATTGTCTTCTTGGCTTATCAATTCCAAGATGAAATTCAAGAATTCCTACTCAAAACCAATGTTTTTTTTGAAATCATTCTTTTACATGTTCTTATATAAAAGCACATATGCTTTGTTAACCTCCTCTTGATCATTGGTTAGTTGTCCCTCATTATTAATGATCTCCCTTTTGACATTGTGCTTCCTATGCTTGAGCATAGACAAGTGGAAAAATTTAGTATTTATGTCACCTTATTTTAGTCACATATCTCTAGATTTTTGTCTCCATAGAGATTCTTCTCTAGCCACTATGGTGTGATACTTGCATAGCATTTATTTTTATCTATTATGGATCTCAAGGTCATACCCCTCATCCTCAATCTTAGCATGGTCTTCTTTTAAGACCTTTTTCTATTCAAAGACATTTCCAAACACCTATTTATTCCACTATTTTAATTTAATTTTAATCATTTTTAAAAAAATTACAAGATTTAACATGGCTAAGCCTCTATTACTCTTTCTCCACCATTCTATCATTTTATCTTGAATATCTAGATGTGTAAATCATATGTGCTCCATGGAAAAGGGGTGTTTAGAAACCTTAGCTTGTTGATCAATAATATTTAGTTACAAGGGTGAGTGGTCTAAACTAGTTTTTGGTAAATATTTAAGAATAAATATTTATGTTGCAGCCAATCAAGGGAAATAAACATTTTGTCTAGTCTGCATTGGATGAGGTTTTATCTAAGTCTCTTATTTGACCAAGTGAATTTAGCTCCTCTAGGCTCAAGGTCTAAGACTCTTATATCTATAATAAAGGAGGAAAATTCCTCCTTGTTGTCCATATAAATATAATTACCCCCTTTTTATCTCCTAGGTGTAGGGTGAGTTGAAGTCTCCAGCCAAAATCCATGAGACTTGAGTGAAAATTACTTATAAAATCTCAAATGTCTTCCCATAGTTTTTCATGAGTTGTCCTAGTATTAGGAACATAAACATTAGATAAAATCCATTGCTTGTTCTATGTAATGTCCATGAAGAGAATAGCCAAATGGTGTTGTGATTTGAGGATGGGTTCTCTTATGAGATACTTAGGGTCCCAAAAAGTAATCAAGCCTCCAGATGCACCTGAAGCACTTATATAGGCCACTACAACCTCCTTCTAATACACTTTTTTTGTTTCAAAAAATAACTTTCCTCAATTTTGGACTCATGAATGGCCAATACAGTTACCTTATTATTCCTTCTAAAATCTCTAAAGACCTTCTGCTTACCTATATTATGCATCCCTCTTATGTTCAAGGATATAATCAATATTAAAAACCTTATTTAGAAGGAGTGTCCCCCTTGAAGGGGAGAGTATTTTGGTGTCCATATGCTATGTTCTCTTGAGTTAAATTTTGAATAATATTATTTTTGGAAGGTCTACCTACTTTCAGTGGGGTTTTAATATCTGGTCCTTTAGCACTCCTCCTAATAACTCTCAAGAATGAAGCCTTCAACTAAGAGTTATTCTTTGGAGTTTTATTTATCATCTTATCCTCATTATTTTCCTCTTTCCTCTAAATATCCTTCATTTTATTTTTTATCCTCTAAATCTAATTCCTATTCATTCCAATCTTTGACATTTATGCATTTTTCTAATATCTGATACTTGTTTTGAAGTTGTAGGTTGTTTGTGTTATGTTCCTATTTTTTCCTGGAAGTTAATTTATGTATAACCTCATCCTTAATCTTATCATCCACTTGCATGACATTAGTAACTTATAAAAATGGTTGTTCTATTTTATTTGGACTTTTTGCTCTCCATGGTTAAACTATAACATGTTTCTCTAAGTCCTGAGTCAGGTTTATTTTTGTTCTTAATTGAGCTAAGTCCACATGAATTGGAGTGAACTTCATACCTAGGATGTCTATGTTTTCCTTATCTGATTCTATCTCTTCCCCTATTTTCTATTATGAAGTCTACCCAGATTCGTTACGAGCTATAGGTGGGATTTCTATTTCCAATTTATTGAAGGAGACTCCACCCTTTCTCTACCATGCTATAGTATTTATGTCTGAATGACACACTTTTGCTAAGTTCCCTAATTTATGGCATTTTTCACACATCAAAGTTGGTCTTTCAAATTTAATCTTTTATGTTCTAATTCCATACGGTGTGTGTAGTACTATAGAATTTGGAAGCTCTTGATTGACAAAGGTATTCACATAGAATCTGGGATGAACTAGTCTGGTTCTTGCCTTGGTTGTTAATTCTAGCATTATGAGATATCCAAAATATCTGTCTATGCTTAAAAATAGATCCTCTTCCTAAAAGTCTATAGGAAGACCTAGAAGTATAACCCAAATGGGCCTTTGGTTTATATTTTCCTTTTCAATTTCAAAACTTGATTCCCATTTTTTGAGGAAAAGCTCTGACTTGTTGAAAAACCATGGTCCTCCAGCCAAAATATTAGCACTATCTTTCAATTTGTTGAATCTAATCATAGATAACCCATTTACCATTATCAATATTTCCATATGTCCCTTTTTTATCCATTTTATCTTTGCCCAGGCTCTGAATGTATCTATGTTAGGTCTCGCTCCCATAAACTTACCCATAAGTTCCTAATTCATCCTTGAAGAGGCATGATGTATGAGTGCTAGGGTGATTTTTACATGTAATCTCTTCCCATCCTTGATGGTTTTTAGATACTCCATAGGTTTTATTTTATTTTTACCCATAGAACCTTTCAATCTATCACACCAAGAAGATTTGTCTAGATTAGTCTTAGGGTAAGGGGAGTCAAGTATCTTACCTTTTTCCTACAAGATTCCTTATGCCGATGATTCCCCTAATGGGGAATCAAACTTGGAGGCCCATGTGATCATCCTTTCCCCATCTCCATCTCATTTTTCCCTCTTTGAATTTGGTTTTGAAATTGTGGTTTCCCACTCATGTCCTTCTATCTCATCTTGACCTGTAAAACCACCATTATCTTTTACCTTGTTCATCATCAAGCCCTTCTTCATACCACCATTTTCCATGAAAGATGAAAATATTTTATAATCCCTTTACACTTTTTCCAATATCACCAATATTAAATTATCATTCTTTTAGATGTTGATTAGATGCACGTTTGATTTTTTCTTGATATACATGGAGATGGTTGAGGGCTATATATTAAGGTTCATTTAAGAGTTCAAGTTGTGTTAAATAATCTTAATGATAGTCCTCCTCAGAAATGATGTCTTTAAGATAAATTTTAAGAGAAGGAATCTAAATTTCTAGAGAGAGAACAACTTTTGTGCCATAGACCAAAGAAAAAGGTTTATCACCCATAGAGGTTCAAAAGCTAGTTCAATAAGCTCATAAGGTAAAATGCATATGAAGATGCCAATTTCTCCTAGCCTTATTGACTAATTTGGTTATAATTTTAATTAAGGTTTTATTAGATGCTTTGGGATGTTCGTTAGCTTATGAATAATAAGGTGAAAAAAATCTTATCTTAATGTTAAAAGAGTCATAGAGTCTTTGGACTTATTTTTAAAATATTTTTCATTATCTATAATTATCTTGTGAGGGACACCAAATTGACAAATAATATGATGATTAATAAAATAAAAAAATCTTATTTGGTTTATTCAAAAAAAGGAGAATGGCCTCCACCCATTTAGTGAAGTATTCGATGATGGTAATGATAAAATTGTGTCGTAGGGAAGATTTGGGATTAATTTGCCCTATAAGATCTAACCCCCATTGATAAAATGGTAAAAATTCATAGGCCACTTGCAATATATGAGATATTGGCGTGTTGTTGACATTTCACTCATTTCTTAACATACTCATAATAATCTTGAATTAGAGTAGGCCAATAATAACCTATTTAAAGAAATTTATTAGCAACAACAAGGCCACTAAAGTGTCCCCCACATACCTTGTTATGCATTTCTTAGATTACGAGACTAACTTCAGAGTTCTAAAGACATTGAAGGAGTAGACCATTGAATCCTCTCTTATAAAGAACACCCCCTAGTATAATGTAATGGGTGGTTCACTACTAAAAATCATGCTTAACATTCTAAGATAAATTAGGAGGGATAATACCTTTAGATAGGTAATTGAACATCTATGTGTACCATAAATCCAAACAATTTTCTTTGATTTTTGAGAGGGAGATGGGAAAAAAGAAGCTAGGGAGGCCACGGTATTCACTAACTTGTTAGTTGACCGAGGAGTGGCTTAGATGGCATAGAGATTGAAAGTACCTAATAATTGATTTGATAATACTTTTTACTTTTGGAGGATGTCATTCTTACATTAATATGTGTCGTTGATCTGATTAACAAATAATTGATAATCCTCATAGATACAAAGTGTGTAACATCCCCACTAGGATTCACCTAGAAATACATAATTTTTTAATAAATAAACTCATATACTTAAATAGATTACATTTTGAGAATCTAATAGAGATCATATAAAGTACTCAAGCATGATAAAGCAAAAAAAGCACATCACATTATAAATCATAGATATCTAACATCATGAGAGTGTCATAATGCAAATATAGAAAGTAATTATAATAACTCAGCCACGAGTGATATAAATCTACAGTCACCAATGTCAATAAACAATAATAACTAATTAAAACTCTTCATGACAATTTTCAATTATAAGTACAATACAAAGTAAATATAAGATACATGGCTCCTCTAGAGCATAGTTTCCAGACTTCCAGTATTTGTGGTAATCTCAAGTGTTGTCTCGATAAGTAGTACTATTTTGGGGAGGGAGAGAGCATCATCTAAGTGTTTTTCCATACCAACCACAGACCAATGATCCCCTACACTAATCCCATCAAGAAATGGCCCTCCCTTTATGGATAAGTAGATAGTGATGATATGGGAATCCAAAGAGACAAGCAAGTACTTATTTGTTGTATAGTTTTTAAACTAAACATGCAATGTATTATAGAAAACTTGATCTATTGCAAGATATCGTACATACATGTAAACCATACTCCTGAAATGATAATTTCTCACTAAACATACTTTGGCTAAAGTTTTAAGAATATTAATATAAAAGTGATATATATATCAATCAAATTCATACACACCACTTGATCATACTGCCTTCATCTGGCATTGTAATTCTAGTAAGCCAGTGAAGTCCATCTCACTCCTTACTCTACATTATCAATGTAGATTGGTCAAATACAATTCAATCACAAGATTCATATAATTTACATCCTACTAAAAACACATCATGTAACATGATAAGCATAGAAGTAACCACAACATATATTTATTTTGTCAAACATATGAATGGATCTTATATTATTTTCTACTAGAAATAATGACTACCATTTATACCACCTAGGTAAATACACAATTAACTGTAGATTTTGAATAATACAATTTGTTTCCAATATAAATACACACTATGATAACCCATATTACCATAGTCTAGTGTTTATATGCATAACTACTAAGAACCAAAGTCAATCAAATTAAGTAGTCAGAAAATTATAGAAACCTAAGATTTTACTCAACCAACCAGGTATAAACAAGCAATTATCAATTCATACAAAACATATAATTACATGTTTTTATATTCTCAGAGTCTTATTTACATACCCTCATAAAGCTCTAATATGTATATTTCTTTAATATAGTTTATAACCCAAGTACACACCCCAAAGCTACTAATATATACTAATTATCACGCTTACATCCATTTTCAAAAAGCACTCTATTAATAACCATAAACACAAAACTTGTTATAACATCAAATTTCATACGACAGGTTTCATATAACAAGTGATCTTGATAGACCACAAGGTTATCTCATGATATCATAATTGCTATATTTATTTAAGGCACTATTTCATCCAAATAAGTAAGTTTATAATTAAACATATGTTATTTCCAAAGACATACGGCTCTATAGTTCCAATTAATTATAATCCAACCATTTATGACATCATTTGTGGAGTATCCCAACTATGGTTTTGTGTAAATTAATTATGTTTTGCAGACATGGTGAATTCATATATATCTTAACAAAAAGCTCTCTAAAAGCCTTAAGATTTACAATGGATTTTTTTTTCCAATTTGAGCCCGCATTTTATATATGAACTATGACACTTTAGCAATTATCTCATGCCCACATACATGGTTGATGTGATAACATTAGGGTATACATAAGCATATAACAAAATTCTTATTTATTAGAAATCCAGTGATTGAGTTTAACAGAAAAATTGTTTTCCTAAACTTGGTGACATCATATATTTTATTGAAGTCCACATTTTCTAAAATTATAACAATATGCACCCATTATTGGAATAAAGTTCATATTATTATATAATGATATTTGTACTATATAAACACACTATATTC
Organism: Torreya grandis; assembly: GCA_037957365.1. NCBI lineage: Eukaryota > Viridiplantae > Streptophyta > Pinopsida > Cupressales > Taxaceae > Torreya > Torreya grandis. Next base: position 3,104,190 of record JARHVA010000962.1, read on the forward strand.
TGCAATATATACTCATATGTGGACTTATGTTTTTTCTAGGTTATAATAAAGTTCATATTTTGTACCAAGTTTAATAACATAAGATAAATTATGATAAGGTTCGTAATAGTATATCCTATACCATTATTATAGAACAAATTTCATTGTTACAAAATGACTATTCTTCTAAACCTAGCAATTCCATTCCAAAGTGACCCAAGACATTAAGCACCAATCCATTTAGAGGATTATGGCATCTTACCTTTGCCACAGGCTCTAAATAGAGTAAGCAAATTACAACAATCAGACAAAATAGGATGCAAGAAAAGGAACACATAATGATATCTTTTACTAAGTTTCAGATGGACTAATGCAATGACTCCCTCCTCAAATTAGTTTTCAAACTAAAAATAAAAATATGCAATGATTCCAAGGTATGTATAGTAGGTGTATTTTATTTATTTTATTTCTTCCACAAAGAATACAGTGATTTAGCATTGCTAGAAAAGATTAACAAATGTATATATATAGAATTTCAATACCTACAACCAACAGTATATCAAAGTTTGATATCAGAAGACATAAGTGATGGCATCCCTTAGAATTTGATTCCAGACATTAAATAGCAAGTTTATAAATAAGTAGCGATTTGATTGGGAGTGCATATATAATATATATGAATAGTGACTCAAAACCTTTACCATAGACTGAGATCTACTCTCCAATTGATATCAAAAAGTCTGCAAAGCTTAGAATAATAAATAAATAACTATTCTCAAAAGACTTTGATGTTATCTTAATATATTATAAGTATATTAATTCATGTTTATATAGTTAAGATCAGAGTTACACTACTTACAACCTACTATATTTTTTAAAAAATTTGGTAGATGGAAAATAAGGCGATGCCAAAAAAATACATATGGCTTATATAACATGCCTAGGGATAAGAAATAAAATTGGTCTATGCGAACATAATTACAAACATATTAACCTCATCATAAGAGTAGTGTTAGATAAGCATAATACACATTTAGCTAGTCAATGTAGACATAATTATAAACCTAGACGATCTCTTTTTGGTTTATAAAAATTTTCAAAACAAATCAGTCCCCTTCTAGAATCTTTTCTTAACAATCAGCATAATTACTGGAATTGAAGTACATCACTTACTTGATAAATTACTTGTTGAAAACTCTATGTCTTTTCTCCCTATACAATGCCTCTTGCTTCCTTTTCTCTTTTTTTTTTTGAGCTCCTAGAACTCATATGATATGTCTCTTTTTAGAAAATTCCTTTCTTAATAAAAGTGGTGTGGCACTTTTTACTAAGCTTTAAATTTTTATTTTTATTTGTTTTTGTTATTTTTAATATATTAAACTCTCTTTTCAAATTTTCTAAATTTAATCTTTTCTTTTTCTTTTTCCAATTCTAGCCTCTAAATTTCCTTTTATCTTATTTCTATCTTTTCTTATTTTTTTCCCACTTTCTAATGTAATTTCCATTTTTTAATATATTTTTACATTAAAGGCCCAAAATCTATGATTTAAATTAAATAAATTATCAACCATGAATATTATAACATTTTAAATATAAATTTTATAATTATCAATAATATAGATTTTGAATTTACTTTTGCCAATTATATTCCTACCAGCATTAATGACAAGACGTTTCACATATGCAAAAGAATTCATTATGATAATTACTTATACTTGCAAATCATAGAAAGAAACACTCTAAAACAAGTAATAAACACACCATAAGTAACTATTTATAATGTATTTCTACCATGTACTAACTAATGTGGTTTGTGCAAGGTTCTCACTATATCTTTGTTGACCTATGACATCTCCATCTATGTCACCCTCTCTGATGATGCTCTCCCTCTGACATGCTCTAAGGGATGGATTCTCCTATATCCACCTCACAACATACAGTTAATTAGATCATATCACATGATAAATATATAATAATAAATATAACTAAAATAATACATCAATATGCTCAAAATGTAAATGCATACATTAACCAACTCACAATAAGCAATCATGTACCATCATGTATCTAAGAAACATTAAACTATCCCATAATATCATAAATATAAAGCTTAGTCAAGAATATAACCAATATCATATGTGTCCACTATAAATATCCACAAATAGTCAAATAATTTGTTTAGCAAGGAAATAGGGATGTAACATCCTTCCCCCTAAAGCTAGTCGTCATCCCAGATGACTCTTATTGAAACATATGTTTTAAAATGAAAATATTGTTCAACTAAAAATAACATAGTATAATAGTATCCAATCAAGCAAATAAATATGAAAAATTCTTGAAAAACTCATCATAGTCCTCTTATGTAACACTATCCTCAGAGTATTGGTCCCATTGGACCTTGCACTATGACATCTCTCTATTACACAAATGAAGTTTGTGTGTGTTAATTACCCTAATTGGTTCTATTGTGACCAGCCTGGGATCCAGAACTTGCAAATCATTTTAATCCAACACATGTATAGAATCAACTATATATTTCTCAATATATGAAACATGGAAAACATTATGTAAAAGAGATAAGGCTAGTGGAAAATTAAGCCTATATGTTATAGGATTGACCACTTCTAACATTTCTAATTGTCCCACATATCTCGATGATAATTTTGTAGAGTTCCCAAATTTAATCAAGCTCTTCTACAACTTTACCCATAAAACCACTTTATCACCCACTACAAAGTGACTTTCTATTTTCTTTAGATCTACATAAATATTTTGTCTATCATTGGCCTCAATTAATATCTACCTAATTATTCTAAATTGCTCTTCCATCTTAGATATTATCTCAAGTCCAAATACTACCATGTCCTCTAACCTATCCCAACTAATGGGTGTCCTACATCTTCCATAAAGTGACTCAAATGGCGCCATCTTCAACATTGATTGGTATGAATTAATATATTTAAACTCAACCAATGGAATAAAATCTTCCCACTTTTACTGTTGATCCATGCAATACATATGAATAAGGTCCTCAAGCACCTGATTAACTCTCTCAATTCATCCATCAATCTCTAGGTGGTAAGTTGTACTAAAATTAAGTTGTGTACCCAAAGCTAAATTTAGAGTCATACAAAAGCTCAAATTCATCTTTAGATCATGATATAAAATAATCTTATCTATAAAACCATGCAACCTATACACTTTCTTACCAAATTTATTCATTAGGGTAGGTGCATCACCCATCAAATTGCCTAGTATAAAGTGAGCCACCTTGGTTAGTTTGTCAACAACTACCAATATCATATCATGATTATTTCATGACATAGGTAATCCTTAAACAAATTCCATGCTGATCACTTGGTATTTCCATTATAGGATATAATTTGGATATAATAATCTAGTCGAATGCACATGCTCAGCCTTCACTTACTAACACTCCAGACAATGTGACACGTAATCTACTACATATTTTTTATTCTTTCTACAAATATAGTGGTTTAAACTCTACCATGATCTTGGTTACACCTAGATATCTCAAAAAGGAGGCATTATGTAATTCCTTTAGTATTATGATCCACATATTCTCTTGATCTAGCACATGCATTTGTCCATGGTAACATAATAGACCATCACTCTCCAAACTAAACCCTTTGTACCAAGGATTCTGAGCATTCTCTGACAATGCTTTTTTGACTTAATCATAAAATTTGTCTCCTAAATAGAACTCAATCACCTTATCCCTGAAATTACTCTTGATAGTGGCTATAGCTTCTATGGACCTTTTGTGATTGAGGGCATCAGCTACTCTATTCTCCTTTACTTTGATATAACTGATGTCAAAATCATAATCAAAAAAGAACTCAAGCTAATGTCTTTGATGATCATTCAAATTGGGTTGGTTGAAAATATAATTGAGTCTCAAGTAATCTATCTTGAGCTCAAAAGGTTTTCCCAATAAGTAATACTGTCACACTTACAAAGCATGAACAATCACTACAACCTCCAAATCATGAGGGGCATAATTCACCCCATATGGATTTAGCTTTTATGACTCATAAGTAACTATTACACCATCCTACATAAGGACTCCTCCTATTTCATCCCTTGATGCACTCATGACCACTAAAAATTGACCATTATTAATGTCTCTCAACAATGGTGTTAATGTAAGCCTTATTTTTAACTCTTAGAAATTTAGTTTGCACTTTTTTGACCAAACAAATCTTTGGTTACTCCATTTTAAGAAATTAATTGGATTAGATATCTTGAAAAAAAATTGGAATGAACTTCATATAGTAGCCTACTAACCCCATAAAGCTTCTAACCTCATACACAATCTTTGATGGTGGCCATTCCATAATGGCTCTAATATTCCTTGGATCTAATGATCTACCATCTATAGAGATAATGTGTCCCAAATACTAGACTCTTTCATGTGAAAATTCATATTTCAAAACCTTGTCATATATCTTATTCTTATGCAACCATTACAGAACCAATTCCAAATGGTAAAGGTACTTCTCTTCATTCTTTGAGTAGATAAGAATGTCATCCAAAAAACTAGCACAAATTATGGCCAATAATAACCTATTCAAATAAATTTCTTAACAATAGCAAGGCCACTAAAGTGTCCCCTACATAACCCATTATGAGTTTCTTGGATTACAAGAGTAGCCTCAAAGTTCTAAAGACATCAAAGGAGTAGACCATCAAATCCTCTCTTATAGAGAACACCCCCTAGTATAACATAATGGGTGGTCTACTACTAAAAATCATGCTTAGCATTTTAATATAAATTGGGAGGGACAATACTTTTAGATAGGTAATTAAATGTCTATGTGTACTACAAATCCAAGCAATTTTCTTCCATAATGTGGATAGAAGGTAAATCAGTCATAGTATAAGATGGCTAGTTGATTTTATGAATTAGCACAAAAATCTTGGATTCTTGAGAAGAGGATGGGATAAAAGGCTATGGAGGCCATAGTATTCACAAACTTGTTAGTTGATTGAGGAGTGGCTTGGATGGCATAATGATCAAAATCACCTAGTAGTTGATCTGATAGCACTTTGTACTTTTGGAGGATGTCTTTCTTACATTAATATGTGTAATTGATCTAATTAACAACCAACTAAGAATACCCATAGATACAAAGTGACCTAATGCCCAAGGTTAAGGTAGTTTGGAGACCTATAATCAAGGCCTCATACTCTACCATATTATTAGTGCAATCAAAATCTAGCTCGAGGGATAAAGGCATAGAATCACCCTTGGGAGGTATCAGAATAATTTCAGCACCCATTTTGATCCATCAAATAACAAAGTCATTTGATAATTAGGATCTACTTGGGATGTGTAAGGGATAGATTTGTCTGGGAATTTAAAATTTAGATGGTTAACCACCTACAAGAGGTGCCTCAACTAACTAATTAGTGATGGTCTGGCCTTTAACTAACTTTTGATGGAGAAACTCTAGATTAAATTTTGCTAAAAGCATGAGCCACCTGGCCATACATTGATTCTATCAAGGTTTTGAATTCATAAGCTTAAGGGGGTTAGTATTTGTGATTATGTACGTCTTTTGATTAAGCAGTTAGTGGCAAAGCTTAAAATCCATAAAAACCAAATCTAGGCATAGTTTTTCTATATGTGTATAGCATGTTTCATTTACATTGAGAGTATGACTTATGTAATACACTGTCTATTATTTGTGGTGCTCATCACGATGGGAAAGCATAGCTCTCATAGCATGATCCATGGCTGAAATATACAAGAAGAAAGGTTTCCCTTCCTTGGGAGGAATAAGAACTGGTAGGGAGAGGAAATATCTCTTGAGAGCTTCAAATGCCTCTTGACAATTAGAATCCTAGATGAACCAGATATCTTTCCTCAAAAGGTGATGGAACAGTTGACATCAATTAGATAATTAGGAGATAAAATGTTGAATAGACTATAATTTTCCTTGTACATTATAGAGTTGCTAAAGTTTTAATGGGGGTAGAATATCAATGATAGCCCTAATCTTAGCAAGTTCAACTTATATACCATGGATGGAGATAATAAAACCTAGGAGCTTACCAATCAAAACTCCAAAAATGCACTTTTTAGAGTTGAGACGGACATGGATTTGGATTAGATGGTCAAATATTACTTTGAGAATGGAGAGATGGTCTTTTTAGAGATTTAATTTATCAAAAAGGTCACCCACATAATTCTCAACAATCTTATGGATTATATCATGAAATATATAATTCGTATCTCTTTAATAGGTGGTTCCCATGTTCTTTAGGCCAAAAACCATAACTTTATAGTAAAAATCTTGTAGGGAGTAATAAAGGAAGTCTTATGCTAGTCCTCTAGGGAAATAAGGATTTGGTTATATCCAAAAAATCCATCCATAAGTGACAATATTTTGTGGGCTGCCATTAGGTCCAATAGTTGATCAATGTTAGGAAGAGGAAAGTCATCTTTAAGATAAGTAAGGTTTAGGTCTTGAAAATCAGTACAAAGATGGAGACCCCCCATGGGTTTTGTGATAGGCATAATATTAGACACCCATTGAGGGTAATTGATTAGCTGAATGAAATTGACAAATAAGAAGTGATGTAGATCCTCCTTGACTAAGAGCACAATGTGAGGGTGCATCTTTCATATATTTTGATTTAATATTTTAGCATCCTAGATAGTGATAATATTATGAACAATAGAAGGGTCAATACTTATCATGTCTCTATATGACCAAGTAAAAGCCTCGCTATGGTCTGCCATGAAGGTGGTGAAGTCTTAATTTTCCTGATGGTCTAGATATTTACTAACCTTAATGATATGGTGGGTGTCATGAGACCCTATGTTAATGTCAATGGTAGCTTTATTTATCAAACTAGATGTTTTAGCTGGTAGGGAATTATGTAAGTACAAGTTTTTAGTGTCTAAATAAGTTAGGATAGACTTATCATCCTGATACTAAAGAACAAAAATGGTGAGAGAATATTCTACTACCATATTAGGATAGTTGAGGGGGATGGATTTAGTTTTTCCATTATTATGACAGGTGAGAAGTTCTAGATTTATCGTATTGACTAAAAAAAATCAAGGGGATAAACATGACATCATCCATTTTAGGGAGACTATTAGAGGATGATACTATGACATTATCTTTAGGATCAAATGCAAGGGTGACTTCAGAAATGGATTTAGAATTTTTTTTAAATCCCAAACCATGTTTTTCATATGGTTTCTTAAAACATCCTAATGTAGCATCATGTGGTCCTTACTCGTAATATCCCATACCATAGCCCTTCCAAACACATCATTGTAAATACATGTGAGTAAAGTGCAACTTCTCCAGTAATAAGAAGTTAGAGGAAACTGGTTTGGCTTGGGATGGGATATCAAGATATGAGGATGATTGATCTATTCCTCCATATACCAAATGAGGTTTTAGGAAAGCGGGTTGAAAGAAACAACATCTCTGAGGTTAGGATAGTATTCACATTGTTTATCAGGATGCTCATACTCTTGAGGAGTGAGAAGGGTGTTCAGTACTAGTAACTGGTACTTTCCTATTATGGATTCCAAAGGAGCCTTATTAAAGAGTCATGATGAAGGGATTGTCAAGCTAGTGAATGATTCATTGAATGAAAGTAATGGGGCCATGTTTTTTAGAGGGAATAAAATGTCATTAGGTTGAAATGTTAGATTTCAAGTTTTAAATGGATGTGGATTGGTAGGGATAATGTAGACTTAACATTCATGTTTGAATTTGATACGCTAATGTAAATTTGATGAAACACACTACATAGCATGGATCTAAGGGTGCCCTAGGAGGATATTATCATGAAATTCTCCTTCTATGACATAAAATAACTCATGAGAACCTACTTGGATGGGGAGGATAATGATTCCTAAAGTAAGAGCCACTGTATCATTAAAATCTCATAAAATTATTGGGGATTGAGCTACAACCATTTATATAAGTTGCAGTTGTTTAAATACATGCGAGGAGATAATATTAATACTATCCCTATTTTTAATCATCACTCTTTTGATTCAAGTTTGATTAACTTGTGCAATGATAAATAGGGGTCGGTCCTGGTATTCAAATGGTAAGGGAACTATTTTAGAATCATTAAAACTAATAGATGAAACCATCTGTATGGCTCCAATGAATGTCATCAGAGGCTAAGGTTCATCAGGATGCACTTGTATAGCCTGAAGTGCTTCTATCATTGCCTAACGATGCTAAGGGAAATTTTCAATTAGTTCATAGAGGGACATTTTGAAAGGGGTATGGTGAATTTGCTCGAAAATTGATATATGTATAAGTTCTAAAGAATTATTCTTTTGTGACTTTCCTAAAATGGACTTTAGGTTTTATAGTGGAGGATTTAGAGCTTTTTATAGTTGGGATGGGGGCTTTACTTATGTATACTTTGGCTTTGTTTGATTTTTGGGTTTCAAGGGTTTGAGCTTGAGACTGAGTTGTTATGTTTATTATATAAATCTAAAATAATGGGGGGTTTGTTGAAGTCCCTGATTTATTCATTTTAAATGGTCCCTAGGATTGATTAGGAATCAAATCAATATCATTAATCACACTTTTCAAAACTTATTTCAGTTTTCCTTTTAAAGGTATTACTACATTAGTATCAGGGATATTCATAGTTTTAGGATCAAAGAGGGGATCATATTGCTCAATTAACAGATCATACTCATCCAAAATATTCTAAATCATAACTTTTAAAACATTACAGCTTTTAGTGTCATGTCCAGGTATCTTGTGATAGGCATACACTTTGTTTTCCCTATACCACACAATTTTTAGACATGGGGATTACTTAGTTTGATGGGAGGCAATGTGACCAAAGAGTTTTTCAAAAGTTGGTTAAGGATGGTGGCATAAAATCCTCACAAAGGATCTTGTTTAGGTTTTGTTAACTTTTAGGAACCTAGTTTTTGAGTCATGCTTACATCAATACTTTCCCTTTTCATGTTGATGGTATGCATAATTTTAATGGGTGGCAAGGGTAATTTAGATAATTTTTAGGTATAATTAAAGTTTATTGGGTTAAAATGAGGTTTTGGTGTGGGTAACATTGGCAGAGGCTTTTGAACTAACTTAAATCCCGTAATCGAAGATTCTATGATTAAGACCTTAAGTTTCAAGGAAGGATGTGGCCCTAGTATATATGGTTTAGTTTCTTCTTGGGGCATGGCCATCTTTTTTCTTAACTATAGTTAGAGGTCACATGAGTATCTTTTGAATGATCCTAATTTTGGGGAAGCTTGAGTCCTATGGGTAGATGTTGCAATGCCTTACATTTGGTATACCCAAGCATGTATCCCATGTGTGGGGATAATAAAAGTCTTGTTTATCTTCCACTTTTTATGAAGGATGCTCAGTGTGTGTGGGTGAGCCTTCTTTTGGAGGATACCATGAAATGAGGTCTGAAAGATTTGAGTGGATGGTATAAATAGGTTTGGTTTATTTAGAGGGGTCAAAGGTATCTCCTATAAGTAGATATAGTATTTTTATTGAGGTGGATGACGATTCAGGTGTACTATTAACTTCCTTAGGTAATAGTTAATCATGGATGGTATTTATTAAACAGGTGCCTTGATCTAGGGTACCTCACGTATTTTTTTGTATGGAGTTAGACAAGGATGGATGGTTAGGGAATGGTTGCCTAAACATGTTGATAGATTGATTTTGATGAGTGTTTGTATTATCTAATTATAGCTCCCATTAATTAATTATGTTTTGTACTAATCTTTTGAAATATTGACATCTATTAATTTCATGATCGGGCACATGATGGTAAGTAAAAAAAAAAAATCTTTGTACCAACCCAGTTTTGGTCTAGAGTCATCGACAAGTCTAATGGGAAGAAGTTCAATGACTGTCACCTTTAATAGTTTGTCTAAAATATTAGCATAATACTCCCCCAAAGGTGTGTATTGCATAGGTGGGATTGCATTAAGTTTCTTTGTAGTTGTGTTTGAGAAAATCTAAGTTGGTTTATTTTGGATGGGGATGTTGACTTCAAGACAACAACGTTAATTATGCCCTTTGACTTTGGATTATTATTTCCTTTAGAAGGGTCTAGTTTAAAGTTTTTATTTCATAACTTCACTTTTCCCTCTTCTAAGACTCATATTTTTAAATTTCAAGCCATGGTAAAGGCTTCATCAAAAAATTTGAATGACTGAACCTATAGGGTGGATGAGATATGTTTCAAACATGATATTGAAAATAATTTGATCAGTTCTAGTTGAGGAAGGGAAAAGGTTAGTTGGTTTATAAGGCCCTACCATCTAGCAACAAAGTCCATAATGGAGTCACCTTTGAATTACATAATGGTGTAGAGGTTGGTAATAGTTAATTTTATAGCAATATTTATCAAGAAGTGCTCTAAGAAAGTTTTAACTAACTACCCAAAGGAAAATAATGAGTACTGAGGGATGTAACCATATCAATCTAAAGCCATCCCTATGAGTGACATGGGGAATGTCCTCAAAAGAAGTTCATCATCATGGGCAATGATGTAACATGCATACTGAAATGCCCTAATGTGTTGTTGAGTATCTTCTTTATTTTGAAATTTTATGATTAAATCAAGCTCCCACTATGTAGGATATGCCTAGATAGGGACTATAGATTTGATCAGTTCATTATAGTTCTATTCATAAGTAAGCATTTTTTTATGCCCAAAGGTAGAGTCTTCTAAGTTTATTATCCTCTCTATGAGGATGTGCATGAGATCTGGTTGGGTATTGTACTAGGTAATGCCTCCTAAAACATTTTGTTTTAAATGTTGATAGGAAGGAAGTGACATTAGGAGAGGTTATGTAAGGGGATACCCTATGGATGTGGTGATAGTTGGTTGAGATATAGCCGCATATTGAGGGAAGAACAAAGGTAAGCTTTATTGTTGGGATGGATTATGATAACTACCTATAAGGGGTTGCATGCGAATTTGCTATTATGTAGTTAGGAATATTTATTGTTGAATATTTTAACCCATCAGGATCTATTGTGTGAACAGTGGAGGTTGCATGGTATAACTCAATGTGACATGGGTTTAGATAGGAGGAAAGGTTGATGGGATGGATACTACTATATTTTGAACCATGGGAGAGGGTGGTTGGTTTCTTGTTGGTGATGGTGTATGATGAGGGTCATCAATCCCTTTCATTTAATAATGTCAATCTAGGTTTGGTGTTCAAAGGAAATATGCAATAGGAGAAAGAGATATCTAGAAAACAAACCCTTCTACCACACTCCACACTTGAAAAAATTGAAAAGCACTCTCCCAAAAATTAAATCACACATGCATGAAATTAAATCACATTGATAGGAAAGTAAATTGATCAATTGAAAAGAAATGATAAATAGATAAAACACCTGCAGGCTCACAATAAACTATAAAAATAATAGTTACAGATACAAAGAAAGAAACTAACAATTTATAACAAAATGATAATTATGGAAAAAAGAAATAAACAAAAATACATCAATCCATCTTTCTTGGAATGAGTGTCTAGTATATTCCTTAGAAGAGGATTTATTCAGAGCACAAGCTTTAGAATAGATTACTCAAAATGATGGAGAGAAAAGTAAATTAATTGATTACATTCAGGTGTGGAAGGTTGTATTTATAATCTCATGTTTCCAATGAACACCTTATTCAAAAATAAAAACTAAGATATTCTAGCCTATTTTAATCTCCATAAAATATGGAGAAATATATTTATTATAAGAATACAACACAATCTCAATCTCCACAAAATATGGAGAGATCTATATATTGGGATGAAATTATACAAATCTATATTTAGATACAATCTATAAATGGAAAGTCTATATATAGAAAGAATCTAAATGGAATACATTCTTGTGATAGCTGGAAATGTTCTTGGTCATCTTAGAATGAACCAATAATAATTAGAATGCCTTAAAATGCTTTCCAAATGAGTATGTGGTAGTTTTGTCATAGTTTATAACAACCCTATCAAAGTCTGTAGCACTTCTGTGGAAGTCCATATCTCATCTATGGAAGATCCTAGCTCACTTATGGAAGTCTATAGCTCACCTATGGAAGTCCATAGCTCATTTGGGGATGTTTGTAGTTATAAACTAGGTGATTTTGTAGCTACTAGGCAAGTCCATAGTAGTAGACTGGGTTAGTCTATAACTACTATTTGAGTTAGTTTCTTGGCCAAAATGCTAGATCTTTTTTAGTAACTACTATATAAGAATGTGAAATTACTCTAACATTGCTCTTGAATGGTTACTCCTCATACTCCATCTTTTCTAGCTTAGTGTGACTACATATACACAATTGACATCTTTTTCCTAATAATCATCAGAAATAGCTAACAAAGAGATAACAATGACTTTTAAATAAATAACCATGATATGTACTTTATATTTTTCTCTAAATAAACTATAAGTTCTAAAAATACATTTATATCCACTTCTTAGGCAAGGAAATTGGATGTTATTTCATGGATTTAATAAGCCATTTTTGGGGGTCATCAGTGTAGTAAGGTTTTGCATCAAAATAATGGTTGTGGCAGGACTACTAGACACTAAGGTTGGTTGGGTATCTAGTGGTTGTTTTGTGCCAGTATTTGAACCTAAAGGTGGTAGCAGGTTAGTAGACGAGGACACCATGTCCATGATATATCCCTCAAAGGTTTTCAGGGGCATGCCATAAAAAGAGTGGGAAGTTTGGCCATGAGGTAAAATGAGGATCCGTATGGATCATGTGGTAAGGTAATAGTTTAATGTGATCGGATTGTTTTCTATTATGTTAGCAAAATATGGATCACCCTACAAGTAGAATTGAGGAAGATCATCTTTGATAGAATTAGGAGAGGTAGGAGGACTCAGTGATTGTTCCATTAAAGAGGAAGATGAGTGGGGTGATTATGTTTGTTTGAGTGACTATTATCGTGTCAGAAGCAAGTAGTGTTAAAGTAATAAAAATAAAGAATAAAATACACAACTATTTTTTGAATTATATCATTTTTAGTGAAGGAAAACACAAACTCTATTTGAATGAGATTAAGTGTTTTTTTACATTTAAAAAAACAAAAATTTAAAAATGTGAAGGCAAGATGGGTTACTGAAGGCCCTAAGAAATGGTAGTCTAAGGTTGGTTTCAAGTTTGGTTTAAGGTTGGGAGCCTTGATATATCTAAAGGTACAATGAGGCCTAATTTTGTGTTGGTATCAGCACGTGGCTTTTTATTGGGGCCTAGCCCCTCACTTCATGACCCCATGGTGATAAGGGTGTCAAGTGCTTAGCCTATATACCGCCAGCCAATTATTTATACTCGATTAGAATACTGAGTCAGATTTCCCTGTAGTGATGAAATCCAAGTGGGTCTACCTGGGTGGGAGTTGTTTTTATTGTAATTTTTATGATTTTGGTTCAATTTATGTGTGAAAAGAGTGTGACTAAATAAACCAGATTTGCTTTAAAATAGGCAAACTAAAAAAAGATAATTTCTTTTAAAAAGGAAAGTAATCTATTTTTTTTTGCTTTTTTAAAATTTTAATGCTTTTTTAATGAAAAATAAATTTCACTAAATGAAATAAATAAATAAATAAATAAGACAAAATAAATAAATCAAGAATAGTGAGGCTCTTTTAAAAGGTCTCACTGGGAGTGCTAGAATGTTTAAAGTATTTTTGTTCATTCTTTATGTAAAGAAAACTATTAAAAACATAAAATAAGATACAGGGTTTTCAAGACTACCTATGATTAGAATGGATCATGCATCGTTTATCCATTGATATGCAAACTCCTTTTTGTCTTGGAAAGATTACCTGCACAAAATAGACAACTCGAACAAAGATAAATTAATATGATATATGAGTGGGCTGCCTGACCAGTCTTAAGAAGTGGTACACTTGTAAGGATGTCAGGCCACTATCTTAGCACTTAAGCGGATAAAAGTAATAATTAAAATTATAATAAAGCATTTAACAATATAGATAAAATATTGAAATGATTTAAGATTTAATCTTCATTCATTTGATAGAGATTAGCAAATTGGACATTCTAACAGTCGTCGACAACATCTTCTTTGGCTTGAATCACTTCTAACGGGTCAATAATGGATTCTATGGTAGGGGAAAACATAATAGCATAAATGCCTAGTTTGACATAAATATCGCTTTGGTCTGTAAAAAGGGGATGTGAAGCTATAGGCAAAGCTACGATGGTAACCACTTTGTGAAAAACTCCAAGCAGAGTCATCTATAAGAAACCCATGGCTTTAAGAAACAATGATCTAAAATTTAAATTAAACTACTAACTAAAAAGGATTTAGGTGTAGACACAATGGGTTTTTGGTAAAGATCGAAGTCAATCTATAGGATCAATGTCAATTGAGGGAATCAGCATTGATTCTATCAATGCAAACAAAGTTCTTAGGATAGGGATTTAAATATGGTTTTAACAAGATTTTGGATGGTTTTGGAATATCTCTAGTTGGATAAAGCTATAATAACACATATTACATGGATAAATTGAATATAAAACACAACATAAAATAACATATAGACAGAATAAATTGTAGCATGAATTTGTGAAACAAATGATAGACTAACTTGTTATGCCTATTTTCTAGACCCCCTAATTTTTTTTCAGAATCTATACTTGCTACCATAGAGATGACCCTGTCATGAAACCTAAAAATGTGTCAAGGGCCCTATTGATTAATAGTATTTTATATGCATCTTTATTATGAAATGGTAATGATGTATTGATGAATTTTATTTATGTTTCTAAGTGGTTTCAAAAAACATGGTGGACTAATGAATAAAATATGCACATATAGTTATAGATGTGATCAGTTGTTATGATATTTAGATTCAGTGTAATTTTGATAGTTTTAGCTAATAAATGGCCATTTAGTTTGTGATAATTTTAGTTGAATTATGATGTTACTTTAATCTTCATAGTTTATTTGATTCATGATTTAGAATAATAATGGTGATATGACATTTTTGCAAAACATTGCATTCAAAATTGATACATTCAAAAGCTATTCTGAAGATATAAGATTTGTTGTATCGCTTAGTTTCATTCACTACTATTGATTTAGGAATATTATCATTGCAACATTGTTCTTTGTCTAATGATCTAGTTTCTTGACTACATGGTTAAGGTTATGATTATTTTATTGACTTTTCAAGTTTCAATTGTTTCAATATTTGAGTAAGTAGTCAAATTTGATGATCATAATTCTTAGGGCATGTATATCATTCTTTATATCTTGAAGATTTATATGTAAGAGGATGATTAGTTGATGAGATAAGTTAATGGCATACAAGTTCTTTGAAAACATTGCATGCTTCTTTAGAGGGTTACCTTCACTTGAATTGAGATCTTTAAGAATGAGTTAAATGGGCCTTTTATTTTATCTCATAGTATGTTTTTGAAAACTAAGGGTTTAATATACAAAGGCATTGATATTCATTTAAATAGTAATATCATCATGAAATATTATGCTTTGGCTTGTCATGGGCTAAAATTTGAAGAAACTTAGGCCATGATAATAGGTGAATTGACAAATTACAAAGTGTATCATAGAGTTTGTATAAAATTCACAAAGTCTTAAAGACCCCCTCCTTTATAAATGATGAAATGAGGTCAAAGAATAGTCATTTTTTGGGTTGGAATTTAGTTGGTTTTTAAATCCATCTTGGCAGGGCCAAATTGGCATGAACATTCAATACGAAGGTATGGTTTTGATGCTTTGAGATCATCCAAAGATTTGGTGGTAAGGGCATTAATGTGAATGGTATTTTCCTCAAAATTTCTAAATTAGCTGATGGTTTAGTATGAGGTTTAGTAATAGATAATTTTTTCAAATTCGGTAAACAAGTTGGTAAAGTTTCTAAGTACGTGATTAGTTAATGAAGTCCAATACAGTTTGGACACATCACAAAGTTTGTTATGGAGAAAGGTTGATAGATAAAAGTCTTAGAATTTTTGGTTTTTGGTTCATTCTCATAAGCTCATTTGTGGGAGCAAAGCCCTCACCAGATAATTGAGGAGTTATAGAGTAAGACTTGGTGAGAATTTTGATAAAAGTTTCAGTGCATCTTCAGGTATATTTTTGCACTATTATTTTCGATGATTATGAAAAGTTTACACTCCAATATTAAATAAATCTATTCAAGTCTACATGAGAATGTTCAAAAGATTCTATGAAAGTATGCATGCAAATTATTTAAGAAGTTATAATGGTTTTTGGGAAGCTTATGAGAATATAGTTGTGCAAAAATATAAAGATACAAATTATGGTTGATGATTCATATGCATGCAACTGAGATTTTATTTGTTTAGTAAGAATAACTTATGACACAGTTATCTTGGTGGAATCATATGCATATGGATATTTAAGGTAGATAAGAAGATTTATTTTTGTTTTATGGTTATGGGTTCATGTTTATTCGCTTCCTATTGTTCAAAGAATTTTTGAAGGTTGCTATTCATACATGATTAAGCTTCTAGCCAAATATTTTGTTTATAAAAACATGAGATTTGTCTGGTATAAAGTTGGGTTTTGGCAGAATGGAAAAGTATTTAGTTGGAAAGAAAATTTTAATTATATAAGGCATCTTGAAAGTTTTAGTGACTCTTTTTTAATATTTTGGGTAAAATTTGAACTCTTATTATTGTTAAATCTGATGGAAACATAGAAATATTGGGTTCATTTTATCTTTGTGTATGAATATTTGGGCTTTAAAGAGGAATGATGTAGTGGTATAAGGTATGTTTTTTTAGAGATTTGAAAGATATAGTTTGACATTGTTGTTGATTTTTGTTCATCTTAAATTTCTTTTGAAAAGGAAATCAGACATAGCTTTGACCTGGGTTTTTAGTTCTATTACCTTGCTCCTTTCGAACATATTTTGGAACTTTGTCTTCATTGTTGAAACAACTTTGGTTGTTCAAATCTTGAGGTTCAAGTCCTTTTAGTTCCAATATTTATTTGGAAATTATTTCATGCATGTGCATTTGACCCTAGTTTTGAAAAGGATGACATCAAATACCCATGATTTATAGAATTTGTTTTGGGTGTGGATAAATTAGGGTTTATCATAATATACAAAGTTAATGGCCTGTTATGGAGATTATCATTGATATGTCATTATGATCTGGAATATTAAAATTTGTAAAGTTAAGATGATTTTATTTTTATTTTGGTTACCTATTATGAATTCATATGTTATGGTCATCTTAGAAAATCTAGTTTTAGTTTCAATATTAATGGTTGAGATTGACAATTATAAGATTCAAAATGATTATATGGAATTTGAATAGCTTGGTTAACTGGTTTGTTGAAATATGTTGAAGAGACAAACATATTTATGCATATTTGTGTTCTAAACTGCATTGGGTAGTTTCAATCACAAGAATTGATTTTCAAAAAAGTGGATAAGTATGAAAATTTGTTGAAGATACAACTCAGAATTGAAGCAATAGTTTTTAATTTGAACATAGATATTGAAGTTAAGGCGCCCTAACACTTCTCATCTAAAATCTATATAAGGCATTGGAAGGAGGTAATTATGGTTTAATAGATACTTCCAGATAGAAACTCCATGTCATTTAATTGAATAGCTTATTACACCATTCATTTTGAAGTAATGTGTTGAAAAGATCTATAGTTTCATTTTGAAGAGTTTAAGAATGATGCATTGAAAATGAACTTCACAAGGTTTTTAGAATTTATGAGATGAAATGATGATGATTATAGATTGAAAGTTTAGTTTAGATTAAACACCATCACTTGTGGTTGGAATAGTGTGATAAATTTTAGTTTATGATATAGTTTCAATTTCATCTATTGGATTATTGCAGCTTTCAATTTTGTTTCTTAAACACTTATTTCCCCAATCTTAGATTTTATTGTTGTATTTTATATTGTTCATTATGTCTGGGTGGGACCAACCGGGTTTAGCTAGGAGTGATGGTAATAGGGGATGGGGGCAGAGTCCCAATAGTGAAACTAACCAACCCATTAGGGGTTTTCATAGGGGTAGGTTTTGTGTAAGAAACTTTGGCCCTAGATTTCATAGAGGGACAAAAATGTCAATTCATTTTCATGCCTATAATCCTAAGTTTTGGAATATTCTAAATAGCTTGCCTACTAATCTAGCCAATAGAGGTAACAGGGGTTTCTTTGGACATAGATTTGGATCCCGTACACCTTCCCAAAGTAGTTCATCTCATTGTTTAGATCATAATCCACAACACTTGCCTCTGTAGCCTCCAAATATTGAAAGGATTGAACCAAATATTGATCTTTTACCTACAAAACAATCTACACATCTAGAAATAGAAACTACTTATGCTAAAGATCTTAAGAATATGGCCATTCTTTCTAATGCACCTTCCCCTTCTCATGTAGATCCTGTTGGAAAATGTAAGAAGTTAAATCTAATTGGTGCCCATAGTGAGCCTCTTTGAAGGTCTGAAAGGTTGAATTTGGAAGTTTAGGTTTATGTTGGTAGAAGGAAAATGATAGACATCCCACCTTCCAAAAGCATTGAGGAAAAGTGTTGGGTTATTATAGTTAGTTCCACTTTGTGCTGAATCTTTTCCCCAACAAGCTGGCCCTTTCAAGCGAGAGGTAAGACTCACACGCTCACCCAAAGCACACAACAAAAGATCAATTCCCAAAGGCTTTGAAGCATAATGTGTGTGTGTTCATCTTTCATAATCATAAGTTTTAAAAGGTCATTCAACATGATAGATATACTACTATTACCATTACTTTCTAGTGATAAAAGAAAAAGATACCCATGACTTAGAAGTAAAATGCATTCATCATTCAACACTTAGAATATTTCATCATTTGAGACACAATATGGAAAACACTGAATTCTCATTAATCTCTTACTAGATTACAAGAGAAAGTTTCTATCTCTATTCCCCAAAAGACCATCCATACAAATGATTACAATAAGGAGTTTTATACTTGTTTCACCCTGACCAAGTGTCATAATTCTAATTATCATGAATAGATGGCACACAGACTCCCAACAAGCTGAGAGTCATGGCTCTTAAAATGAGGCATTCTTGTAGACTTGGGCTTCTACACCTCTAGATCCTCGCTCTATGTTATATTTTGGTGTCTTAATGTTTTATTCCTTGTGGGCTATTACAAAACCTCTAATTGGTGGGGTTGAATTGTCATACTTGAGTTGCTCTTCTAATTGTTCTTACATCCCTCATGCTCTACTTCCCACATGTTCCCATAGTCTTTTGTTTCTATTTTGAGTCTTTTATTCTTAGGTTCCTCATGACATGTTCTCTCTTGACTAGTTCCTCTCATGCTAGGTCTCCCATACCATTGTCCTTCTATTCCCATCATCTTTTGTGCCACAACACTTATGTGCCTATCAGCTATGCACCATGTTCCTCCCATACCATGGTCTTTCTATGCCATGCTGGTACTTATGTCAAAATGGACAATGGTCCCACCATGCCATGCACCAAAAAATGGAATAATACTTATTCATATTTTAGGGGTCAACATCACCCCACACTAAGCCCTTACTCCATCTTGGACTAAATTGTGCTAGCATCCTCAAAAAAATTTGGCCCCTTATGCTCAAGTTCCTTCTTTAGCCTATCTCAGTGGGATAATACAATGAGGACATTGGTAGTTATTCTTTCAATGGTCTCATTTGCTTCTTTTATATCCTCGAGCTAAGTTGGAGTCTCGTTATTTATCACTTATTCATCTAGGGCTATGATAGCTTCCTTCTAGGTGTCTTCTAATTCAAAAACCTCTTTATCAACCTATCCTCAGAGTATGGAAAAACTTGAATTTATTTGTTGATGATGGTTTTTAATGGCATCTTTAATCATTTCAACATCCTTGAATGACTTCCTCATTGTGGAGTTGGGTTTCCACTATTTTATTCAGGCACTCTAGGAGCAAAAAAATGTCATCCAAAATAGGGATAACCTCCCCAACTCTCTCCAAGGTTCTCTTGAAAATGTCTACCACCCTAGTGAATTGTTCAAGTATTTCCTTGGCCTCATCTCTTGGTGTGGGATGCTTCTTATTTTTCTTGAGAAAAAGCTCAACCAATGTTTCCAATTTTATGATGGCATCCCCATCCAATGGCATACCATTTGTAAGTGTCTATTCCTCTTTAGAAATTGTTTTTAAAAGTTTTAAAATCCTTACCTTAGCCTTGGTGGCCTCTTAGATTTGTTGTTTCAAGGAGGCCACTTCCTTGACTAGTGCTTGTTTTTCTATAATGACTTTATTATACATTTATATGACTTTGTCATGTTTCCTTTTCATCATGCAGGTATTTGAGTCTGACAAAATGTTTTGATGCATCATTTCTATAGCTAGTTTCAAAAATGCAACACTTGTCATTATTGGAGAGAGCCATTATGGATCAATCTTCATAAGGTCTAGTAGACCGAGAACATTTGGGCCATAAAATGCAATTTAAAAGAATATCAAATTAAGGCTCTTCATTATACATTTCTAAAAGGAAGTACAACTACTTCCTTATTTTTAGGGTTGCATCCCTAGGTTGGAAGTGCTTCTAAAGATAGAGGTTTTTATCCTCTATACTGAACTGGTAACATTCACATGTAGTGGACAACCTTCTATATTCTTATTCCCCTTTAGATGGACCCTTTCCCTTTTCTAGGTCTCATTTGAGCTCATCTTCTTGATGGCTCCCTAATGCCATCTCACTTGCTCCCACTCCACCAATATCAAGTTGTTCTTCATATGGGGCCTCATGTTCTAAGGATGGATTTTTTATAGAGTCTGATCTTGAACTATGAATCTCAACTTGAGAGGGGTCCCATTGAGGTACTCACCTTGGAGGTTTGTGTGCGGCTGACTCTATGTCAATCCTTAGAGAAGGTGGAGGTGAAGGTGGTCATGGAGGTGGATAAGGTGGAGGATTTGGGTGAGGATATGAAGGGTTTTGGGTAGGTGAGTGGGAAGGAGTGAAATGAGTAGGGGAAGGTGAGGCAAGAGGTGATGAAGTGTGAGGAGGGGATGGAGATGGATGAGGTAGTGAAGGTGAAGTGTGAGGTAGAGATGGATGAGCTAAGGGTGGGTGAGAAGTAGTGGGTTTAGAGGGTTGTACCTCTACCATCTTATATCATTTATGTTGGGCCTGCTACCCACTTATATTGGCACTTGGATCTGGATGCTTCCTCCATCTTTATGGTACTTGGGCTAGCCTCTCCTTAGGGTCTCCATCTTGAAGGTATTGGTGGGGGTGTAACATGTAGAATAATTTATGGACCTACTCCCCAACCAGGATATATTTAACCTTGATATCAGTTAAGTCTATTTCTCCCCTCTCCATAAAGGCCTTCTTACTTGGATACACAAACATTTTCCTGAGGGTATGGCACTCTCATCTAGCCACTCTACCTAAAGAATGATTGACTGTGTATCATAAATCTAATTAATGGAATCAATAAAGTACCACATAGAGAAGGCATATAGAAATTTAAGCCATGTTAAAAGCTCTCTTGAAGGCTTCATGTGAATGTGCATTAGGGAGTAATACTTATTTACAACAAATTTTACTTAGTCCAGAGTCAAGATAGTTAAAACCTTTAGAATGCACCATTCATTTCAAAAATTTACCTTCATCCCATTGAACCAGTACCTCATCTTCATCTTGTAAGATGGATGTGTTGGGGGAAATTAAAGGCTTTCAATGAACCTGAGCTATAGTCAGGCACCCTAATCTCATCAAAAACCATCAATAACAAGATTGATCCCTAAAGAAACTTATACTCAGGCATTTTATGCACCTTCTCTGCATCTTAAAGTATCTTTTGGGAAAAATACAATGCCCAATTGTATTATGTGCCCTAAGTGACTTAGTGAGCAACATGTAGGTGGGCCATGTCCACCTCTTTCCATTGTGTTGTCCCAAAAAAATGCCACTCATCTTTGGGACAACCTCTAGACCAAAATTTCTCTCTTCCCTTCTCAAAATTTGTTATGAGATTTCAAATTCCTCATTTTTAAGCTTTTTCCATAAAGGGGATTCACAGGTTCAACAGGTTAAAAAAGCTTCTGCAGGCAAGTTCAGTCAAAAGAACAAGCTTCTAACACTTAGTCATTTCTAGGATTGGTTTAGTGCCTCGGTTCAATCAAAAGGATTTCAATCGGCAAATGATAAAGGACTTAGGCTTGAACCATTGAACTTTGAACCACTTTGGTTCAAAGGTTCAATGGGTTCAACGACCAAGTTGGTTCAATGCGCTTGGTGCAAAAGAACAAAGGACTTTGTCAAATAACGAAGAATGAACCGTTGAACCAACTTAGTCATTTCCAGGATTGGTTCAGCACCTCGGTTCAATCAAAAGAATTTCAATCGGCAAATGATAAAGGACTTAGGCTTGAACCATTGAACTTTGAACCACTTTGGTTCAAAGGTTTAATGGGTTCAACAACCAAGTTGGTTCAACGCACTTGGTGCAAAAGAACAAAGGACTTTGCCAAATAACGAAGAATGAACCGTTAAACCAAAGTTAGTTTAATCAGTTGGTTCAATCGAAAGGTTCAAGGGGCTGCCCCAAAGTGAAAAAGGCAAGTACCCTTGCGGAGGGCAGGCAACATTGGTTTAAAAGCTCAAAGGCAGCCTAAGTCAAAGGAAAAGCCTGATTGAAGAGAAAAGCCCACAGAAAAGCGCCCGATGGAAAAAAAACAAAGTGCAGCAGAAGCTTCCACGTGTCCATTATAAACCAGAGCAGAAGCTACTATGTGTCATCTTTTGTAGGACCCGTAAAGGTTTCTAAAGCTTCTATAATTTAAGTGGAATACATCACGTTTCCTATTATGACTCAATAGAATGTGACAAGTGTTTGCATCTGTGTTCCCCTTTTGGAGTTGCTCAGGCAAAATGTGTCATGGACCCCATTTTTTGTAAGCTTCTAATGAGTTTCATAACAATGAAACTTGCCACTTGTCAAAGATGCAGATTGGACCCCCCAAAGACTTAGGCAAGTAAGGGATATAAAGAGAAAAGAAGCGCTTAAGCAGTGAAGAGAGGAGCGAGACCAAAGGATCAGAAATATCTTTGAAAGAGTTATTTCCAGTAGGTGAAATAATGGATCGAGTAGACTTTTGAGTGCACCAAACCAAGGACGCAAGCTTGTTTCTTTCTTCCATAAAGTAATGGTGAATTGGATAGCTACACAGACATTAGAGAAAGGACCAAACAGTCCATACCAAGGAAGAGACATGTTAGATGAAGGGACACACCATAGTTATGGTAGCGCATTGTTCTTAGCATGGTCTCTCAAGACAAAACTGGAGACGCATTGAATACATTGACTACAGCATGGGCCATCCCATGGAAAAGGGTGTCAATCCTTGCGTAGTGGCTATAAGTTTGTTAATTATCTCATTTGTAATGGAGACTTATCATTTTTACAAGAGTGAAACTTTTCCCATTTTGAAAGAGAAAACTGAGACTTTAAGCTCAGGGTGTAATTTCATTTCCATTGTTATCTGAATGAAAAAGCAGGTTTTTCACAGACTTTGTGTTGTTCTGACTTGTGTCATCTGAAGGTGTCCTTATTCATTTAATTGGGTATGCAGAATTAGTGAAGGTAATAGGGAAGTATCCTGAAACCAACTATGGAAAGACTATGTGCTTTCACCATTGATTTCAATATGTGTTTTCATTTCCTTTTTGTGTTGAGGATTCTAGGGTGACTTTGTGCCCCCATTATCCTTTGTGATATACTCTTTGAGCAGTTGAGGTGGAGACTTTGCGCTTTGTTTCATCCTACTATTACTATGCCCTTTTGATCACTGGTTATTTCACTATCTAAAAGAAACTCCTATTGTTTCCTGTAAGGACACTTCTAAAAAAAGAGAAGTGCCTTCAGCGTTTATAGCTAGGATTTTCTCCTTTGTCTGTGTGCATCATCTCTGAAAGAAGAGAGATGGATGGTTTGTCCTACCCATCTGTGTCTTATTTTCTACATATATATAGTATATAGCTACCGCATATTTAATAGGGAACCTCCCCTTGATGAGAGGAGAGATTCGTCTCCTGTTGATGTAGTAAACTTGCACACCAGGATGACCCATCTCTCTATGTTGTGGTGATAGGAACTCAAAATATTCACCCAATAGTTTTTGGTGACTCTGCTAGGGAAGAGTGTGCAGTTTGAAGTCTCAAAATTCAAGCTAAAGTAGATCCTGCTCTTTTCCATTTTTTGTTCTGCAATATGGCAACTCCACATTATACCAAAGACCAGAAATCCCAAGGTGTTGTTGACCCTGCCTTTGAGTTGGTGTAGCAGAGTAATTTTGGGTTGTTTCCTCCACAACCTCACCTTAGACGAACTAGGAGCCTTCCTCCTAGCACTACCAGGCCACCAACACAAAGCAGAGCTTCTTTTTCTACTGCTGGCCAAGCTTTACCTATCCAAGCTCCACCTAGATTAGTAATCCCACTTTTGCATAATCAAATCATGGCTCAAGGCCCCTAGGGTAATTCTTTTGGTCCCCTAAATTTGACTCCACCTCTGCATGAGCTTCCATGCAGTTCAAGAAAAAATTTCCCCAAATTATTTGGTGATGGAAAGGTTCATCCTGATGAACACATTACAGCTTTCTGCATAGCCTGTTGTGTCATAGGGGTGGAATTCGAAGACATATCAGTCAGGCTATTCATGGAGACACTACAAGGCGCTATTGTAGACTGGTTCTACCACCTGCAAACTAGATCAGTGACTGACTGGGACACCCTGAAAGACAAATTTGAAGCCAAATTCAAGCTTATAGAAGATGCACATGCCTTGTTGGCCTAGCTCACTTAGATGAAAAAAGAGCCTCATGAGCCTATGAGGGATTTTATTGCCAAGTTCGATAAGCTGAGGCAGAGAATTCCCATGGTCGCCCAGTCGATGCCTCAGAACCTCAAATGCTTCTTCATCAATTCACAATTTCCTAAAGTAGGTTTCTTACTGAGACTAAATCCTCTTCATTTTTTGAGTATTCACCTGCAGTCACCACTGACCCAATGGTATAAAATCTAGCAGATGAAATGCTAGTTTTCAAAAAGCAAATGGCACAAGGAATGTCATCTGCTCCTACATATAGAGATATGCCCAGGAGGACATTTTAGAATCAAGCGTATTAAGGTAATGCTACCAGGAATTAGAGATAGCAAAATTGCCTTCCCCCTCCACAAAGGAACCTCACCCTTGAAGCGCCTCCAAATAACTTGACAATCGGATATCTAGAAGCTGAAGTAGATTTCTCATTCTAGCCCGAGTTAAATCTCGAAGATGATGCTAATCTCTTCACTGAGAAAGAAGAAGAATTAGCTGGTGACTCCCATATTGGTTTCCTAAACTATCAAGATGAACCCAGGCGTGAAGGCAATGCAGCTGAAGGGTCATGTGTTATATTCACATGATCTAGGAATCAATTAGCTCAACAAGATAATAAAGAGAAAGCATAGGAGTGATCTCAACCAGTAGTTTTGATTGCTAAGCAGGGATCCACTCTTCCTTTCCAGCCAAAGGACCTGGTGATTTAAAAGAGGTTAATACCCCAAATGCCCCTATGCCTTTTACTTCAATTTTGCAATCCAGTCCTCCCCCTTTCAAAAATTAGAAGGATGAACTCCCATCCTCTGTTCCTAGCTCATTCCAGACATTTGATATCATTGACCATATAAAGAGAACCAAAATTCAAATGTCTAAATTTAAGTTTCTACAGTCCCATCCTGAGTAATTAGACTAACTAGTTCAATGTGTTAAACACCAGAACATCCTTGTTGAATAAGCAATTCCCAAAGTGACACATGATCCTACCAGGAATGCACCTACCAGGAACAACCTTATCACCGCTCCCCCTGCTACTCCTGGCAGGACTGAACCTTTTTATGTCTCATTACTAATAAATGGATATTAGCTAAATAATTGCATCATTAATTCTAGAGATTCAGACAATGTCATGCCTGCTAGAGTGGCAAAATCCCTTGGTCTTACATTGACCAAAACTTTTGGTAGATGCTTCTCCATGGAGAACAAACAAGTGCCTTTGCTGGGACAAATTAAAGATGCCCAATTTGCATTTATTGCATTCCCAAACAAAAGAATCAAGATGACTGTCGTGGTAGCAAACATCCCACATCATATGGCATCCTTCTCGGGCAAAATTTTTGCAAGGATGTTGGTGGTGAATTGAGCATGGATTTATCAGAGGAAAGAATTACAGTCAAGGGTGTTATGAAGAGGTTGCTCCCTAAGAAGGAAGCAAAATATGTGGTTACCCAGACCTCAGCACCTGAAGCTCAAATTTTGTTTGAGTCTTTAGGCATGGGTAACTACTTTTTGTACATGGATGGAGTTCATGAGACATCTGATGAAGCTCCTACAGATGATAGCCTATAAATGCATTCAGCTGGAATAGTAGAGGAATTGGCTGAGCACGAGGCAAGTGTGGAAGTTTCTCCATCCCCGAATGAAGAAGAATCCAAAAGGAAATTAGTATCAGATGAGGTATGGATCCTTGAATTTGATGGAAACTACTCTTCCACTGGTTTAGGAGTCGAATTTATGTTAATATCTCCTCAAGGAGATATTTTTCCCTCATCTTATAAATTGCAATTCAGCAACATGAATAACACAGCTGAATATGAGTCTTTATTGCTTGGATCGAGAGCCGCTCGAGACAAAGGCATCAAGCTCCTTCATGCTAAAGGAGATGCCGAACTAGTGGTTTGTCAGGTGAGAAACCTATATCAAACCAAGAATGAAAGATTGCATCATTACCGCAATCTAGTATAGGACCAGCTTGAAGACTTTGATGCTTTTAGCGTCTCTACAGTTCCCAAAGAATTTAATGATTGGGCAGATGCATTAGCTATTTCAGCTACTCTCTTGGTCCCCCACCCAGATTTTAAAGGAGACAAGTACACAGTTGAGCTGGTATTTTAGCCAAGTGTACCTGACAATGTAGTCATTAGCAAGTATTTAAAAATTGACAGCCAAATCATTGCCTTCCTAGAGCAAAAAAATAGCTTTGAATAGCTGCATTTTGAAGGCAGCAAACCTCAGAAGTGTGAAATAGCTCCTAAATCAAATGCAGACACAGGTGAGGAGTTCTTGCAACTGAAAGGGAATAAGATCCCTAAAGGCCTGGTTTCCCTTGAAAAGCTATTTGATAAGCATGATAGATTCATTAGATAGCAGCTAATGGATTCAAGCTCATCTCAGGAGTTTGATCAAGTAAATATAGGAACCAAGGAAGACCCCAAGATGGTGAACATTGGGAAATGTTGTACTCTTACAGAGCATTCCAAGTTCACCTCTTTACTCAAAGAATACATGGATGTCCTAGTGTATTCATACGCTGACCTAAAATCACTCTGGCTTGACGAAATTTGACATAACATCCCTCTCAAGACTGATTCAACACCTTACAGGCAAAAGACTAGGCATTATAATTTGAAAATATCAAGTACTATTTTATCTAAGATACAAAAAATGCTAAATGCCAGGATAATCTTCCCAATCCATCATTCCACATGGATTGCCAATATAGTGCCTGTAAGAAAGAAAAATGGTGAAATTTTCCTTTGTGTGGATTTTAGGAATTTGAATCAGGCATCCTTGAAGGATAATTATCCTTTGCCAATCATGGATTAAGTGTTGTAGATAGTGACAGGGTCTTAGATGTTATCAATGCTAGATGGCTTCTCAAGTTATAATCAGGTCAAAGTTGGTGAAGCAGACTAGCATAAGACTACTTTCACCACACCTTGGGACACGTTTGCATATAAAAGGATGCCTTTTGGCTTGATAAATGCTGGCGCCACCTTCCAAAGAGCAATGGACCTTGCCTTGAAGGATGAGATGGGTAAGTTCATCATAGTTTATCTTAATGACTTGACTATCTTCTCTAAACATCACCCAGATCATGTGAACCATTTACAGCAAGTGCTGGAACGCTACTGCCAGAATCGCATTTCTTTAAACCCCAAGAAGTCAATTTTTGGAGTAACAAAGGGGAAACTTCTTGGACACATTATGTCCAAAGGAGGCATAAAGATTGACTTAGATAGAGTCAAGTCTATCCAAGAACTTTCCTTGCCCATGAGCAAGACTATTGTTCACTCTTTCTTCGAAAAGGTGAATTTTTTATGGAGATTCATCCCTAAATTTGCCAAGAAGACCATGCACATTGTAAACATGATGAAAGGAAAAGCCACCTTCAGCTAGACTGAAGAAGGCAAGTTAGCTTTTGAATATATCAATACTGCCATTGCCCATGCCCCAATTCTGGCTTGTCCAGACTATAGCAAAGAATTCACCATTTACAGCTATGCTTTAGAACATACACTTTCAGCAATTTTGGTTCAACAAAATAAAGAAGGCATGGAATCTCCCATTTCATTCATGAGCTACCCTCTCAAAGCTCATGAGCTGAAGTACTCAAATATGGAGAAGCACGCTTATGCAGTGGTGAAGGCTGTGAAATATTTTCATTTCTATATCCTCAATTCTTGAGTTACTGCCTTGGTCCCTGACACCACAGTGAAATCTATACTGACTCAGCAAGAGTTTAGGATGAAAAGAGGCAATTGGGTTGCAAAGATCCAAGAGTTCGATCTAATCATCAAGCCAACAAATCTGGTATGGGGAAAAGGGATATGCCAACTAATTGTTGATAACAAGCCAAGAGGAATAGAGCATGAAGAACCAGAAGTGGATGAGGATGACACACCAATAGTCCTCTTTGTCTCTACCACAAATGAGTGGTACTCAGGGATTGCTCATTTCCTCACTTATGGTGAATGTCATACAAACCTATCTTATAAAGAAAGGAGAACCATCAAGCTGAAAGCTGCTAATTTTGTCCTCTGGGACAATGGCCTGTACAAGAGAAGCCTTAATGGAACGTTCCTTCGTTGTGTGGACAAGGAGCACCAAAGCCACCTTCTAAAGTCCTTCCACAATTCAGCTTGTGGAGGAAATTTTTCTCCCCCTATGACTGCCCATAAG
Source organism: Torreya grandis (assembly GCA_037957365.1). Classification (NCBI taxonomy): domain Eukaryota; kingdom Viridiplantae; phylum Streptophyta; class Pinopsida; order Cupressales; family Taxaceae; genus Torreya; species Torreya grandis. The sequence continues at coordinate 3,133,238 of JARHVA010000962.1, forward strand.
ATCCTATGAGCCAGATACTATTGGCCAACTCTCTTTCAAGATGCATACAAGTGGGTCAGGAGATGTGAACTATGCTAGCAGTTCATTGGAAGGCCCAAGCTAGCTGATCTACCTCTCGAACTAGTGGTCATTGAGGATCCTTTCTAGTAATGGGGAATTGACATTATTGATGCTATAAACCCATTGTCAAGTGATGGACATGATTATGTCCTTACAACAACAGACTACTTCACTAAATGGGTGTAAGTAGTTCCAACCAAACATGCTACTTCTGAAGTAGTATGCAATTTCCTCAAAGAGAACATCATGTCCAGGTTTGGGGTCCCAGTCAAAATTATCATTGACAATGCAGCCTATTTCACTTCTTAAGAGATTACTCAATTCTACTTCTGCTATGAAATTACACTCTCCCACTCCTCTGATTACTTTCCACAAGGGAATGGACAGGCTGAGTCAAGCAATAAAAATTTGGTGACTATCATCAAGAAGCTAGTGGATGACAACCAAAGGAACTAGCATAAGGCATTGGTTGATGCTCTATGGGTAGACATAATTACACCAAAGATAGCAATTGGTATGTCTCCCTTCCAACTTATGTATGGTGTCAATGTTGAGATACCAATCACATTGGAATTACCAACATTGAAATTGGCCAAGGCGATTGAAGATCAAACGTATGAGAGCTCACTTGAGAAGAAGATCATGTGCCTTACTGAGCTAAATGAGCAGAGAACTATAGTGGTGGATAGGATTGCCACCCATCAAAGTCTGGTGAAGAAGCTCTTCGACCAAAAAGCAAAGAATCATGATTTCCATATTAGAGATCAAGTCTTGTTGTGGGACAAGAGGAGAGAACCAAAGGGGATGCATAGAAAGTTTGATTCCCTGTGGAGGGGCCCTTTTACTATTCATCAGCTCAATGGTAAAAATAGTTTCCTATTGAAGTATCAAGATGGCACTCTCTTCTCTTTACCTCACAATGGGCAACATTTGAAGCACTTCAACTCTTGAAGTATCGGATGAGTCCCCCTATACATATGTATATTTGTATAGTCTTTTGCTTTGTTTTATTCATTTCATTTTAATTTTTGAACCTTTCTTCTTAGGTAGTGTGACTCCATAGCCCAATGGTACACTTCAAGGCACTTGAGATTCTAGTTTCTACCCCCTCAGTCGTGTTTCAAGTTTCCAACTGAAGGTAGTTCCCCAACTGGAGCCAGCTGTTGTCCCCAAAAAATGCCACTCATTTTTGGGACAACCTATAGACCAAAATTTCTCTCTTCCCTTCTCAAAATTTATTCTGAGCTTTCAAATTCCTCATTTTTAATATTTTTCTATAAAGGGGATTCACAGGTTCAACAGGTTAAAAAAGCTTCTGCTTAGTTCAGTCAAAAGAACAAGCTTCTAACACTTAGTCATTTCTAGGATTGGTTCAGTGCCTCGGTTCAATCAAAAGGATTTTAGTCGACAAATGATAAAGGACTTAGGATTGAACCATTGAACTTTGAACCACTTTGGTTCAAAGGTTCAATGGGTTCAATGACCAAGTTGGTTCAATGTGCTTGGTGGAAAAGAACAAAGGACTTTGCCAAATAACAAAGAATGAACCGTTGAACCAACTTAGTCATTTCTAGGATTGGTTCAGCACCTCAGTTCAATCAAAAGGATTTCAATCAGTAAATGATAAAGGACTTAGGCTTGAACCATTAAACTTTGAACCACTTTGGTTCAAAGGTTCAATGGATTCAATGACCAAGTTGGTTCAATGCGCTTGGTGCAAAAGAACAAAGGACTTTTCATTAGAATGAACCGTTGAACCAACTTAGTCATTTCCAAGATTGGTTCAGCACCTCGGTTTAATCAAAAACATTTCAATTAGCAAATGATAAAGGACTTAGGCTTGAACCATTGAACTTTGAACCACTTTGGTTCAATGGGTTCAACGACCAAGTTGGTTCAATGTGCTTGGTGCAAAAGAACAAAGGACTTTTCCAAATAATGAAGAATGAACCATTGAACCATTGAACCAAAGTTGGTTCAATCGGTTGGTTTAATCAAAAGGTTCAAGGGGCTGCCCCAAAGCAAAAAAGGCAAGTGCCCTTGTAGAGGGCAGGCAGCATTGGTTCAAAAGCTCAAAGGCGGCCTCAATCAAAGGAAAAGCCTGACTAAAGAGAAAAGCCCACAAAAAAGTGCCTGATGGAAAAAGACAAAGTGCAGTGGAAGCCACCACATGTCCATTATAAAGCAGAGTGGAATCCGCTACGTGTCATCTTCTACAAGACCCACAAAGGTTTCTAAAGCTTTTATAAGTTAAGCAAAATACGTCACATGTCCTATTATGACTCAGCAGAACGTGACAAGTGTTTGCATCCATGTTCCCCTTTTGGATTTGCTCAAGCAAAACATGTCACAGACCCCATTTTTCATAAGTTTTTAATGAGTTTCATAATAGTAGAACTTTCCACTTGTCAAAGACGCAGAAAGGACCCCCTAAAGACTTAGGCAAGTAAGGGCTATAAAGAGCAAAGAAGCGCTTAAGCAGTGAAGAGAAGAGCGAGACCAAAGGATCAGAAATATCTTCAAAAGAGTTATTTCCAATAGGTGAAACAGTGGATCGAGTAGACTTCTGAGTGCACCAAACCAAGGATGAAAGCTTGTTTCTTTCTTCCATGAAGTAATGGCGAATTAGACAGCTACGTAGACATCATAGAAAGGACCAGATAGTCCATACCAAGGAAGAGACATGTTAGATGAAGGGACACACCATAGTTATGGCAGCGCACTATTCTTAGCATGGTCTCTCTAGACAAAACTAGAGACGCATTGAAGACATTGACTACAGCATGGGTTGTCCCATGGAAAAGGGCGCCAATCCTTGTGTAGTGGTTATAAGTTTGTTAATTCTCTCATTTGTAATGGAGACTTTTCATTTTTACAAGAGCGAAACTCTGCCCATTTTGAAAGAGAAAAACTGAGACTTTGAGCTCAAGTTTTAATTTCATTTCCATTGTTATCTGAATGAGAAAGCAAGTTTTTCAGACTTTGTGTTGTTATGACTTGTGTCATCTAAAGGTGTCCTTATTCATTTAATTTGGTACGCAAAATTAGTGAAGGTAATAGGGAAGTGTCCTGAAACCAACTGTGGGAAGACTTTGTGCTTTCACCATTGATTTCAGTCTGTGTTTTCCTTTCCTTTTTGTGTTGAGGATTCTGGGGTGACTTTGTGCCCCCATTATCCTTTGTGATATACTCTTTGAGCAGTTGAGGTGGAGACTTTGTGCTTTATTTCATCCTGTTGTTACTATGCCCTTTTGATCACTGGTTATTTCACTATCTAAAAGAAACTCATGCTATTTCCTGTAAGGACACTTCTAAAAGAAGAGAAGTGCCTTCAGCATTTACAGCCAAGATTTTCTCCTTTGTCTATGTGCATCATCTCTAAAAGAAGAGAGATTGATGGTTTGTCCTACCCTCTATGTCTTGTTTTCTACATATATATATAGTATATAGCTACCACATATTTAATAGGGAACCTCCCCTTGATGAGAGGAGAGATTCGTCCCCTGTTGATGTAGTAAACCTGCACACCAGGATGACCCATCTCCCTATGCTGTGGTGATAGGAACTATTTTGGTCACCAGTTAGCTGGCTGACAAAATATTTACCCAACACATTGATCATTCCCTTCAACCTTGGCAGAAATGATTTATATTATGAATTTGAGGGTGGGATCCTGTAGGTTATTTATGTGTATCACATGCCCTTATTTTTGGTACATAAGTGCAATTGTGGTCTGTTGAATCTCCTCCATGTCTACCAAGTCATCCAACACATTCACTCTCGAGCACTGAAGTCTCATGACTTTGCTTATCCTTTTTATGGTGATATTTATGTTTCACCTTGAGAAGTGGATGTAGTCCTCATAGATGCTTGAGAGGAGGAACTGAACCACCTTAGTAGGCTTGCCAATGTATGGCAACTCAAAAAGTTGGAAGAGATCAACCTTGTCCACCTGGTTCTTGATGGACAAGTCATAGACCACTTAGTTTTGTGTGTTGGTGGTTAGGACTTGATATTCATTTTATAGTTCCACTTCATTCCCTAGTTGGTAGTGGTTGTAATCAAATATTATTGCAGTTGACACCTTAGAGACCCAGTTCTCTTTGTGCAAGAATGACTCAGGGTATTGCATCTCCTCTATTGGTAAAGACATAGGGGGAGATACTGGAGCATTTTTTGATGAAGAATTCTACATATACTTTATTTTCTTTACCATATTTACTTCTTTTGTGATCTTTTTAACTTCTCCTTTCATGCTTTCTCTCAAAATTCACATGCATTGTACTTGTTCTGGTCTCTCTTCTTGGTTTACCGAAGCCTCTTCTCTTATAGGGAACCACTCTCCTCTATTCACCTCTTCCTCCTCTTGTATGGTTGGAAGCTTTTCAAGTCTTTCAGATTTTTTATTTGGCTGCATTACCCTTTATGGTGCTTGATAGTTAACCTATGGTTGTCCCACATTTCTAAATGAATATGTGGTGGCAGTCCAACTTTCTTTGGATCTCAAGCTTCACACTTCAACAATGGTAGATCTACAACCTGAAACTTCAAATATTTCCCCTCTTATACCCCAATCTAGACTAGTAACCTCTCTTCTTACCTTGGAAACAATTGTCGTGTATTTGCCAACTTTGCAGTCACTTTTCTCTGCTCAATTTTGAAGTAATTTGATTGTATCATGGTCATTGGTTTATTGGTTCATTATTCACACTTAGCACTCAAATATTAAAGCAAGGTAAAGTGTAAAATGACTTCAATAATTGTATTTATAGGCCCCTTAGGGGGGTTTTACCTCCATTAATTCCTTCCCTCCCCTTGTCACCTTGAGTCATTAATGTGCATCTTTTAATGACCTTCATATTTCAAATCTTGTATGGAGCATTTAGTGCCTTAATAAATTTGTTCCATCATTCCACTCACATGCTTCTCATCATAACTAACTTTATCACATTAATGGTCCATCCCTTATTATGCCTTTCTTGGAAGTGGGTGACAATTATGTACCATCTTTCTAGTATAGTGGAAATTGTTGTCACCCAAATTATGGGAACCTTTCAAAATGCTTTCAAAGTAAATTTAATGACTCACACGCCCTTAATCACTTATGTGCCATAAATGACTCTTATGCCTTATGTTACTTATGTGCCCACATGTCTTATGTCTTGTATTCATATGCATGATGCCTTACCCCACACTAAAAGGGGTTTAAGGTCCTTTACAAAAACAAACTAAGCACAAAAAACTCAAAATTACATTAGAGAATAAACATGCACCTCAAAGACATCACTCTTTATTGAAAGCAGTAAATCATAATCTAGTAGCCTTGAGTCTTATTGATTACAAAATTTAAACTAATAAAATCATAATACAACTGAAGCTGATTGCCATTATAGTGCTCTGAGAGGAACTGACCATCCATTCATTTTAATTGATAAGCTCTAGAAGGTCAAATGCTATGTATAATAAATGGACCATCCTAATGAATCCTGAGCTTCCTAGAGTGGTGTGTGAACTTAGAATCATATAATATAACTTTCATGCCTAGAGAAAATAGAAAATATTTTATGTTTTAGATGGTGATCATGCCACACTTTTTGTTTATATTTTCCAACATCCTGACTCTCATGGGTAAAAAATTGAGCCTCATCTAGTTTCATCAAATCATAAAGTTGGGCCTTCAAAGATGCCTCATCATCTACTTTTCCCACGTGTTTTATCCAAAGAGATGGAACTAATACTTCCACTATCATGACCACTTCCTTTCCATACACTAGGTTGAATGGTGTACTTTTGTTGAGGCACTTGTATGTAGTTTGATAGGCCCAAAGTACTGCAGATACTCTATCATCCCAATCAATCCAACCAACATTGCAATTTTTTGTCAAAGTGGTATCAGGGATCTTATTTAAGGCTTCAGTTGTTCTATTGGCCTATGGGTGATATGGTGTTGTCTTATAGTGCACGATCATGAACTCGACCAACAAGATGTGAATCATCTCATTCAAGAGGTGGGTTCCACGATCACTGGTGAAGCTTAGGGGGCATCTAAATTTTTTTATAATGTTCTCCCAAATGAATCATGTAGTAGTTGTTGTAGTATAATATTTTTTTAGTGCTATTTTAGCCTAGCTCATGAGGTAGTTGATTACTGCAATGATGTACCGAGAGCCCGTTCATCATCCTACTAGAGTGATAGGCCCCACAAAGTCAATATCTCATTTTTAGAATGATTCTTGAGAAGGTATAGGGTGTAATGGCATAACTTCTCTTCTATTTAGTTTTTTTACGCACTGGTAGACATCACATTGCCTAATATAAGTCTATGCATCTTTGACTAAATTTGGCCACCAGAGTCTAGTGAGCAATACCTTGTACATGGTTGCCTCTCCAGCATAATGTCCTCTAACAATACCTTCATGGACTTTGCATAACACCTCAGAATGCTCATGTTGCATTACACAGTGATGAATCACCTCATCACGATCCATTTTATAAATATCTCCTACTATGAGCTAATAAGGTGTGGCACATACCGCAAGTTGTTTTTTCTCTTGTGAAGTAAGGTAGTTAGGTGTGTATCTAGTGTTAATAAATATTTCAATATCCTCCAAATCTTTAGGCACTCAAGCAACTTGAAAGAGTTATACGTTAGGAAGATCATCTTCTATGGCATGTGGGGGTTCTGCATTTTCAATTCATGATAACACTCCAATAGATTTAACCAAACAAAATCACCTAAGGTAAATCTTGTGCCCACTGAGGTGGGTCCAAAATTATTTTATTAATCAAAATAAAATAAGTATATAGAAAGGGTGCCAATATGCCTTTAACCCTTTTACATTGAAAAACATATATTTATAGGTTTTCACCACATACTAGTAAAAACCAACTAACCTATTAACCAACTCCCATGGGAATTCCACCCTAAAGGTAGTTCTCATTAGTTAATACAAAATATAAAAATAAATAAATAAAATTAAGTTAATTTATTTATAGGGGTGTCTTTATAAGAAGAAGCATGCCCCATTTACATTTATTATTTAAAATAAACTTACCAAAATCCTAAGCTAAGACTTTGGAATAAGTCCTAATAAACCCCCCCCACATGATCCAAAGTCAATTCTTTGGACACATGCCAAGCATTTTTAAATTTTTCAAATTTGATTCTGTCAAGAGGTTTTGTGAAAATGTCAACTATATGATCATCAATTGGGCAATATATAGGATTAAGTTCTTTTTTTGCCACCAGCATTCACAGATAATGGTATTTGACATCTATATGTTTTATTTTGGCATGAAATACTAGATTTTTGGACATCTTTATTGCACTTTGATTATCAATGTATAACTACGTATGATCAATTTGAAAAACTTGTAGATCTTCAAGAATGCATCATAAGTAAACAATTTCTCTAGAAGCATCCCATGTTGTAATGTACTCTAATTTTACTGATGAATTTGCCATTGTATCTTGCTTCTTACAACACCAAGAAATGGTAGCTGAACCTATATGCAAGTGTATCCTATTGTGGATACTCTGTCATCCACACATCTACCAAAATCTACATCACAATACCCAACAAGTTTGAAGTTCTTGTTGTGGCAATACTCAAGGCCATATGTTTTCATTCATTGAAGGTAATAAAGTACTCTTTTTGTTGCATGCCAATGAATTTATCTAGGCTCATGCATAAACTAGATAAAATTCCAACTAAAAATGATATATCAGGCCTAGTATTCATCAAATATATCAAGCCTCCTACTAACTATTTATATTTGGTGCCATCAAAAAAGGCAATATTATCATCCTTAGATAATTTCAAGTTACTTTCCATGGGAGTGAGGGCAGGTTTGTAGACACTCATGCCAAACCTATTTAACAACTCAAAAATATACTTAGTTTGTGAAATAAAAATACTATGCTCTTTCTAAGTTACTTCTATGCCAAGATAGTAGTGAAGAAGTCAAGATCTATCATCTCAAACCCATCTTTTAATTCTTTCTTCACAGACTTGTTATGGTTTTCATCATTGTCTGTGATAAACAAGTCATCAACATAGAGAATAAGAATCACTAATTTCTTACCCTACACTCAAAAAGAGAGAGTATCATCAAATTCACTGTGTTGAAAGCCAATTGTCTTCAAGTATGAATCCATTTTCTCATACCAAGCCCTGGGTGCCTGTTTGAGCCCATACAAAGCTTTTATCAATTTACACACTTTGTGTTTTACACCTACTTTCTCAAAACCTTGAGGTTGTTTCATGTATACTTCTTCATGTAAATCACCATTCAAAAAAACACTTTTAACATCCATATGATGCACTTTCCAACAATTTTGTACAATTAAGGTAAGTACCATATGAATAGTGTTCCATTTTGCAGTTGGTGCAAATTTTTTCTCCTAATAAATACCTTTTTTTTGGCATATCCTTTCACAACAAGCCTTTCCTTATGTTTATCAATGTATCCATCTGATTTATACTTAGTCCTATAAACCTATTTACATCCTATGGGTTGAACATGTAGAGGAAGATCAACTAAAACCCAAGTATTATTACTAACTATTGCATCATACTCACATTGTATTACCTATTGTCAAACAGGTTTAGTAGAGGCCTCCTCAAAAGTAGATGTCTTAGTAGAAGTAGTAAGAACCATTGCATAATTCACCTATTTGTGAGAACTCTTGGGACCTATTAAACTAACTTCATCTGCTTTCAAGTCAAAAAAAGTATTTTGAGCCCATTTTGGATACTTATTCAAATCAGGAACACTAGAATTTTCATCATGTGTACCATTTGAAGGAAGACTTAGAGAATTTTCAACATTTTTAAGTCATCAACCTATGAATTAGTAGATAAAGGAGAGGAAATTGAAGGGATATTAGTCTCATACCACAACCTCAAAGAATTACCCTCATTATTCAATCCCTTATCATGTTTTACAATTTTCCTCTCTAATTTGTCAAATTGAGAATCAATCTCTGCAGTGTTTATAGTACCAAATTCATCAAATACTATATCCTGACTCACTATGAATTTTCCTATATTCTATGCAAGCAAATGATACCCCTTTTTATTTTTTAAATATCCAAGAAAGATACATTTTTGATTTTGTGGTTCCAAATTAATTCTATGTTCAGTGGGAACTAATGCAAAATGAAGGCATCCAAAAACTTTCAAGTGTTTAACTTTTGGTTTAAACCCATACCAATCCTCATATGGAGTTTGTACAAAAAGTGTAGTTGTGGGGGACCTATTTCTCAAATACACTATAATACCAATGGCTTCACCCCAAACTTATCATCAAATTATTTATAGTGCAACATAGCTCGTGTTGTGCCCTCTAAAGTTCTATTCATTCGTTCAGATACTCCACTCTACTATGGAGTGTAAGCATTATTATATTATCAATGAATGTCATGTTATCGACAATAATTTAAAAAATCATTTGAAATATACTCAACACCATTATCTTCACAAAGAGTGGCTAAGTGTGAACCTATTTCTTTTTCAACTAAGTGTAACCAATCAACAAACTTAGTGAAAACTTCTGATTTGTTTTTCATGAAAAACATCCTAGAAAAATCATCAATAAATAATACAAAATATCTTCACCCTCCAATGGATGACTTCGTCATGTCACATACATCACTATGAACTAACTACAAACATCTATTAACTCTCCATGAAGAATTCTTAGGAAAAAATTTTCGATTTTGTTTGCTTAAAACACATGATTCACAAAGAATAATATCTTTGTAAAAAATGGGCAACCCACTCACCATACCATATCTCTGTAAGTCCACTAAATAGTGAGCATTCAAATGTCTATAGCAGAGGTTCCACAACCACTATGTAGACATAGTACTTGTACCTGTTTCAACAACTACCGCAAGTTCCACTATGGGAGGAAGCACTTTACAATACAATCTAACTAAATTTCGATCCTCCTATCCTGTATACATGGTTTTATATCCATCCTTCATTGAATTGATATGAATAATCCCATTTTTAAGAATAATTTGATAACCTTTCTTTTAATAGTTACCAAGGAAAGAAGATGTTTTTGCAATGTGGGAATATACCAAATATTCTCCAAGTACTTGATAGATCCATTAGGAAGGAGAATCTGAATTGACCCAAGACCTTGTGGAGTATGCAAAGACTTATCTGCCAAGGATACCAAAGAGAAAGAAGCTTTTTTTAAAGTCTAAAAAAAGTCTCACCTAAATATCATGTGTTTGGTTTCTCCTGTATCTAAACCCATACATCTGTGAGCTCATCTCTAGCCTCATATTCTATATAATCAATGTGCCCTAAAGTAGTGAATGTAAATTCATGAGCAACATTGTTAGACTCATCATAGTCATGATCAGCTTATTGAGAAGATTTTGACTTAGTAACTTTTTATGGCCTCTAAATTTTGTTAAAAGGCATCCTACATTGAGAGGCAATGTGACCAAATTTTCTACATTTATGACACTAAATGTCTTATCTACCTCAACCTCTGCCTCTATAAGAGTTGTGACCACATCCTCTATCACTCATCTCATTTGAATTAGAATGGCTAGATTGTTGTTGATTTGAATAACCTCTACCTCAGTTTTGATATCCACCTTCTCTATAACCTTGACCCCCTCAATAGCTATTCCCTTTATTATTTTGTTGATTAGAAGAAGATGAACTAGGCTTAGACTCTAAAACATGGGCTTCCTCAATTTTCTTAGATTTATTAGATAGAAAGAGGTCATGTTGAATAAGCAACTTAGCCATTTTATCAAAACTGATGCATGTGATCTTGTTAGAGACATGCAACATTTTTACAAAGTTCCCATAGGACCCAAGAAGTCCTTTCAATGCAGCAGTAACTATGAGATCATCATCTAGTTTTCCAAACCCAACCTTAGTGTACTCCATATTAATATTATTCAACTTAGACATGTATTCTCCCATATCCTCATCTTTCTCTAACGATAAAGTAAACAATTGCATATGAATGTCTATCTTTTTATGCGTAGATTTCTTATCATATAAATTAGATAAGGTTTTCCATGCAGTGTAACTATGAAAAGAATTTTTAATATGTATATAAGTATATCGAGTACAAAAACACTTGATCAAATCTAGGTCCTTAGAATCACGGAGATTAAAAACATAGAGTTTGGCTTATTTTGTAGGTAATGTAGGATTTTCATTCTTTACAATATCCCATAGCTAATAAAAAACTAATGAAGCTTCCATCAAATATTTCCAATCAAAATAATTAGAAGTCATTAATACATCACCATCTGAAAGTAAATTTTGAATTTTTGGTATCTGGAAATGAAAGTAAGTGAAAAAAATAAAATAACAACACACTCACAATAACACTTTGCACAAAATAATGCTTCTACGAGGTTTTTCGCTTAACCTCCATGTAGAGAAAAAATATATATATTTTTGATTGATTTTGCACTTAACCTCACCAAAAATAAAATATTTAAATCAATTACACCTTTTATTTCACCAATTATACCCTTATTTCACTAATTTCACCAATTACACCCTTATTTCACCAATGAAACACACAACTATTATTTTTCTCCCACTAAATTTTATTCTTTCACATGATTGATGTTCTTTAAAATATTCAAAACATGTAAAATATTCTAAAAAAATGAAATATTCTTCCAAAAAGCAAATGCCCAAATATAAAATTTTACCAAAAGAAAGATTTGAACCCTGGACCTCCAACTTCCAAGGGTTTTTACAAAATCATGCTTTCTAATTACTTTATGAGCTTTTAAAAGGCATATAATGAGAAATTTATTTTTAAAGATAATTTTTTCTCTTTAGAAAATTAAAAAAATTACTTTCCCAAGTAAAAATCAATTCATCCATGAAACTTTTTGAAAAAGTAAAAAGCTCTTTGATTTGTGGACCCCTCAAACCATAAAATCTTTGATCAAACTTTATCAAACTATGGAAAATAAAAATATTATTTTCAGTTGTATTCCAATGCCATGCTATATCCAAGGACACCATGACTGCAAAAAATAATTTCTGGAACTCTTTTCTTGATGTATCAGGGCTTACAAATCAGTATAGGGCCAAATAATAGAGTTTTAAAGCAGTTTTGAGCAAAGTTAAACTACCAAAAATGGATTTTATATAAAAATAAAGATGGATAGAATTTTTAGACACTATGGGAGTTGTAAAAATTTAAAATCAAGCCATACAACTCAGAAATTTGATTTAAAAGCTTTCAGGATAGTTTTGGATCAGATTTTTTGGCATAAAAAGCTTAAAATTGATAGAGATTTATCCAGATTTATTTCAAAAAATTTCTACAAAATTATGGAAGAAATACCACTTTGTTACAATGGTTTTCCAAGATTATAAATATAAATAAATGGATTATAGGGTAGATTTTTAAAAATTGGAATCAAACAATCAACTTCTAGGCTTTAACAGGGAGAATCAAACTTCAAAAAATGGAGGATGAAAAAATTAATTTTATTGTTTCTCAGACCAGCCATAAAAAATTAATTTCTCAATTTATTTTAATTCTCAGAGTCCTCCAATCGAATACTTTTTAAAAAAATTGAAATTTTTGATATTTGAATAACTTTTCAAATATTAACTCCAAAGTGTTTTAATAAGGGGCATACTTTATAGTTGCCAAAATCAATTTCATGTGAGCCTTCTTTATCCAATCACATAAATTCTTTCATCTCTTCTTTCCAAGATCACCAAATTATTTTTTACCTTACATTTGTCAATAATTTACCAAGTTACCATGCTCTGATACCACTGATAACACTCCAATAGATTTAACCAAATAAAATCACCTAAGGTAAATCTTATGTCCACTGAGACAGGTCCACAAGTATTTTATTAATCAAAATAAAATAAGTGCATAGAAAGGGTGTCAATATGTAGTTAACCCTTTTACATTGAAAAACATATATTTATAAGTTTTCACTACATACCATAAAAAAACTAACCAACCTATTAACCAACTCCCACAGGAATTTCCACTCAAAAGGTAGTTCTAATTATTTAACACAAAATATAAAACTAAGTTAATTTATTTAGGGTGTCTTTATAAAAAGAAGCATGCCCCATTTATATTTATTATTTAAAATAAACTTACCAAAATCTTGAGCTAAGTTAAGACTTTGAAACAAGTCCTAACAATTTTGGATAAATGATCAGGTTCATAGTTGGTCTTCCTTGGCTTTACTACTATGAAAAACTAGAATTATTGGAAGAGAATAATCCAATGACAAATATTTCTATGTAGTATTAACTTGTTGAAAAGATACTTCAAGGCCTCATGAACTATATAAAATATAAATGGAGTGGCCAGAAGGTACTGCCTAATCTTTTGTAGAGTGTACATCATAGACAAAGTTTTGCACTCAATTGTGGTATAGTTTTTTTCAGTCATTGTCAACTTCCTACTAGCAAAGTAAATCCGATGATCCAAGTGTGCCTCACCTATTTGAGAAAGTAATACGCTGACTATCATCCCATATGCATCAACATGGAAATGAAAAGGCTTTATATAATCAGGAAATTACAAGATAGAAGTGGTAACTAGCCTTTCTTTAAGTGTTTCAAAAGCCGTTTTGCAAGAATTCATCCATATAAACTATTCATTATGCTTTAGAATCTCTAAAAGGGGCACTATAATCTTGGCATAATCCCAAATGAACTTTTTGTAATAACTTATCTATCTTAGGAAGGCATGCACCTTACACTGAGTCTTGAACACTGGTAAATGAAGAATAATGGAGACCTTGAGTCAGTCTACCAGGAGTCCTTCCTTAAAAATGATATGCCCAAGAAGTATGCTAAAAGGTGTTCTAAATAAGAACTTATTCAAATTTAAAGACATTTACAACACTCAACAATGCTCAAGCATGAGTCTTAGATTGGCACAATGGTCCTTGACCAACCCGTATACAGTCCAGTCATCCAAGTAGACTTAAAGGAATTTATGGATGAAATCTTTGAAGGCCTCAACTACTATCCATGAAAACACTATTGGGACATTTTTCAATATAAAAGGCATGATAATATAGGCAAAATATCCTCATTCAGTAGTAAAATTAGTTTTGGATTGGTCCTTCTTAACTATCTGGACTTGTTGGTACCCTGAAAACCCATTGATAAAAGAGTATACCTCACAATCGGTAACACCCTCTAGGATCTCCTTCATGAAGGGCATTAAGAAAGGATCTGTCACACAAGATGCATTTAGGACATGATAATCCATATATATATGAATATGCCAATCCTTTTTTATACTGATTACCATGAGACTGACCCATTTAGATTCAACAATAGGAGTAATTACTCCAATGTGAAGCATGTTATCAATTTTCTCTTTCACCTATGTGCAGAGGTTGGGGTTCATCTTGTATGGTCAATTCTTCATGGGGTAAGCATCATCAATTAGATTTATGTGCATCTTTCCTAGGGAAATATGGACTCCTTTTATTTCACTATAATTCTTTGGAAAGACATCCTGATACTCTTTCAAAAACTCAAAAATCTTTGAAATTTCTATGTCAGTCCAATTGTAACCATCTTAGGCTCTTGTTCCCTGCCAATGTTAAGTTAAATAGTTTGGATAGGCATGCGATAAGGGTTGTCTATTAGATAACTTGTGTCTCAAATAGTTCATGAATCAGTACTTGTAGGGACATCTAGGTGGTTATTTAATGGATCAAGTAAAGTAGACCCTTCTCCTTCATCAACTTGGAAGATGTGTTTTTACTTTCCCTAGTGGATCTCTTCACAACGTTCTTCATTAAGAACTATCAAAGGTGTAGAAACTGATTATGTGGTAGGATTAATGAATAAATTCAAGGGTTCTTCAAGCTCCTGATGAATATGGTGGAAGCAGTCTTTGATGGGATTTGGGTCTCTAATGATTGCTTCATGCATGGCTTGAAGGATGAGGCACAAGTCCATCCTTGGTAAAAAATAAGAGAGCATCAACATCATGTTCCCCTTTAGTAACTACAATAACCTCATACCCATATGCTTTTCTTCATGAATATACTAAGCTCGTGCCCAGGTATGCAAAGTCCCATAGAATGCATGGACCTAGAGGTACTCTAGTAAAAATATTTCCTCAGCTTTCCATACTATCTCATAAGCCTCAATATGAGGTTTGGGTGCTTGCATGTTACTATTACTAAGTGTGCCTCTAATATTATTATCTAGTGAAATCTATGATGTAGAGTAGCTCACACTTGTTCCCAATATAAAAGGCAATCTTTATGAGTGCACCACCATCTGGTAGTGGTACCATCAAAAATGTGATCTAATGACCTCATCTGATCATTCTTGATATCATGAAAGTCTTCAAGGCACTGGACAAATTCACACACCTCTATTTATCCTTAGAACTGTGAGGCTTCATCAAGTCTTTCTAGTGGTGGTTCCACCAATGGTCCTCTGATTGCTAAACCCATGAGGTGCACAAACTTGTGACATTTAGGAAGTTGGCACGAAATGCTTTCTCCTTTGTTTATAATGCTACATAATCTTTTGATAAGATCATAGTCACCATGGGCCTAACAGTTGCAAGCATTACTTGTAGTATCTGAGATAGACTAGTTGTCCATCCATCAAAGAATACCATTTGGCATTGGATCATACTATTCATTATTTCAAGTAGTAACATTATATAAGTTGTTGATGTCTTCATCATTACTCACAGGCTCGATATAGGGAGGTCCTTGTGCTTGGTCTAAAGGTATTACTACGCATTGATTAATATTCTTAAATCTAATGTATCAATTTTTTGAAGCTCAAGTCTACATGGTTCTTGTAGTACCAAGGCCTTCCAAGTAGGGTTGGATAATCATCAGCTTCTGTTAACTCTAAGACCTCAAAATTTGCTTTGAAGAGAACCCCAAGTATGTCAATGGTGGTGTTCTTGAGGACTCTAATAGGATGCACTTGAGTCTTATTTTCCATGAACAAGACATGAGGAGAGGGTTTCAGGGCTAGACTAGACATTTTTCACTAAGCATCTTTAGTGAGAATATTAACTTCCATGCCAGTATCTACTAGAATATCCTGGATTACCCATCCATTAATAGCAGCATTAACCAATATCTCTCAATCATCTAGCGGAGTAGAGGAACTAGGAGTTTCTTGATGTCAGGCATGATTTAAATAGTGATCTTCACTTTGTTAACTTAGGCGAGGATGGACTTCATTTGGTAAGTGGGCCTAAATTTTAAGACAAGGATTGATCTATGGAACAATGTCCTCATTCATCATACATTTGCACAGTTCCTGGAAATTATCTCACACCACTAGTTGAGGTTCAACTTCCCTTTGCACTATGGCATGTTATGTCACATCCTTATCCTTAAGGTATTGAATCTCTATTTGGAGCTCTCATACTAGTGCCATTATTTCCTAAAGGACATCCTTTTACTACTGAGCATCAAGGTATTTCCTAGTTTGTGGTTCTTCCTGATGTACCTTCTCAATCGAGTTGGTTGTGGATTGAGTCTACCCCCACTATGAGTGGTGATATTTACTTATTGCACTATGGGGATGGTTGGTCATGCACACCATTATGGTTTTTCTATTCAAATCATTTCATCACCTTTTTCATTTTAGTCCTTAGTGATGGCTGCATATAAATCAAGATACTCTTCCAATCGATGGTCTTTTTTGCAAAATGCGCAAGTTGGGTACTCTAGGTAATCCCTTTGATAATGGTCTAGAGAACCACATTTATAATAGGTTCTCAATGTAAATTGAACACCGCCTCATACTTATCCTCTCCCTCACCCATGATAGCCACCATTGGCTTGGGTATTGGTGACTAAGGTTTGGTGTGTGTCATGTGTTCAAGCTTCATGTATATCACTGATCAATTGACAATCATTGGTGTCATGAGTGTAGGCCTCACAAATATTACAATACTTAGACACCTTATTATTTATAGCCCACTAAAAAAGTAGACAAGAATAGATATCATGTTTCTCATGATAGATCTCACAATTTTTTTAGTACTGCATAGATATTCTTGCATGATTAGTTGTTCCTTATGTGTCCTTTAATTTTACAGTCGGTACATCAGACACCACCGCGTGTCTCATGTTCATTATTTTCCATCAAATTTTCAAGTTGTGATGCCATAGATGCTATATGTGCCTCTATAAAGGGACTAATCCTAGTATTTATACTTCCAACTACTAAAACATAAAGGGCAGCTTCTAGTGCCTCACGTGTGTTGGTGAAGGTTCTTTATGATAGAGTCTGACAAAAAGGTAACAATAAGCCTCCCACAAATCATTATACATATTAAGCAGTATTTATTTCAAATAATAATTTAGAAAGAAAGGTTTTGAATCATGCATCATACTCATACACACTCTTTATAAGTCCTTACTTTATGTCCTATAACGTCACTATACTTTGCTGCTCAAACTTAGAAATATCAAATTCCTACAAGAAGGCTACTTTGAGTTGTTCATAGTTGACCACTACTTACTAAGGGTCAAACTTGTGATACCATTTATACATGTGCTCTAAAATCATAGTTGCAAAATGTGTAGCCTTTAATTCAAAATATGTGATGCCATGCACTCACCAAATCAATTCATACTTATGGATGTGCTCAGTTGCATTCTCTACCTCTCTATATTCAGGTAAACGCAATGTCATCTCATAATACACCATAGTGGGTTATAAATGAGTGGATGGTTGCTAGGAAGATCCATCTCCTATCCCATGAAGAGGGGGTCTGCCTCCTCTAATCCCTCCTCCTAGTCCTCTTCTAGCACTTCTGGTAGTAGTGCCCATAGAAAGAGGTGTGGTAGAGGGTTGGTTTTTTTATTTTAGGTTTGCATACTGGCCTTGAGGGCTAAATCCACTAGGCATCCCAAGCTATGCCATAGAATTCATTTTAATAAGGAAAGATAGTGTAGATTCTGGATGATCACCTAATGGCCTAGTTTTAGTCTCCCATACCTATTCAATTTCTAATTTTATACTATCTATATCCCAATTTTGTATATGTATTATGTTCGACTCAAAGTCATGAGCACGCACTATGGTAGGGGAGTTTGGTTGATTCGTACTTGGTTCCTTGATTCTTACAGTCCAACTCATTTCTCCTTTGAAGGATAAAAGTGGCAAAGGACATGGCTTAAAAGTGATGGGTTCTTTGCATGCATCTACCTCCCTATGGCTCTTCATAGCACTCCTCGATGTTTTTTCATCTCTTCTCGCATCACTAACTCCCATGATCCTTTATCAATATTCATCATAATTTTATTTTTATAATGTTTATTGGCTTGCTACCATGTTGAACCCATAATCTTGAATCAACCTCTAGTCTCCCTTCCCAAACATGTGGCTCATGGATAGGAGATTTTAGCCTTTCATAAGTAGAGTCTCTAATCTAAAGTCAACAATTAGCTTCTTAATTTCAAAAACAAACAATGAGATATAGCATCCCCTTGTCTCTCATAGAAATTAAAACTTCACCTCCTTAGGACATGAATAGGTGGTCACCACGTATTCTAAAATATAGCTATTTTGAATGCCTTTCCACCAAAAATTAACCATCTACATCCATGGAACTCCAAGTCATGCTAAACTCCTCTATCATTCAAGTGTCTAAGGCTGCCTTCATCTAATATTTTGAGATCATCCTTGAGCATATGCTAAGATCCAAGAATGCAAGAGAATTAAGACCTCAAAAAAGATAGTCTCATACAGAGAGCTGTAAAGATTCTACTCTACCCACTGTCGTGTAGAAACTCCTGGTTCAAGATATGGAACTGTAAAGTTATCTTTGACATTGGTAACCCATTATTCAATATTCTCTAACATAATGCACTCAAACATTTTCCATGATTATGCTCTAATTACTTTGGGTCCTAGCAATGGAACTAAAATGTTAGGTTCTTATAGTTGGTTCCACTTCAGTGCTGAAGTTTTTTCCCAACAAGCTAGCATGTTGGCCCTTTCATGTGAGAGGTAAGTCTCATGTGCTCACCTGAAGTGTGTAGTGAAAGACCAATTTCTAAAGGCTTTGAATCACAATGTGTGTTCATTCATCTTTTGTAATCACAAGTTTTAAAAGGTCATTCAACACCATAAATATACTATTATTACCATTATTGACTAGTGATAAAAGAAAAAGATACCCATAACTTGGAAGTAAAACACATTCATCATTCAACACTTAGAATATTTCATCATCCAAAACACAATATGGTAAACACTAAATTCTCATTAATCGCTTACTGAATTACAAAACAAAGTTTCTATTTCTATTTCCCAAATGACCATCCATGAAAATGATTATAATAGGGGTTTTTTATACTTGTTTCAACATGACCAAGTGTCATAATTCTAACTATCATGAATAGATGGCACATAGACTCCCAAAAAGTTGAGAGTCATGGCTCTTATAATGAGGTATTCTTGTAGACTCGGGCCTTTGTGCCCCTAGATCCTCGCTCTATATTTTAATTTAGTGTCTAAGTATTTCATTCCTCATGGGCTGGTATAAAATCTCTGATCGATGGGGTTGAAGTGTCCTACTTGAGTTGCCCTTCTAACTACTCCCATGTCCCTCATGCTTTGCTTCCCATACAATCCCCTAGTATTTCACTTTTATTTTGAGTCCTTTATTCTTAGGTTCCTTATGACACGTTCTCTCTTGATTGGGTCCTCTCATGTTGGGTCTCTTATATCATTTTCCTTTCATGTCCATCACCTTCCATGCCACAACACTTTTGCACCTATCAGCTACATGTCATGGTCCTTCCGTGTCATGTTGTTATTTGCATCAAAATGGATAATGGTCCATCCACATCAAACACCAAAAAATAGAATAATACTTATTCAAATTTTAGGGGTCAACAAAAAGAGGGTTGTTGAAAGTCAATATGAGCCAGAGACACCTAAGGAAGACAGAATGTTGAAGAAAATCAAGTTGGAGATTGGTGATGGCACCATGGATTCAAGGATGATATTAGTGTCATTTCTTGCTACTGAGATGGAATATAATATTTATTTTCATGAACAAGACAAACATGTGATTGAAGTGTTATCTGATTCAAAGGATAATTAGATGTCCAAAGGATAAATTATGTCTTAGTGTTGAACTTTCATGGCTGAACTTGTTATTTCAGTTTAATACTTTGATTTTCAAACTTGATAAATTTTGGAAATATAGTAATTTTTGAGTTCAGATACAATTATATATGCTTAAGCTAATTAATATGCATTATGGATTAATGGGAATAAGATTTATTAATATTTGATTTATTTATTTTATGATTAAAATATGTATTATATTATATTATTAATTAATATGGATCTCTAACCATTTAAATTAGTACCCTTGGTCTATATTTTTAAATAACTTGATTAATTAAGGATTTTTAAGTCTTAATTAAAATCTGTCATTAATCAATTATAGTTTATAATTAATTAATTTTGTTAAAAGTCAATTAGTTCATATAAACTAATAACTAACTAGAGTTAGTTATAAGTTATTTTGCAACTAAGTTGAAGGTATAAGAAGAGATAAATGACTCATTTGAAGATAGAAGAACAACAGGTATTGAAAACTTAAGTATTTTTCTAAAGTCAATCATTCATCTCTCTTTTTTCTATGCAATTTTTATGAGATAATACAGTTTTTACAGATAGATCCAATGGTACTTTATCTGATAATTGAGTAATTGCTTATGCAACATAGGTATATCTAGTTTTATTGATCATTTAGTACTGATTATCTAGAATTTTTTAAGCTTAATATTTTTTTATGATTGTTATTTGCAGTCCTATGCATAGATTCCAAGTATTCAACTTGAATAAAGATGAATATTTTATCATTTTGTGACGCTTCATTGATCTATTTTGATTGTAAAGTTGTCATTCAAATTTTTTTAAAAGAAGAATGTTGGTTTTCTTAATAAAATTATCATTTTTTGGTTAAGACGACTATCCTTTTGAGACTCACATACTTTTATAAATTATTTGATTCTAACTTTAATATAATTAAATCTTTCAGATCTCTTTTAACTCTGATTTTGTTTATATTTTGGTTATCTTCTTAATATAGTTTTAAATCTTTAGTTTCTTTCTATTTTAATTAGTTCTTAGTTTAGGTTTTATTCTTTTCTTCATTAGATAGCTACAAATTTTTCATATTTCATTTCTCTGATTAGATTCATTTATAGTTTAGATTTAATCTGTTTTTGTTCATAACTAGTTTATGTTTAATATGCCTTTATATTTTCTTTAATTTAGTCTTTTACTTTATTTTATAATTTAGTTCTTTTAGTTTATTAGATTTAATTCAAATAGGACTCTAGATCTATTTTAATCTTTAATTTGAATAGTTGTGTTTGGTCTAAGTTTAGTTTGATAATTGCTTAGTAATTGTTAGTTTGTTTCTATTTAGATTTACTTCAGATTTAGTTTTGATCTTTAATTTGTGTCTTGTTATTTAGTTTACTTCTGACTCAATATTTGTTTTGGTTAGTTCTTATAGTTTTAGTATTTCATTTCTTATAGGTGTTCTCTTTTAGTTTATTTATCTTCCTCTTTTAAGTTTGTGTCTTGATTAGATTAGATTATTGTCTTAGTTTGTTGTCCTTTACTAGTTTATTTCTCTTTTCTTTAGGTTTAGTTGTTTGCTTTTCTTAATTTTCTTTATATTCTAGGTTCATTGGCTTTCTCTTTCTATTCTAGTGATTGAATATCTTATCTCTCTTTTTCTTAAATACGTTTTCTTCTCTTTCGATTATCTTTGGAGTTAATAGAAGAACACTACAAGAAAGAAACAAAGATATTATTTGAATCCATATATATATTACTAAATCAGATTTCTATTCTTCTAGAGACTATCTAGCTCATAGGTTTTTTCTGTCGGATAGAATAGATTATAGATTCCTATTTTAATTGATTCATGATTTGATAAATAATTTTTTATTGTTATAATGAAATAAGTTACTTTGATAACTTGTTGATTATTTCTTAGAACATATAATAAAAACATCCCTCTCATCTTTAAGATCTTAGATAAACTTTTAGAACTTCATGATTAGACTGGTATGATTCTAACTTGACTTTCACAATAGGCAAAAAGATTGATTCATTGATGGTCCAATTTCCATTGTCAATAAATTTGGTGACTCTGCTGAAGAAAATCATTTGAAAATCTAAATTGTTTTAAGTTTTGTTTTCTTCTTGATAATGGTTCTTGGAGGTCAATAACCTCTTATTATTCAATGTTTAATAGCTTTGGAAGATGATCAAGTTGATGTTGCTTTCAATCTAACACATTACACATGGTATAATCATTCTAAAAATCTTCATCAAGTTATTGAAGTCATAAGAAGAAGAGACTGTAAAATTTAAAATTGATTGATATTCAAATTTTATGCATGAGACATAATATGATATTATGAATTTAAATAGGAGACTAGTTAAAGTTGTCTTTTGATAAGGCCAAAGAAGATTTTGATTTAGTTAATGATCTTTCAAATATTTAGAGTTATCTGATTCAAATGAGTATTGGATGTCTAAGGGATAAATTATGTTTTAGTGTTAAACTTTCATGGTTGAACTTGTTATTTCAATTTAATACTTTGCTTTTAAATTTTGATAAATTTTGGAAATACAGTAATTTTGGAGTTCTTTCACATAATTATATATTCTTAATTTAATTAATATGTATTATGGATTAATGTGAATAGGATTTGTCAATTTCTAAATTATTTATTTTATGAATAAAATATATACTTTATTATATTATTAATTAATATGGGTCTCCACCCATTTAGATTAGTACCCTTGGTCTATATTTTTAAATAACTTGATCAATTAAAGTTTTTTAAGTTTTAATTAAAACCTATTATTAACTAATTATAGTTTATAGTTAATTGACTTTGTGTTAATATAAACTAATAACTAACTAAAGTTAGTTATAATTTATTTTGCAACTAAGTTGAAAGTATACAAAGAGATCAAGTACTCATTTGAAGATAGAAGAACAAAAGGTATTGAAGACTTAAGTATTTTTTTAAAGTTAATCTTTCATCTCTTCTTTTTATACAACTTCTTTGAGATACTACAACGTTTGCAAATAGATCCAATGATACTTTATCTAATGGTTGAGTAATTATTTATGCTACAAAGGTATATCCAATTTTATTTATCATTTAGTATTGATTATCTATGGTTTACTAAGCTTAATATCTTTTGATGATTGTTATTTGCAGTCTTATGCAAAGATTCCAAGTATTCAATCTGAATAATGATAAATATTTCGCTATTTCACGACACTTTATTGATCTATTTTGATTGTAAAGTTGCTATTCAATTTTTTTTAAAGAAATAATGTTGGTTTTATTAATAAATTTATCCTTTTTTAATTAAGACAACTCTCCTTTTGAGACTTGCATACTTGTGTAATTTATTGACTCTAACTTTAATATAATTAGATCTTTCATATCTCTTTTAAATCTGATTTTATTTTTATTTTGGTTATCTTCTTAATATAGTTTTAAATATTTAGTTTATTTATATTCTAATTAGTTATTAGTTTAGGTTATGTTCTTTTCTTCATTAGATAGCTACAAATTTTTCATATTTCACTTTTCTCTTTAGATTTGTTTAAAGTTTAGTTTAGATTTAATATTTTTCTATTCATAACTAGTTTATGTTTAATATGCATTTATATTTTCTTTAAGTTAGTCTTTTATTTTATTTTATAGTTTAGTTCTTTTAGTTTATTATATTTAATTCAAATAGGACTCTAAATCTGTTTTAATCTTTAATTTGAATAGTTGTGTTTGATCTAAGTTTAGATTGATAATTGCTTATTAATTATTAGTTTGTTTTTGTTTAGAATTAATTCAGATTTAGTTTTGATCTTTAATTTGTATCTTATTCTTTACTTTACTTTTGATTCAATATTTTTTCTGGTTAGTTTTTATAGTTTTAGTATTTCATTTCTTATAGGTGTTCGCTTTTAGTTTATTTGTCTTCCTCTTCTAAGTTTGTGTCTTGATTAGATTAGATTATTTTCTTAGTTTGTTGTCCTTAACTAGTTTACTCATCTTTTCTCTAGGTTTAGTTGTTTTTTTTTTTTTATTTCTTTTAGATTGTAGGTTCATTGGCTTTCTCTTTCTATTCTAGTGATTGAATATTTTCTCTCTCTTTTTCTTAAATCTATTTTCTTCTCTTTTGGTTATCTTTGGAGTTAATAGAACAACACTAAAAGCAAGAAACAAAGATATTATTTGAATACATATATATTACTGAATCAGATTTCTATTCTTCAAGAGACTATCTAAATTATAAGGTTTCTCTATTGGATAGAATAGATTATAGATTCTTATCTTAATTGATTTATGATTTGATAAATAGATTTTTGATTGTTATAATGGAGTAAGTTACTTTGATAACTTATTGATTATTTCTCAAAACTTATAATAAAAATCTCCCTTTCGTCTTTAATATTTTAGATAAACCTTTAAAATCCCATGATTAGACTAGTACAATTCTAACTTGACCTTCACAATAGATGAAAGGGTTGATTCATTGACGGTATAATTTTTAGCATCAATAAATTTGATGACTTTGTTGGAGAGAATCATTCAAAAATTTAAATTATTTTAAGTTTTTTTTCTTCTTTCTAATGGTTCTTAGAGATCAATAACCTCTTATTGTTTAACCTTTAATAGCTTTAGAATATGATCAGGTTGATTTTGTTTTCAATCTAACACTTTACACATGGTATAATCATCTTGAAAATCTTCATCAAGTTATTGAAATCATAAATCAAAACGAAAAGGATTGAAAAATTTGAAATTGATTGGTAGTAAATATTATGCATGAGACTAAATATGTTATTCTAAATTTATATAAGAGAATTTGAGAAGATAGAGATAGAGTTTTAGTTACTAATCTTCGACCTAGAACTCATTTTCTTTCTGATTCATTTTTATTTGACAATTTTATTGTACCTACTGAAACTATTGTTACAAATCTACATTTAAATCAAAAACATTAGGTTCGAGATAATCACTCTATTCAGGTAAATATTGTTAAAACTTCTAATGTGAGATCAATTAGTGAAAAATCAATGAGTAAGAAATCAACTAGTGGGAGAACCACCAGTGCTAGAGCAGAGAATAAAGGATCTACTTCATGAGTTACAAAATAATAAAGAAAAAGATGAGATCATTGAAGGAGAAGATAAAGTAGAAGCTCAGAAAGAGTGTCAAATAACTATAGCATCATAGATTTTTGTTAATCCAATCAATGTCAGAAATTGTCTAGGTAAGTTACCTTCTCTTAAAGGATTAAATATATCAAAAAAAATTAGTGTTATTGGAGAATCTTAGAAAGATCACTTAGAATATTTTAGATTAATTTTTACCTCTTAGAATAACTAATGAAAATATTTGTTTAAGATTCTTAGTCTAAACATCAGAAAGAAAAGCTTATCAAATATTTGTTAGTCTGTTTACTAAAGTTATTGATAATTGGAGAGATGTAGAAGACTAGTTAGAGTTATCTTTTGGTAAGGCCAAAGAAGATTTTGATTTAGTTAATGATCTTTTGAATATTTAATTAGATTGTAGTGAGATGATATAGCAATTTGTTTCTAGATTCACTAAGCTACATCAAAAGATCCGAAGTGATCTTAGACCTTCAAAAAAATTATCTAGACTTTATCTTTGCAATGCTTTACCTTTAAAATATAAAATAGCTTTAGAAGATAAATATATTATTGAATATGATGAAATCATAAGATTTTATATTGAATATGAAAAAAAACTAAAGCATATTATTTTTAAAAATAGGTCTTCTACAGGTTTAAATTCAAATAATTTAAAAATATTAAAGACAATACAAAGTCTAGGTAATGAGTTAGTTGTTAAAAGATCGCTTAATGACAATTTTTTTTTCTCGAACAAGAATAATAAAGAAGATAAAAAATAATTTTATTACTTATTATTGTAATATTTGTGAACTTGATCATAATCTTGACACATGTCAAGTTATTATTAAATTCAAGAAATATCTTTAAGAAAAAGATAAAATAACTGAAGATTTAGCATATAATATAAACATACTTGATGATCCCTCAAAAAATGAGAATTTTTATGTTATAAATACTAAGAATAAAAATTATAATTCTCTACAAAATAATAAAATAGTAAATGATAAATCCTCTTTGGATGATAAAGGTAAATCAGCTCAAAATAATACTAATAATTCTAACGATAATGTTGCACAAAATAATTTTTTTTGGCATCTAGATATAATAACAATCAATACTAGTATCTTCCAAGAATTTTGAGAAATTATTAAATTTGACCTCCTGGTTGTTGTTCAAAAATCCCAGAGGAATAAGCAAATGCTTCGGGCTTTGAACTTCACCTTCCTAGCTCTCATTCCTAAGGGTGTAGGGGCCGATAGGCTGAGTCTTTTTAGGCCCATTTTTCTCTGCAATGTCGCTTATAAAATTATTTCTAAGCTGATCACTGAGAGGTTAAAAAAGTAGCTACCTACGCTTATCTCAGAGGAGCAAGGTGGCTTTGTCGAGGGCCAACAGATTTTGGATGGGGTGGTGATGGCTACTGAGACTATACATTCCATGACCCAGTCCAATGAGAAGGTGATGTTTATCAAGCTAGATATGTCAAAGGTCTATGATAGAAGTCGGTGGTCCTTCCTCCAGAAGGTCTTGGGCACCTTTAGTTTTGTAGAGGATTGGATTCATTGGGTTTTGAGTTGTGTCAACTTGACCTCCTTTTTAGTTTTGATTAATGGTGAGCACTCTAATCTCTTTAGGGCTTCTTGTGGATTGAGGCAAGGCAACCCTCTTTCTCCTTACTTGTTTCTTCTATTGGCAAAAGGATTGGGTCGATTGATCAAAATAAATGTGGGTGATGGTGCTATTCAGAGTTGGCAGTGGGGAAGGGAAATCCCTATACAATCCCATCTTCAGTTTGTGGACAATGTGGCTTTGATGGGTAGGGCTACTATTAGGGAGGCATCTAACATACACAAGAGCCTGGATGTTTACTTTGTAGCCTCTGGATAGGTAATTAATGAGGGAAAATCATCTATTTTTTTCTTTAACACTCTTCTGGCCATACAGCGAAGAATGGCTCTTATCCTGAGGTTCAAAATTGGGAGTCTCCCACTGCTTTATCTCAAGATTCCTATCTTTGATGGCCGACTAGTTAAAGAGTCATGACAGGCAATCCTAGATAAATTCTAGGACAAGGTGAATCATTGGACCCACTGTTGGTTATCCTTTGCAGGTCAGGTTCAACTGATTCAATCAGTAGTGCAAGCTCTTCCTATCTACAAGAGTATGATTCAGGTGGCACCGATGAGCTTTGTTAAGAACTTGGACTCCTTAACAAGATAGTTTTTATGGGCTAGAAATTTATCTTCAACCAAGTGGAGCCTAATTAAGTGGGAAATAGTTTATATCCCAAAGAGGTTTGGTGAGCTGGGATTATGGCAGTCTGTGCTATCTGGTACTACTTTGGCTATCAAACTATACTGGCATTGGTGCGTAGAGCAAGATTGGCTATGGGCTAGAGTGTTGTCTCACAAATATTTTTTTGGGATTCCCTAGAGGGATATTCCACGGTATGATTTGGTTGGTAAAGACTTAGCAATTTGGGTGACTCTCAAGAAAGGAGCCATGTTGATTAAGAGGGATCTTTTCTAGATATGCAAGAGTGGGGTGGAGGTCTAGTTTTGGCATGACTCATGGGACGGTTTTCCTCTTATAATTTGCTAATATCCTCAGCTGAGTACTCTGACCTAGAGGTTTTGTGAAGCTAGATGGAAAAGGGTGTGCAACTTTAAATCCCTTTTTTTTCAAGGGCAGATGGCAGTTGCCAGATGGAAGTCCCCAAAAGAGTGGTCGATTCTTGGTTTGGAGGTAGAGTGCATGGACCTACAGAATATTCTATCCCAACGTAGTTACAATGCACTTATGGACAACGATGTGTTAGCCTAGTCCCCAAATCCCAAGGGGAAGTATATGGTGTCTTATGGCCATCAGGAGTTGATTTCCTAGCAGTATGAGGATAGAGGGGAAGTTCAGTGGTGGAAGAAAGTTTGGAATGATTTTTCATGGCCGAAGTGTAACTGTTTTACATAGACTTTAGTGTGGAATAGATGTTTGACATGGGACAATATTTGGAAGTAGAGATTTGTTGGTCTTTTGAGGTGTGTGCTTTGCAATAGAGAGGAGGAAGACTCCTCTCACATTTTCTTTCATTATCCCTTCACTCTTCATTTTTGGCACTTTTGGTGGGATGCATGGCGATGCCAGTGCATCCACATTGTCTCTTTGGTAGAATTTTGGTCTAGAGTGGGCCGTCCCCCTTCGACTTTCTTTTTGTAGGATGTGTGGTACGCTGGCCCTATTTTCTTGCTCTAGCAAGGTTGGCTGGAAAGAAATTAGAGGATTTTTAAAGAAGAAAAATTGGTGACTCAGCAGGTCTAGAGCAGAATTAAGGGAATGATCCAAGAATCTATTGAAGTGAAGAGTGAGGTTATGTTGCCATTGAAGAAAGGGGACATTGAGGTGCTGGAACGATTTGGCATAAGAGAGTTATCTCCGATCTTGGCTTGTGTCAGATGTAGTACACAAGGGCAGTGAAAAGTTTAACGATTGGGGAAGTGGACGCCTCCACCTGTTGGGCTTTTGAAAATTAATATGGATGGATTGTCCAGGGGCAACCCAGGGGCGGCTAGGATTGGTGGGATTACCAAGAATTTTTTGGGATCAGTGGTTTTTATTTTCTCAGCATATCAGGGAATGCAGAGGATTAATAAGATGGAAGGTTTGGCTATCTTATATGCTTTGAGGAGAGCTTATGCTTTGGGTTGGAGGAGGATGATCTGCGCAGCTGATTCTCAGGTCCTGATTAACTTGATCCTAAAAAGGAAAATTTTTGATGTGAGCTAGCAGTTGGCCATGATAGTGCAGCAGATTTTATAGGTGAGTTCGTGCATGGAGTCGGTATCCTATGCCCACATTCCACGGGAGTGGAATAGGGCGGTTGATTGTTTGGCAAATTGGGTGTCGAAAGAGGGAGAAGGCTGCAAGGCAGATGAATGGGAGCAGCTGCCTGGCGATTTATGTTAGGAATTGGAACCCATTCTTGATGGAGATATTGGTAGAGTTGAGGTTTGAGGCTGTTGTTTTTGGTTTGCTTGTCTTTTGGGCTGTTTGGACGCTTTTGTAATCTAATGTTTTAAGTTTAATAAAGTTTTTACCCCCTTTTTTAAAAAAAATAATCAATACTAGTATTATAAATCTAAAAAATTTAGACAAATTGATGTTAAGACCTACAATATAATTGATGACTTGTCAATAATTAAAGCTAGTTATTTTTTGCTGCAAGTAGCTAGTCTTTCAGAATAACTTGATAAGATTAATGAAGGATTAAAAAATCCAAGAGCTGATGTAAGTTTGCAAGAGAAAAATAATTTTAAACATATTTACGCCCAATATTTTGATCTTCCTATTTACTATATTCCCTTTTTCTATGTCACAGTTAAGATTGATAATAAAATAATTCATAATTACATTTTAGACACAGGTGCTTCAAAGAATATCATGCATAAACATATTGCAAATCAATTAGGTATATCTTATGAAGAAGATAGTAAGAAACTTACTAATTTTGATGCTAGACAAACTAAGAGTTATGGTAAGTTTTTTGACATAGTTATTAAAATTATGCAGAATGAATGTATTAGATGTATGACTAATATTCAAATATTAGATATTCCCAATAATTATGCAATGCTATTAGGAAGAGATTGGTCTAAAACCACTAGAGTTTTCATTGAAGAAGATTTAACATGGGTTATTATTAATAATGAGATTGCATTCATTAAGAAGGAAGATTTTTTTGGTACCTCAATTGAGTCACCTTCTTCATCTAATATTTCTTACATTGAAATTGGTATTAAAACTTATGAATTACCAAATGTAGATGAACCAAAAAATCAATATGAAGAAATATTTAAAAAGAACATTTTATAGTCTCTTTACTTTAATAGAGCTTGCTCTCAACAAGGTAATGGTACTACAATTTGTCTGATATTTCTTGTTGATAAAATATTTTATTATGATTTTAAATTATCTTTTAAAAACACTCATAATATAATAGAATTTGAAGCATTATGTTTAGAATTAGAAAAGACCATAGAGATGAATGTTAAACATTTAGAAATTTTTAGATATTTAGAGCTAGTAATAAGACAAGTTTGTAAGATTTAAAAGACTAATCAAACTCATTTGTATCATTTTTTTTAAAGAGGGGTAAAAATAATATTAATAAGTAAAGAAAAGCATTACAAGAAAAATGGGGGGAAAAAACCCCTAGAAGAAAGCAGCAAAAATAAAAAAAATAGACACACTCCCAACCAGACAATATTATGAACTTCCCTATCAGCCTCCAAAATTCTTTCCAAATCAGAATGCAATGTCGGGGAGAGAGACCCCCAATCCTCAATGTTTCCACAATCTAAATGGTTTGATGCCCATTTAGCCAAAAAATCCACTGCCCTGTTCCATTCACGTGAAATGTGAGCAAAAGTAGCGCTATCCATAAGTGAGCAAATCCATAAAATCTATTACACAATCAGAGATAGTTGCCAATTGACGTCCACCACTTTCTTCTTAATGAGCAGGTTAATTAAGACTTGAGAGTCCAATTCACAGATAATCCTATGCCAACCTAACACCTGGGCCTTCTCAAAGGCATAAAGAATGGCTTAGCCTTCCATCATGTTAATGGTTTGCAGCCCCTCAGGAACCGCAAAAAGAAAAATCACCATACCTTCAGAATCCCTTCCTATCCCTCTAATACCCATGGGTCCCAGATTACCTCTGGAGGAACCATCTGTATTGATCTTGAGAATCCCATTAGGGGGGTGTTGCCACTGACCAGTCTTGAGAATCTACTCCTTAACATGCTTGCTCCTCTTGACACACGCTGACTTACCAATTAATTGCTAGAATCCAAGTCACGCCACCACCTGAGCGTCTTATTTGGTCGAAGGAAGGTAGATCACGCTCTTTACTTGGATAGTTTTCTAGATCATCCCCACCACTTTCTACCATACTTGCTTCACCATGACCCTCACCCCCCAAAAAATTTGCCTATTTCTCTCAAGCCAGATCTGCCAGAACGAAAAAATGGGACCGCCCAGCCATATGTCCTACAAGAAGGGCATCCTTAAGGGGGGTTCTCCCATTCCATTCTAGAAATTAACCACAAATTGAGCATGAAAACATGGGCACTGCCAAACATCCCACCAATAATGCCAGAATTGCAAGGCAAAGGAGCAATGCAAAAAAAGATGTGTTGAATCCTCCTCGGCTGCTCCGCACATAACACATACTGAAGGGCCTTAGAAACCTCTCTTCCAGAGATTGTCCTAGGTCAAGCACCTATTCCAAGCCAGCATCCAAGCAAAATAATTACATTTAGGCCATGTGAATTTATTCCAAACCTGTCTCCACCAATGCACTTCCCCCTACCCAATCTCTGAAGAAGTAAAGCCTTATATCTAGATGAAACTGTGTAAGCTCCCTTGGGATTGGGAGACCAAGATAGCTCATCCACCTCATAAAGAGGACTACAATGATGCCTAGAAATGATGCTCAATAGCTCTTCATTCTCTTTTTACATCCCATTAATAGACCAAGTTTTCGGAGCTTTCCAGTGAACTACCTCTACCTGTCCTTGTGTAATGTAAAGCTTGAAGTCACTCACCCGAGACTAGCCAACATCAAAGAATCTCTGACAAAGGTTCAACAAATTTGGAAACTGAAAAATAATGGGAGGATAACCATCCTAAGAGTCAGACCAAAAGAAAGCCTTGGATCCCTGTTTACAAATCCAGAATAAGCCATTCTTGTTGAGAGCAGCCCCTTTTTTGAGAGTACCCCATATTGCCGAACCTTTCCCAATAAGTGGATAGTGAGGAATGTCCCTCTGAATGGTTTTGGAGTAGTACTTCTATGAGAGAATTTTGGCCCAAGCTTTGTCTTGTTCGGTGCACCATCACCAATAAAGTTTAGCCGCCAAAGCAATACCATTTAAGTCCATCTACCTCAGACTGAGCCCGCCATATTATTTGGGGCTACAGACAATATCTCATCTAATGAGGTTCCATTTAGTGGAGTTCAGACTACCAGCCCATAGGAATTGTCTGGCAATCGAATCAAACTCCTTAATGAATCCCATCAGGGCAATCTAGAGCATACACTTGTAAATGGGTAAACCCTGCACCACATATTGGATAAGTTGAACCCAGCCCACAAAGGATAACCACCTGTGTGTCCAATGATTCACTTTCACCTAAAATTTCACCAAAATAGTTTGCCAAGATTCTTTGGAAGTATGGCCAACCGAGATAGGGATACCCAAGTAAATCAAGGGGGGAGTCCCAATCTGAAAATGCAGAGTCCTCGTGATTCGCTACTGAATAGGGCCCAGAGTATTGAAGAAGAAGATGGATGACTTATCTTCATTGACCTTTTATCTTGAATCCATTAGATAAACATCTAACACCCTGCATAAATTAGCAGCTTCAGTCATTGTGGCCATGCCCATAAGGACAGTGTCATCAGTAAATTGTAGGTGTGATTATGCTGACAATTCCCCTCCCCATTGCCATCCTTAGATATGTCCTTCCTCTCTATTCCTACTGATCAACCTCCCCAAACCTTCATCAAAGAGAAGAAAAAGGTATGGAGACAGAGGATCACCTTGTCGCATCCCTCTTGTAGCATCAAAAAGCTCTGTGTGTTCTCCATTGATAAGCACTGAGAAGGAAGTCGAGAAAATACAGCTCATGACCCATTGAGTCCATTCATCCACAAAGCCAAAAGCACTAAGAACCTTCCACAGGAATGACCATCTGACCCTATCAAAGGCTTTGGCCATGTCCAATTTAATGAACATCACCTTATCTTTTGAGCTGGCCATGGAGTGAATGGACTCAACATCAATAACAAAACCATCCAAGATTTGCCTACCTTCCACAAAACCACTCTGCTCTTTTGAGATCATAGCACTCAGCCCTCTTTTTAACCTATCTACAATGATTTTAGATATAATTTTGTAAACAACATTACAAAGGGATATAGGGTGGAATTGACTTAGCCTATCAGCACGTTTGCATTTGGGTATGAGAGAAAGATAGGTCACATGTGTAGCCTTAAGCATTTATTTATTTCGCTGAGATTATTGGACAATAGATAAAAGGTCAAGTTTGATGATATCCCAGAATTCTTAGTAGAATTTAGTTGGGAAGCCATCAGGTCCAGCCACTTTCCCTTTTTTCATCTGAACAATGGTTTCCTCAAGCTCTCCTAGTGTGATTGTTTTCATTATATTTTCATTCATTTCACGTGTCACCAATGATGGAATGCAGAAGAGAACCTAAGCTTATTCCAGTGATTCCCCATTAGCATCTTCCCTAAAGAGAGTAGAGAAGTACTGCACTACCTCCTCTAAAATTGCCAGAAAGGAGTTAAGGTGCTCACTCATTGACCAAGGCTAAAATAGAATTGCCATGTCTCCTGGATTTGGACAAATTGAAGAAAAAAGTTGTATTTTTGTCTCCCTCCTAGAGCCATTCGATCCGAGCTTTCTGCTTCCAAAAAATTTCCTCCCGTAGCTCGCATTCCTCCAGGTCTTTCACAGCCTATGTTTCTTCTTGCAATAAGTCTTTAGTCAGTCCTTCTTCCCTTATTATTCTCGTGATACCATCAAGCTTGGTTTGTACAGCAGCCTTAGCATGGAAAATGTTCCCAAAACTTTGGTGATTCCACTGCTTGAGCTTGTACTTCACATATTGCAGTGTTTTGGCAAAAATGTACATCATCGTACCATGGGCAGGCCTACCCCAACACCACCAATTGGCAACACACTCATGTAGAGATTGATCTCTCAACCACATGAGTTAAAATCTGAAGGAAGGAGAGCGCAGGTGATACTGTGAGACACTATTAAGCTTGATGGGCCAATGGTCTGATCCTCTCCATTCCAAAATTTTAGACCTCGTAGACCACATACCTCTAACCCAAAAAGTTGAGACCAGAAAATGGTCAAGTCTCTCAGCAATGCAATGTTTCCCACTCCTACGGTTGTTCCAGGTAAACTGTCCATTATTGGGCCTAATGTCAACTAAATTCAAAATTTCAATGTAGTTGCGCATTAACAAAGTAGATGGGTCTAGCCTTGACGTGCCACCACTCTTTTCAGTCAAATCAAGAATAGCATTAAAATCACCTGCCATAATCCAAGGGTGGAAGGGGGCCAGGCTACGGACAAAACTTATGTGGCCCCATAAGGATTTTTTACCCCACCAATCATTGGGAGCATAGATATTGGAGAAGAGAATGACTTCCCCCATCTCAAAGCTAGAAGCAATTATAGTCATGGAGTACTTAGAAGTTAGCCAGCATATAAGGCCAATCTTTCATGGGTTCCACAAACAAGCTAGTCCTCTTGAGTGTCTAGTAGCGCCAATGCATTGACATTCTCCTTGCCACCACAACTTGGGCGCAAGTCTGGACATGTTTTCAACTGAAAGCTTAGTCTCCTGCAAGAAAAGGACATCCGGCCTATGAATTTTAATCAAGTTATGAACATCATTTTGTCTGAGGCTGTTGTTCAAACCTCTTACATTCCAAGATATTATAATCATTTCAGAGGGCTCAAAAATTGTGCATCTAGAGTCATTACTGACCCCAACTCCACCAAAGTCTCTCCCATTAGCTTGATTTTTTCCTAGTCCTTTTTTTTGCCAGGCTTGCCAGATTTCTCTCCCCCTCTTTTCTTAAGGTATTTTTGTAGAAGTCCAAGATGAGGAGAAGATTTACTGCTTTTTGCTACCCCTATGTCCCTAGTTTTCCCGATAATGGGCATATTTCCATCTTCTTTAAGGGGAGCAACTGAGGAAGTCATTCCTTCTAAAATTATCAGCTGCTGATCCACATCCATATGACAATCTCTAGCATCTTGTGTTTCAATATAAACCCCTGAAGCATTGGTCTCTTGAGTTGGTCCCTCAATCCCCTGGTCTAAAATCATCAACTTGGAATTCACCTCTTGCTAATTAAGGTCATCCAATATTTCAAATCTATTGAGCGAGTCATCTAATTGTCTTTCCTTCAAGGACCATTTTTGGCCTCTATTTCTATATCGACCTTTAATCGACATAAAACTATCAGTTTCAGGCATCTCACCTGGAATCGAAGCCCTTTCCTTGTTAATACTAGAAGGAGTGCGAGTAGATTGAGTTGGCTGAGGTGCAGTGGATTTTGAGGTGGGACACCATCGCTGTAAATGCCCATAAGCATGACATAGATGATATTAGAAAGGGGGGTTTCATAATCCAACTATTGTACCCATGAAAAATGGCCTGCACTCATTTCAACAGCATCTGGTAATGGCTTACTAAGATCAATTTCAACACAAATGTGAGTATAAGTCATTACTTTTTTCCCCAGGAGTGACATTGAGGAACCTACTGGCCTTCCCAACAAGGATGCAAGCAATTGGAGAGTGTCTTCTCAGTAGCATTCCACCAGAAAGTAGGGTAGACACACCCACACTAGGACACGATTTGGTAGTTCCTCTGAAGGTATAAAATCGCCATGCCAGGGCTTGATAAAGAGTCCCACTTGATTATAGAAGTAAGAAGCTCCAGCAAAAACTCATTAACAATCTGTTATACAGATAAAAGTGACCATGAAATAGCTATTGGTCAGCAATGTAATATCCATATCTCCTTCCGATGCCCACGTCTTCTGAGCCCATGCTTCCAAGAATAATAGTGACATCCTAAGCCCCAAAAACTTGCAGTATAGGGAGTGATTGGAATAGTATTCAATGTCTTCAGCAATCATTTCCATTGGTATAACCAGCTTGGGCCTCTCCTTGCATCTTTTCAAACAGCCATTGACTTTGGAGATGCACATACTTGGTTGCTCAAGAGCAGCAAAAGAACCTAAACTTTGTAAAAGTGGAGCCTTCCCACTGTTGCGTGCTCCCTGGGATGCCTGCTGCAGTCCAAGCGCTTCCCTGTAGCTGTGTCTTGCTTTCTACCCTATTGCGCCCTCCTGCTCGCCTTCATCCATCGCACCAATCTTATCTCCTTTAATATATTAATAAGGTAATAAAAACCCTAATTAAATTAAGAAATTTCATACATAAAATCTCATCACCTTTCTACTAAGAAGTTCAATGAGATATAGAAACCAACACATTTGTATCATTATACACAAAAAATTTGGTCATTATTTGAGCATTTCTAAGCTCTCAATATCACACATATTCTTAAAAAAATTAATGTTAGAGCTGATAAGCTTACGATTTATACTTTTAATCCAACTTTGAGTAAAATTGAGCCTACTATAGATTTTTCTTTTATTAAAATATTTCATCCTAAGATTCTTGATTTGAATAATAGTTGATATGTTTAATTGTAATGAGTATATAGATTCATTTCTTAAAGGCAATTATTTTGATCATGATGATTATGTACTAAATTATGATGATTAGTTACAATTAAGTACTAACAGATTGTCTATTAGATTGGTAAGCCTCAAATACATGTTTTCACCTAATGATCAACCAAAAATTTCTAAAACAAAAGTGCTATCAAGAACAATCATAGGTGAAACTACTCTCATAAAATTAGGCACTAAAAAATATCCTAAGTATGTTTTTTTAAAAATTCAGGTAACTAAAAATAAAATGATTAAGTTCATTAAATTGTTTAAAGAGTTTATTGATGTCTTTGCATAGTCATATAAAGACCTTAAAGGTTATGATACTAATATTATTAAACATGACAATCCTATTAAGTCTAATATCAAATTATTAGGTATAAAATATAAAAAATTAGCCCTTTGTTAGAAGATACCATTAACAAAGAACTGGATAAGATGATTGATATTGGTGTCATTTTTTTGTAACATATTCAAAATGGGTAGTCAATCTAGTTTTGATTAAAAAGAAAAATGGTGATATTAGACTATGTATTGATTTTAAGGATTTAAATAAAACAAGTGTATAAGATAATTTTCTTCTACCTAGCATAGATCAGATTTTACAGTAAATTATAAGATCTGAAATGATGTCTTTATTAGATGAATTTTTAGGTTATAATTAAATCTTTGTGAATCTTAATGATAGACATAAAACTACTTTTACCACTCGTAAAAGTACTTTCACTTATAACAGAATGTCTTTTGGTTTGATGAATGTAAAAACTACTTTTTAAACAGTTATGCATGTTGTTTTTGATGATTTGATAGGCATTGTTATTCAAATTTATTTAGATGATTTCACCATTCATTCTAAAAAGAGAAAGAAGCATTTGGATCATCTTCGTGAAATATTCACAAGATATAAAAAATTTAGCATTTTTTTGAATCTAAAGAAGTCTATTTTTGATGTGAATGAAGATAAGTTGTTAGGACATATAATCTCTAAAGAAGGTATTTTTATTGAGTCTGAACGTGTAAAAAACTATAAAGGAACTACCTCTTTCCAAGGATCAATCAAGTTTAAGATCTTTTTTTGGTAAGATTAATTTCGATAGAAAATTCATTTCTAATTTTGTTAACAAATCTAATCTTCTATAATTGTTGCTTAAGAAAGATAAAACATATATTTGAGATGAAAATGTTGAATTAGCTTTTAATTCTATAAAAAAATGTAATTGTAAGTGTTCCTATCATTGCTAAACCTCATTTAAAAAAAGCATTTATTCTTTATGTTAATGTTACTAAAAAGGGTATAAGAGTTGTAATAACTCAAGAATTTAAAAATAATGAAGAAAAATCAATCAATTATACGAGCCAAGTCTTAAAAGACGCAAAAACTAGGTACCTCTTTATTGAAATTTTATTTTTTTTACTTATTTCCTTTTTGATTAAATTTTGATATTTATTAATGGAAAACAAAAAATTTATGTGATCTAATGTATCTATTTTGTCATATCTTTTAAAATATCCAACTATTGAAGGAAAGCTTGTTAAGTGGATCTTACACATTCAAAATTTTGATCTTGAATTTGAAATTTTTAGAGAAAATAAACTAGCAAAACACTTAGCTGAAAATGTTGCCTCAAATATTAATGTCTCAATTTTATCAGTTGATAAAAAATTAAATGCAAAACCATATTTAAATACCATGAAGGTTGTTAAATTTTCTAAAAATTTTAAGATTGATATTGAAATGAATAAATGAGATTATTTATTGGTTGAAGATGTTTGATATCATGATTTAGTTTATTATTTTTAAAGTCAGTCTTGTCCCAATAACTTAAATAAGAAAGGCATTCCTTAAAGCTAAAAGCATTAAATTTTTGTTTTTTATTTTATCATAATCGTGATGGAGTTTTATTAAAATATCTTATGCATTATCAAACTCATAAAGTTCTTAGGGGTTGTCATAAAAGAAATTATGGTATACGTTATGCTACAAAAATAATAGCATATAAGATTTTGAGAGTTTATTATTATCCTACTTTGTTTCAAGATACTTATAAGTTAATTTATTTTGGTATGTCTTGTCAACTATTTGTTGAAAGGAATAAACTATCTGTGATGCCTTTAAATCTAGTTATTTTTGAAAAAACTTTTACAAAATGGGACATTGACTTTATTTCAAATATTCATCCACCTTCATCTTTAGGTTATAGTATATTTTGACAGCTATGGATTATTTCACCAACTAGCCTAAGGCCAAAGCACTTTAAAATTTAATAACAAGTGAAGTAATTTTTTTAATAAAAAATTAGATTTTCTTTAGATTTAGAGTTTCATATGGGATTATTTTGGATAATGGACGTCAATTCATTTTAAATAAATTTTTAGAATTCTCAAGAAAGTATTCTATTAATTCTAGTCATTCATCTAAGTAATATCTGCAAGGAAATGGATAAGCTGAATCTACAAATAAAAATATGATTTCTATTATGAAGAAACTAGTTTGTGATAATAAAAGAAATTGACATCTTAAAATTTTTGAAGCCTTATGAGCTGATAGGACTATTGTTAAAGTAGCAATTGGTTTTTCACCTCTCATATTAGTATATGGGTTTGAAGCTACTTTACCAATAGAATTTCAAATTTTTTCAACCAAGACTGCTTTACAATATGTAGTTGAGGATACAAATTCAATTGAACAAAGGTTACATGATTTAGTATCTCTTGACAAATCCAAAACAATAATATTGTAGAAGCTAAAAAAAGTTAAGAAAAAGTTTTTAAAAAAAATTGATAAAAAGGTTTCTAGTAAAAAGTTTAATGTTGGTGACTTAATTTTATATTAGGACAAAGCTCATGACGACCCTAGAAAATATCATAAGTTTGATACATTATAGCTTAGACCTTACATAATTTCATAGTTTTTGAAAATAATGCATTTCATCATAAAGATCTTGAAGGAAATTAGCTGTGTTATTCAATAAAAGGCCATCACTTAAAATTATTTTATGATTAGTTATCTTTTTATTGTTCTTTTGTTTTGTTTTTTGCTTTTTTTTTAGTTTGTTTTTCTTTTCCTTTGTTTCATTGTTTTATTTGCTTTTCTATTTTATCTCATATTTTGGTTTGTTGTACTTTGTTTTTGAAATGATCAATGAGAGGTTGTGGAATGAATAACATCACATTATGAAGGAAGAATGCAAGGTAGATGCGAAAGTGTTGTATCTTTTTATTTTTAGAAATTACTCTTACAAATTTAGTATTTTGTAATAAGTAATATGGTTGAGTTATATTTTGTTGTTATAGTATTAACTCATTTTTAGATTTTGTGTTTAAGGCATTTGTAATTGATTGGGTATCCAACTTAAACTTCTCTCTTATTTATTTTTCTTTCTTCGTGTCATGCTAATCGAGCAATCCATCCCTTGCTTAAATTCATTATTTAAGGGGTTCACGCTTAGATACTTAAGAAATGATTTTCCTGGATCACATTCTCAAGACAAAATTTATTTTATATGATAGACAATTTGTTTCTACTCAAATTTGTTATACAAAATAGACTATCAAGGTCATTAGTGTTATTCTTATTTTCTACACCACCTAATTTTTTTTCAAAATCTATACTTACTGTCATAAAGATGACCTTATCATGAAACCTAAAATTATGTTGGAGACCCTATTTATTGATAGTATTTTTAGACTCATCTTGATTATGAAATGGTAATAATTGATTAATGAATTTTATTTATGTTTATAATTGGTTTCGAAAAGCATGATGGACTAATGAATAAAATATGCATATATAGTTATAAATGTGATCAGTTGTTGTGATATTTAGATTCAGTGCAATTTTGACAGTTTTAATTGATAAATGGACATTCAATTTTTTATTATTTTAGTTGAATTATGATGTTATTTTAATCTTCATACTTGATTTGATTCATGATTCAGAATAATAATGGTGATATGATATTTTTGCAAAATATTGCATTTGAAATTGATACATTCGAAAGCTATTATGAAGATATAAGATTTGATGTATGACTTAATTTTATTCACTACTGTTAATTTGGAAATATAATCATTGCAACATTGTTCTTTGTCTAATGATCTAGTTGCTTGACTACATGGTTAAGGTCATGATTATTTTGTTGACTTTACAAGTTTCAGTTGTTTCGAGATTTGAGTAAGTAGTCAAATTTGATGATCATAATTCTTAAGGCATATATATCATTCTTTGTATCTTGAGATTTATATGTAAGAGGATGATTGGTTGATGAGATAAGTTAATGGCATACAAGTTCTTTGAAGATATTACATACTTCTTCAGAGGGTTACCTTCACTTGAATTGAGATCTTTAAGAATGAGCTAAAGGGGCCTTTTCTTTTATCTCATAGTATGTTTTTGAAAACTAAGGGATCAATATACTAAGGAATTGATATTCATTGAAATAGTAATGCCATCATGAAATATTGTGCTTGGCTTATCATGGGCTAAATTTTGAAGAAGCTTAGGCCACGATAATAGGTGAATTGATAAATTAAAAAGTGTATCATGGAGTTTGTATAAAATTCACGAAGTCTTAAAGACCCCCCGTTTATAGATAACAAAACAAGGTCAAAGCATAGTAATTTGTTAAGTTATCATTTAGTTAGTTTTTAAATCCATCTTAGCAGGGCCAAGTTGGCATGAACATTCAATGAGGAGGTATAGTTTTGATGCTTTGAGATCATTTGAAGATTTGGCAGTAAGGGCATTAATGTGAATGGTCTTTTCCTTGAAATTTGGTAATTAGTTGATGGTTTGGTATGAGGTTTAGTAATAGATAATTTTGTCAAATTCGATAAATAAGTTGGCAAAGTTGCTAAGTACATGATTAGTTAATGAAGTCTAATACAGTTTGGACACATCACAAACTTTGTTATAGAGTAAGGTTGGTAGATAAAATTCTCAATTTTTTTGGTTTCTGGTTCATTCTCATAATCTCATTTATGGGAGTGAGGCCCTAGCCAGATAATTGAGGACTTACAGAGTGAGGCTTGGTGAAAATTTTGATAAAAATTTTGGTGTATCTTTAGGTATGTTTTTGCACTATTATTTTTGGTGATTATGGAAAGTTTACACTCCAGTATGAAATAAATCTATTCGAATCTACATGAGAATGTTCAAAAGATTATGTGAAATTATGCATGCAAATTATTTAAGAAGTTATAGTAGTTTTTGGGAAGTTTATGAGAATATAGTTATGCAGAACTGTAAAGATACAAATTCTAGTTGATGATTTGTATGCATGCAACTGAGCTTTTAATTGTTTAGTAAGAATAACTCATGACATAGTTATTTTGGTGGAATCATATGCATATGGATATTTAAGGTAGATAAGAAGATTTATTTTCATTTTATAGTTATGGGTTCCTATTTGTTCGGTTCCTATTGTTCAAAGAATTTTTGAAGGTTGTTATTCATATGATTAAGCTTCTAGCCAGATATTTTGTTTATAAAAAAATGAGGTTTATTCGGTATAAAAATGGGTTTTGGCAGAATGGAAAAGTATTTGGTTAGAAGGATCATTTTAAGTATATAAGGCATCTTAAAAGTTTCAGTGACTCTTTTAAAATCTTTTGGGAAAAATTTGAATGCCTGTTATTGGTAAATTTGATAGAAACACAAAAATATTGGGTTCATTTTATCTCTATGTATGAATATTTGGACTTTAAAGAGGAATGATGCAATGGTATCAGTAATATTTATCTTTGAAATTTGAAAGATATATTTTGACATTATTGTTGATTTTTATTCATATCAAAATTATTTTGTAAAAGAAATCAGACATACCTTTGACCTAGGTTTTCAGTCATATTACCTTGCTCCTTTCAAACATATTTTAGAACTCTATCTTCATTGTTGAAATGACTTTGATTGTTTGAACCTTGAGGTTCAAGTCAATTTAGTTCCTATGTTTGTTTGTAAATTCTTTCATGCATGTGCTTTAACCCCAGTTTTGAAAAGGATTTCATCAAATACCCATGATGGTTAAAATTTGTTTTGGGTATGGAAAAAATAGGGTTTATCCTAATATACAAAGTTAATGGCATGTTATGGAGATTATGATTCATATGTCATTATGATCTGAAATATTATAATTTGTAAAGTCAAGAGGATGTTATTTTCAGTTTGGTTACCTGTTATGAATTTATATGTTATCGTCATCTCAAAAAATTTAGTTTTAGTTTCACTTATAATGGTTAGGATTGACAGTTATAAGATTCAAAATGATTATATGGAATTTGAATAGCTTGGTCAGTTGGTTTGTTGAAATATGTTGAACAGACAAACATATTTATGCATATTTGTGTTCTAAACTGCATTGGGTAGTTTCAGTCACAAGAAATTAATTTTTAAGAAAGTAAATAAGTATGAAAATTTGTTTAAAGATACAACTTGGAATTGAAGCAATGGTTTTTAATTTGAACATAAATATTTAAGTTAAGGTGCCCTGACTTTTCTCATCTAAAATATGTATAAGGCATTGGAAGGAGTAATGATGGTTTAATAGATATTTTCATATAGAAACTCTATGTCATTTAATTGAATAGCTCAGTTCACTATTCATTTTGAATTAATGTGTTGAAAATATATGTAGTTTTATTTTGAAGAGTTTAAGAATGATGCACTAAAAATGAACTTCATAAAGTTTTTAGAATTTAAGAGATAAAATGATGATGATTATAGATTGAAAGTTCAGTTCAGATTAAACACCGTCATTCATGGTTGGAACATTGTGATAAATTTTAGTTTATGATATAGTTTTAGTTTCATTTGTTGGATTATTACAGATTTCAATTTTGTTTTTTAAACACTTGTTTCCTTGATCTTAGATTTTTTTTTTATATTTTAGATTGTTCATTGTGTATGGGTGGGACCAACCGAGTTCATCAAAGAGTGATGATAACAGGGGATGGAGGTATAGTTATAATAGTGAAACTAACCAACCCATCAGGGGTTTTCATACTGGTAGGTTTGATGTAAGAAACTTTGGCCCTAGATTTCACAAAGGGACAAGAATGTCCATTCATTTTCATGCATGTGATCTTAAGTTTTGAAATATTATAAATAGCTTACCTAATAATTCAGTTGATAGAGGTAACAAGGGTTTATTTGGATGTAGATTTCCATCTTGTACACCTTTCTAAAGTAGCTCATCTCACCGTTTAGATCATAATCCATAGCACTTACCTCTATAACCTCTTAATATTGAAAATATTGA
This sequence comes from Torreya grandis, assembly GCA_037957365.1. Classification (NCBI taxonomy): domain Eukaryota; kingdom Viridiplantae; phylum Streptophyta; class Pinopsida; order Cupressales; family Taxaceae; genus Torreya; species Torreya grandis. Next base: position 3,177,139 of record JARHVA010000962.1, read on the forward strand.
ACCAATTATTGATCATTTGTCTACAAACCAATCCACACAGCTAGAAATAGAAACTGCTCATGCTAAAGATCTTAAGAATATGGTCATTTCTTCTGATGCACCTTCCCCTTCTCATGTAGATCCTATTGGAAAATGTAAGAGGTTGAATCTAACTAGTGCCTATAGTGAGCCTCTCTTAAGGTTTGAAAGGTTGAATTTGGAATTTTAGGGTTATGTTGGTAGAAGGAAAATGATAGGCATCCCACCTTCCAAAAGCACTATGAAAAAGAGAACTGTTGAAATTCAATATGAGCCAGAGACACCTAAGAAAGTCAAAATATTAAAGAAAATCAAGTTGGATATTGATGACAGCACCATGGATTAAGATTAGTGTCATTTCCTACTATTGAGATGGATTATAATGTTTGACTTCATAAACATTACAAACATGTGATTGAAGTGTTATATGATTTAGAGGACTATTAGATGTCCAATGGATAAATTATGTTTTAGTACTAAACTTTCATGGTTGAACTATTATTTTAGTTTGATACTTTGATTATCAAATTTTATAAATTTTAATAAATTTTAGAAATACAGTCATTTTGGACTTCTAACACATAATTATATATGTTTAAGTTAATTAATATGTGTTATGTATTAATGTGAATAGGATTTATCAATTTTTTACTTATTTATTTTATGATTAAAATATGTATTCTATTATATTATTAATTAATATAGGTCCCCACCTATTTAGATTAGTGCCCATGGTCTATTTTTTAAATAATTTGATCAATTAAAGCTTTTTTAAGTCTTAATTAAAACCTATCATTAACCAATTATAGTTTATAATTAATTGACTTTGTTAAAAGTCAATTAGTTAATATAAACTAATAACTAACTAAAGTTAGTTATAACTTATTTTACAACTAAGTTGAAGGTATAAGAAGAGATCAAGGACTCATTTGAAGATAAAATAACAATAGATATTAAAGACTTAAGTATTTTTCTGAAGTCAATCATTCATCTTTTTTCTTTCTATGCAACTTCTTTGAGATAGTAAAACTTTTGTAGATAGACCCAATAGTACTTTATCTTATGATTGAATAATTGCTTATACAACATAGGTATATCTAGTTTTATTTATCATTTAGTATTGATTATCTATATTTTGCTAAGCTTAATATCTTTTAATGATTGATATTTACAGTCCTATACACAGATTCTAAGTATTCAACCTGAATAATGATGAATATTTCACATTTCATGACACTTCATTGATTTATTTTGATTGTAAAGTTGTCATTGAATTTTTTGTTAAAGAAGAATGTTGGTTTTCTCAATAAAGTTATCCATTTTCGATTTAATATGACTCTTCTTTTGAGAATCGCACACTTTTATAATTTATTTGACTCTAACTTTAATATAATTAGATCTTTCAAATCTCTTTTAAATCTGATTTTGTTTCTATTTTGGTTATCTTCTTAATATAGTTTTAAATATTTATTTTCTTTCTATCCTAATTAGTTCTTAGTTTAGGTTTTGTTCTTTTTTTCATTAGATAGCTATAAATTTTCCATAATTCACTTTTCTCTTTAGATTCATTTATATTTTAGTTTAGATTTAATATTTTTTTTGTTTATAACTAGTTTATGTTTAATATGCCTTTATATTTTCTTTAAGTTAGTCTTTTACTTTATTTTATAATTTAGTTCTTTTAGTTTATTAGATTTAATTCAAATAGGACTCTAGATCTGTTTTAATCTTTAATTTGAATAGTTGTGTTTGGTCTAAGTTTAGTTTGATAATTGTTTATTAATTGCTAATTTGTTTCTATTTAGAATTAATTCAGATTTAATTTTGATCTTTAATTTGTGTCTTGTTCTTTAGTTTACTTTTGACTCAATATTTGTTTTGGTTAGTTCTTATAGTTTAGTATTTCATTTCTTATAGGTGTTCTCTTTTAGTTAATTTATCTTTCTCTTCTAAGTTTGTGTCTTGATTAGATTAGATTATTTTCTTAGTTTGTTGTCCTTTACTAGTTTATTCCTCTTTTCTCTAGGTTTAGTTGTTTGCTTTTCTTAATTTCTTTTATATTGTACGTTCGTTGGCTTTCTCTTTCTATTATAGTGATTAAATATCTTATCTCTCTTTTCTTTAAATCTATTTTATTCTCTTTTGGTTATCTTTGGAGTTAATAAAAGAACACTACAATCAAGAAGCAAAGATATTATTTGAATGCATATATATTATTAAATCAGATTTCTATTCTTCAAGAGACTATCTAACTCATAAATTTTTTCTATCAGATAGAATAGATTATAGATTCCTATCTTAATTGATTCATGATTTGATAAATAGATTTTTGATTGTTATAATGGAATAAGTTACTTTGATAACTTGTTGATTATTTTCCAAAACTTATAATAAAAACCCCCTCGTGTCTTTAGGATCTTAGACGAATTTTTAGAACCCCATGATTAGACTGGTATGATTCCAACTTGACTTTAACAATAGGCAAAAGGGTTGATTTATTAATGGTACAATTTTCATCATCAATATAACCTTTTTATTGTATTCAACCTATAATAGACTATAAAGTTGATAGGATGATTCTTGATCTGTTGATGGGGTAGATGAGTTGATGCAGGTATCAAAGCTTCTAGTGAATGAATAATTTTACTAACTGATGATCTATACAAATTTTGTCAGCATTGCAGTACAACTAAAAGCACAAAAAATAGGTCATTTGGCCTAAGGGGGGTTATAGTTAAATCGGCATCGATTCAACTAAAGTGATGTTGATTATAGGAATCAATAATGATTCTTGGATAATCTTACCAATATTGTTGGAGAGGTTTCAATCAAGGAGTCAAATTAAGCCATAAGTTTTTTAAGTGACTTAGGGATTACAAGGTGGTTAAGGGTGGTTAAAACAACCCACCTTTTATTCTGATTTGGATAGATTTATTTAGATTTTATCATAGGTAACTAGTTAAATTAAATTACTTACGTGAAAGTAAAACTTAATTATGCAGGGTAAATAGTAAAAGGGTAATTAGATATTTATATAGGGTGAAATATAAATAAACAAGAAGGGGGACTTAAGACATAGACTAGCATAAATTTTATTATACAAAATTTTAGTGCCTATATTTGCCCCTTTTTATTGAGCGATTGGTAATAACCTACTGCGAGATAAAAACTAAGAGAATTATAATGCCCCAAGTTTATATGATGTGGTATCCCACCTCAAACTAGGAGCTAGTGAATGATGATGAGGTAGAGATGGGTTTTTTAATGAGGTGGTAATGAAGAATGTAGATAGCAAATGAGCATTTAAGATGCAAGGATAATAATGAAGTCCAATGTTGCACTAATAAGATATAGGATATCCAAACACAAATGTCCCAAGGAAAATAAGGAATAGATTGACATAAGTACAAACATGTGGGCTCAATCAAAGGTAATCAAGAGGATAAAGGCTAGGATGGGTTAACCAAAGCATCCAATGTTCTTGGTATATGTGTGCAACCTAGAGATAGTTGTTCTTAAGATGAGGTACACTTTCAGGATCCACAAGGGATAGATTATGAAATGAGTATAGACCTCTTATAGGATATGGGACCAATAGGGGAACTATGTACACTAGCCATTAATGATGGGTAACATATAATGGGATAACTATAATAAAAGATAACTTAGGTGGCCTTGGGTCAAGACTAAAGGGATGCAAAAATTTTGTAAGTAGTGAAAAGAATGAGCCAAATGGATATAATTAATATCGATCCATAGAATTGATGTTGATTCTATAGAATCAACACAAATCACAAGAGAATTGACATCAATCTACAAGGGCTATAAATAACATGCCTAATGTGTTAGGTGCTCAATTACAATTAAGATCATGCGAGCAAGAGCCAAAAAACTTGACACCCATCCACACATCAGAGTAAAATATGAATGATGGAGGTGAGAAGAAGCACACATAGGAAGTAGTGACGGTATCACGATGAGGTAAGCAATATTATTTTTGCTAAATTTTTGAATTTTTACATATGTTTTATATTTTTAAGAATTTATTTTGAAAAAATTAGATTTTTAGAAGATTGTAGTTTTTCTTTGAATGTTGTAGTATTTTAAGATTGTTTGGGATGTTTTTTAGATATTTTTTATTTTAATTAGATTTTTTAGGCATGCAAGCATATGATGCATGGGCATGTAGGTATCAATGTCAATCTCTAAATATTGACATCAATCGGCATTGATCACGAACAAGCAACAATGATCATGAAGGATCGATATCAATCATTCAAGATCGAGGAGGATTGAAGCTAGGATAAAAATAAAGTTTTAGAAAACTTAGGAACATAGGAAAGAAAAAACATTGAGGCTAACCTATTCTTATAGGCACTAACATGATTTATGATGTGGGATCGAGTTTCACCACTCTTAAAGTGACTATGTGATCAAATGGATGATGATGACTGGAGGCATCTAGAGGCTATCAATTTAGGAGGTATGCACCACTATCACTGAGTGCATAGAGATGTGGCATTATTAATAGTGTTGTTAAAATGATAGGATGTAGCCATAAGGACCTTTTAGATACCAACTAAGGAGATTACCATAATATTGAATGACATTTACCAAATATTACAACTGCTAATAGGGGATGCAATGATAGTACCAGTTGATAAGATGAGATGTGTAGTAACATTGGCATGACTATATGGAGATGATGCACTAGACATCACTTTCATTACTGGGGGTTTTATGTTTGAGGGTTTATACAAGGAGGACATGGAGGGGAGGTTGGTATGACTATGATGATGCTATCTATCTCTTACTATGCATTACCAAATTTAGGGGGAGGCCAATTTTCCTAGAGCTTGATAGGTGTAGTAGCATATATGTGGGAACATCACATTATATTTGTGTGGGATCCTAATCTTTTAGCACATGTATATAGGGATTAGTGGGGATGGATGACATAGAGATAGTTATAGCTTGATGTTACCTTTGTTCTACAATGTTAGGCATATGAACACATTAGGTTGGTGTGCCCACTTGGTACTTTGTGGGCATGGTGACACTAGATAGCATATAGTGTGGGCTTCCTTTGGTGGAAGGAAGACCTTATCTGACCTCACATAAATGGATTTATACAAGATCTAACATACTATTAGCAAGTGTTGGATGGATTACAGCAAGGAGATGTCATTTGGATGTTGTATATAGGGTTTATAGCATGGCTAGGGGTGGAGAGGGAGTTATCAAAGAGACAACTGGACAAGAGGGTGCGAGGCTGGAGAGTGTAACACTTAGATTACTTCTAGTTTGATAGGGTGTAGTGATAGTTTGGGTTGATTCAAGGTGTCCCATATGTACTTCAATTATAACAGAGGGACCACATAGAGATTAGGCTACCATAGGCCCACTATATTGAGCCACACTCAAGGCCAGAGGAAGAGATAGTATCTACATATGTAGATGATGTAAGAGCTATGTTGGCATATTTATTATGGTAGTCAAGTGAACTGGGAATGAGGTAGGAGAGGGTAGTATGGCCTCGATAGGATGGGGATGATGTGGAGATGGAGGAGGTTGGGGAGGAAGGGCCAACATAGGAGGATCTAGAGATAGATATTCAAGAGATTATTATAGAGCATGATGCACTAAGGGTTGAATGGGATACATTATAGGGATAGGTGACTACAGTACATTTAGCTTTAGCAGAGGCACAAAGAAGCTAGGATGGCCTACAAGTCTAGCTAGAGGTTTTACAGGGGGCTAAAATTAAGTGATGTAAGATCATGACAGATACAAGGTGGAGAGGAATAGTTTGAGGGGAGGGGTTATAGTGGTGGTAAGTCAGAGAGGCACAGGAGGAGTAGGGCCTAACATAGGTTAGAGAGGTATAATGAGCTTGTAAAAATACTAAGATATCATTATAGATCTTTGATATTATGAGAGGATTGTGCTAGAGCAACTATTAGAGGTAACTTGGTATGTAACTTATGTTTTGACATAGGCAAAAACATCTCGATAGTCATAGGGTGACACACATAGTTTGGGGAGTGTGATACGAGGGAGATGTGGCATAGATGGATATGGGGGTGGAGATGGATGACTGAGTGTAGGAGGGCCTAGTGTCCACCTGAGTTGCATCCAGTTCACTGATTAGTCCTTTTTTGTACATTGTATCGGTCATAGAGCCACTTGTTATATTGTTACTGGACAAAGAGCCATCTTGTACATTGTTATTTGAAACTTTTATGAGTTTTATATATAAAACAAATTTTGATCATGAGTTAGCATTTTATATTTTTAGATTTGGTGCTTAATGTGTTGTGATTTATAGATTTTAGATTATGCGATGCATTTAATTTTTCACCATAGTTATGGATTAATTATGTGATTATGATGTATTTTATTATTTTTATGTTATTATGGATGGTAATATTAGGATATTATTTTGATTAATGATTTTACAGCTTTTGACATTATGAAATTTGATTAGATTTAGAAAAAACATAAATGAGGTATTTATGACTCCTTATTGGCTTGGACTATAACCAGAGATAAATAACATGTTGCTTTTGCATGTGCATCCTTCATTTATTGTTAATAATGGCTTTAAACAAGCTTGTGTCAATTAAGTTCACCACTTTTTAGAAGGGAATTAATATGGATTTGATTTTTACATGATATAAGTAAAAGCCTATGTTTTTAGGAATATAAGTCTTATCTCATGTTTTTATATCTATAAGCTTAACCGTAGGACCTTTCATGTAAACTGATCAATACAGGAAGTCTATGATTTTGGAGAAAGTTGATCAATGCATGAAATTTTCTTGGGATATATTAGATTTTTATTCAGGGCTTTTGCTTTTTTAGAGGCATGCTTTATAAAATTGATCAGTGTAAGAAGTTTTTCATTGTACTTGTTATTTTAAATAGCCATCCTTCAAGGGAGTGGTTTAAAATTTAGGATATATGCTTGCATAGATTTCCTTCGAGGGAACAGTCTATGATTTTTATGCCTTTTTATGGATAGATATCCTTCAAAGGAACAATTTATATTTTTTCCCTTTTATTTTTTTTTCATATATATTTTATCCCATATTTTTGTTTTTGAATTAAGGAACCAAGGTTATCTTTAAAGTTGCTTATATGAGATAATATTTCTATCCCTAAAAATTTAAAAAAAAAATTAGGTGAGAGATTTTTAGGAAATAATGATTTAGGGATCCTTCCTGTAATAGGTAGAGCTTATCCATTTAGCACATGTTATGAGCAGAGCAGGGGTGTTCATATTTAAGGTGATGATAGGCATGCTACTAGATATCCACATGATTCTTTATCATTATTAGGTATTTTGCAGGTAATGGGAGATGTAACTATCTTATGAGACCAAAGGCTAAGAATTCCTATTGACTATAGTTTGTTTTAAGTTTATTAATAGTAAAAAGGATGCAAATGCAAAGCATTGAGAGGCTCACTTTCTATTTTTCCCTCAAGAGAGGCCAAATGGTATGCCCCATATCTGTATTTATGAGTGATAATATAGGGTCCAAGTCAATTCAAAGCAAATTTTCCTTTTTTACTTTTTTCCATATTTATTACATGTTGATTTTCTTTAAGGGCAAGATCACTGATATTAAATTCTCATTCTTTTAAATTTTGATTATATGTACATTTAATGATTTCTTGATATAAGTGGAGATGGTTGAGGGCCACAGATTGACATTCATTTAAGAGTTCAAGCTGTGTTAAATGCTCCTGACAATAGTCCTCCTTATAAAATATGTCTCTAAGAGAAATTAGAAGAGAAGGAATCTAAATTTCTAGAGGGAGAATCACTTCTATGTCATAGACCAAAGAAAAAGGTGTAGCACCAATAGAGGTTCAAAATCTAGTATGATAAGCTTATAAGGCAAAGGGAATATGAATATGTCAATTTTTCCTAGCTTCATTGACTACTTTGGTTAGCATTTTAATTAAGGTTTTATTAGATGTTTTGGCTTATCTATTAGCTTGTAGATAATAAGGCAAAGAAAAACTTAGCTTAATGTCAAAAGAGTCGCAGAGTCTATAGATTTGCTTATTTTAAAAATATTTTCCATTATCCATAATTATCTTGTGAGGGACATCGAAGTGATAGATAATATGATGATTAATAAAATCAACAATCTTATCTGCTTTAGTCAAAATAAGGGTAATGGCCTCCACCCATTTAGTGAAGTATTCGAAGGCAATAATGATAAAATTATGTCACTGAGAAGATGGGATTAATTTTCCCTATAAGATCTAATCCCCACTGAGAAAATGGGAAAAAGTCATGGTCCACTTGCAATTTGTTACTAGGTATGTGTGAGAGATTAGCGTGTTGTTTGCATTTCATAACATACTCACAATAATCCCAATTTAGAGTAGGCCAATAATAACCTATTTGAAGAATTTTCTTAGCAACATCAAGGCCACTAAAGTGTCCCCCACATAACCCATTATGCATTTCTTGGATTGTGAGAATAGCCTTAGAGTTTTGAAGACATTGAAGGAGCAGACCATTGAATCCTCTCTTATAGAAAACACTCCCTAGTATAATGTAATGGGTGGTCCACTACTAAAAAACATGTTTATCATTCTTAGATAAATTGGGAGAGATTATACCTTTAGATAGGTAATCAAACGTCTGTGTGTACCATAGATCCAAGTAATTTTCTTCCATATTATATGAATAGAAGGTAAATCAGTTTTAATATAAGATGGTTGGTTGATTTTGTGAATTAGCACAAAAATCTTAGATTTTTGAGAGGAGGATGGGATAAAGGAAGCTAGGGAGGCCATGATATCCATGAACTTATTAGTTGACTAAGGAGTGGCTTGGATGGCATAGCAATTAAAAGTGGCTAATAACTAATCTGCTAATACTTTTTACTTCTGTAGGATGTCATTATTACACTAATATGTGTCATTGATTTGATTAACAACCAATTGAGAATCCCCATAGATGTAAAGCGACCTAACACCTAGGGTTATAGTAGTTGATAAACCTATAATCAAGGCCTCATACTTTGTCATTTTATTAGTGCAATCAAAATTTAGATCGAAGGATAAAGGCATAGGAACACCCTTAGGAGGTAACTAAATAATTTCATCACCCCCCCCCATGCTCAAATTTTCATCCATCAAATAACAAATTCATTTGATAATTAGGATCTACTTGGGATATAAAAGTGATATATTCATCTCAAAATTCAAAATTAGATGGCTAACCATTTGCAAGAGGTACCTCAACTAACTGATTAGTGATGATCTAGCCTTTAACTAACTTTTGATGGAGAAGCTCTAGATCAAATTCTACTAAAAGCATGATCCACCTAGCTATATGTTGATTCTGGTAAGGTTTTGAATACATAAACTTGAGGGGGTTGGTATTTGTAATTATGTAGGTCTTGTGATTAAGAAGATATTGGCAAAGATAAGAAGCCATAAAAACCAAAGCTAGGTATAGTTTTTCTATATGTGTATAGTGTGTCTCATATTAAATGAGAGTACAACTTATGTAATACATTACTTGTTCTCTATGTTACTCATCACAATGGGTAAGCATATCCCCAAGAGCATGATCCGTGAATAAAATATATAGGAAGATAGGTCACCCTTCCTTGGGAGGAATATGAACCAGTGGGGAGAGGAGATAGCTCTTGAGAGATTCAAAAGCCTCGACACTTAGAATCCCAGATGGATCGAGTATCCTTCCTCAAAAGGTGATAGAACGGTTGACATTGATTGAATAATTGGGAGATAAAATATCAAATAGACTACAATTTTCCTTACAATATGCGGAGTTGTTTAAGGTTGGATGGGGGTGGCATATATATGATATCCCTAATCTTAGTGGGGTCAACTTCTATACCAGGGATGGAGATGATTAAACCTAAGAGCTTACCAGTCAAAACTTCAAAAATGCACTTTTAAGAGTTGAGATGGACATGGAATTGGATTAGACGGTCAAAGATTACTTTGAGAATGGAGAGATGGTCTTTTTGTAGCTTTAATTTACCAAGAAGGTCATCCACATAATCTTTAACAAACTTATGGATTATATCATGAAAGATATAAGTCATAGTTCTTTGATAGGTGGCTGCCACTTTCTTTAAGCCAAAAGCCATAACCTTATAGCAAAAAGTCCCCCAAAGATTAATAAAGGCTGGTCCTCTAGGGAAATAAAGATTTGATTATATCCAAAAAATACATCCATAAGCGATAACATTTTGTGGCCTATTGTTAGGTCCACTAGTTGATCAATATTAGGAAGAAGAAAGTCATATTTAGGACAAGCAAAGTTTAGGTCTCAAAAATTAGTACAAAGATGGAAACCCCTATGGGTTTTGTGATAGGCATAATATTAGACACCCATTGAGGGCAATCGATTGACTGCATGAAATTAATAGACAAGAGGTGCTATAGCTCCTCCTTGACTAAGAGCATAATGCAAGGGTACATTAATAGATTTTGCTTCACTGGTTTAGCATCTTGGATAGTGACAATATTATGAACAATAATAATAGGTTCAATACCTATCATGTCACTATATGATTAAGTAAAATCCTCACTATGGTTTGCTAAGAAGGTGGTGAAGTCTTGATGTTCCTGATGATCTAGAAATTTAATAACCTTAACAATGCAGGGGGCATCCTAAAATCCCATGTTAGTGTTAATGGTAGTTTCATTTAGCAAACTAAATGTTTTGGTCGGTAGGGAATTATGTAAGTGTGAGTTATTAGTGCCTAAGTAAGTTAGGATAGACTCATCATCTTGACGCTAAAGAATGGGAATGGTAGGAGAATATTTTTCTACCATATTAGGATAAGTGAGGGGGTGGATTTAGTTTTGCCATTGCTATGATAGGTGAGAGGTTTTAGGGTTATCGTATTTACTAAAAAAAGTTTTATGGGATGGAGACAACATCATCTATTTCATGGAAACTATTAGAGGATGATACTATGATATTCTCTTTAGGATCAAATGCAGGGGTGACTTCAAGAACGACTTTAAGAGTTTTTTTAAATACCATACCATGTTTTTCATGTGGTTTCCTAAAATATCCTAATGTAATGCCATGTGGTCCTTGTTTATAATGTCCTATATTGAAGCCCTTCTAGGCACATTATTATAAATACATTAAATGTTGTCATCATTAAAACTAACAGATGAAACCATCTGTAAGGAATAAATGTCTTCATAGGTTGAGGTTCATCAGATTGTGCTTGTGTGGCCTAAAGTCCTATCATTACCTAATGATGTTGAGGGGATTTTAAATTAGTTCATAGAGGGACATTTAGACAAGGGTTTGTTGAAGTTGCTTCAAAACAAATATTTGTATAAGTTCTAAAGAATTTCTCTTTTGCACTTTCATTGAAATGGAGACTTTAGGTTTTACAGTGGAAGATTTAGAGCTTTCAGCAATTGAGATGGGAGCTTTAGTTATAGATACTTTAGCTTTTTTTTATTTTTGGGTTTTAGGGTTTGAGCTTGAAACCAAGTTGCTATGTTTATTATATAGATTTGAAATAATGGGGGATTTGTTGAAGTTCTTAATTTATTCATTTTGGATGGTCTCGAGGGTTGATTTAGAATCAAGTTAAGATCATTAATCGTGTTTTCAATTCTTGTTTTGATTTACCTTTTAAAGGGCTTACTATATTAGTACCAGGGATATCCATAGTTCTAGGATCGAAGAGGGGATCATGTTGCTTATTTAATAGATCATCCTCATCCAAAAGATTTTGAATCATGACTTTTAAAGCATTATAGGTTTCAATGTCAAGTCTAAGTATCCTATGATAGGCACACACTTTATTTTCCCTATACCATGTAGGTTTTTGTACATGGGGATTACTTGGTTTGATGGGAGGCAATGTGACTAGAGAGGTTTATAGAAGTTGGTTAAGGATGGTGGCATAAGATCCTCACAAAGGATCTTTTTTAGGTTTCATTAGCTGTCAGGGTACAATTTTTTTAGTCATTCTTACCTCGGTACTTTCCCTTTTCATGTTAATGGCACACACAATTTTAATGGGTGGTAAGGGTGCTTTAAATAAGTTTTGGGGCTAACTAAAGTTTACTAGGTCAAAATGAGGTTTTGGTATAAGTAGCATCGACAAAGGCTTTTGAACTGACTTAGATCCCTTAACAAAAGATTAAATGATTGAGACCTTAAGTTTTGAGGAAGGATGTGGCACTAGGTATGAATGGTTTAGTTTGTTTTTGGGGTATGACCATCTTTCCTTTTTGAATGTGGTTAAAGGTCCTGTGAGTATCTTTTGATGATTTTCATTTTGGGGAAGCTCAATTCTTATGGGTGGATGTTGAAATGCCTTACCTTTTGGTATACCCAAGCATTTATCCCATATGTGGGGATAATAAAAGTCATTTTTACCCTCCACCTTTTTTGAAGGACTCTTAGTGTGTGTGGGTGAGCCTTCTTTTGGGGGATCCCATAAATGAGGACTAGAAGACTCGAATAGATGGTAGAAATATGTTTGGTTGATTCATAAGATTAAAAGGCATCTCTTATAAAGAGATATAGTATTTTTGTTGAGGTGGAGGATGATTTAGGTGTACTATCAACTTTCTTAGGTAACAGTTGATCATGGATGGTATTTATTACATGGGTGCCTTGATTTGGGGTACCTTGTATTTATTTGTATGGAGTTAGATGAGGATGGATGGTTATGGAATGGTTGCCTAAAAATGTCAATAGATTAATTTTGAGGAGCATTTGGATTATCCAATTGTATATCCCCTCGTTCAATGATGTTTTATACTAAGCTTTTGAAATATCAACACTTATTAATTTTGTGACCGGGCTCACAAAGATAAGTAAAAAAATTGCTTTCTTTATACTAGCCCAGTTTTGGTCTAGAGTCATCGACAGGTCTAATGGGAGGAAGCTCAATGACTATCACCTTTAATAATTTCTCTAAAATACTAGCATGAGACTCCCCCAAAAGTGTGTATTGCCTAGGTAGGAATCACATTAAGTTTCTTTACGTTGTGTTTGTGAAGAGCTCTATTGGTTCATTGTGGATGGGGAAGTTGAATTCAGGACAATAATGTTAGTTGTGCCCTTTGGCTTTAGATTATTGTTTCATTTAGAAGGGTATGTTTTGAAGTTTTTACTTCATCACTTCACTTTTCCCTCTTCTAAGGCTCAAATTTCTAACTTTTGAGCCATGGTAAAGGCTTCATTGAAAGTTTTAAATGACTAAACCTATAGGGTGGATGAGATATGTTTCACACATGATCTCAAAAATAATTTGATCAGTTATAATTAAGGAAGGGAAAATATTAGCTAGTTTATAAGGCCCCCACCATCTAGCAACAAAGTCCACAATAGACTCATCTTTGAATTTATTAATTGCATAGAGGTTGGTAAGAGTTACTTTTCTAGTGATATTTATCAAGAATTGCTCTAAAAAAGTTTTAAATAACTACCCAAAGGAAAATAATGAGTGTTGAGGGATGAAACTACACCAGCCTAAAGCTGACCCTATGAGTGACATTGGGAATGTCCTCAAAATAAGGGCGTCATCATGGGTAATGAGGTAACATGCATGCTAGAATGCCTGAATGTGTTGTTGGGAATCTTTTTTATTTTGAAATTTTATGAATTTAAGAAGTATCCACTGTGCAGGATATGACCAGATAGGGATGATAGGGTTGATCGATTCATTGTAGATCTATTCATAAGTAAGCATGTTCTTCTGCCCAAAGGTAGAGGCTTCTAATTTTTTCATCCTCTCCATGAGGATGCACATGAGATATGGTTGGGTATTATACTGGGGATGCCTCCTAAAACATTTTATTGTAAATGTTGATACGGAGGAAGTGACATTGGGAGAGGTTGTGTAAGGGGGTACCCTATGGATGTGGTGATAGTCGGTTGAGATGCAACCTTGTATTAAGGGAAGAGAAAAAGTAAGCTTTGCTGTTGGGATGGGTTAGGATAACTACCTACAAGGGGTTGCATGGGAATTTGATGTTGTGTAGTTAGGGGTGTTTTTTGTTGAAGATTTTGACCTATAGGGATGTATTGTGTGGATGGTGGAGGTTGCATGGCAGAACTCGATGTGACATGGATTTGGATAGGAGGGAGGGTCTATGGGATAAAGACTATTATAAATTGAAGTATGGGAGAGGGTTCTTGGTTGCCTATTGGTGGTGGTGTAGTAACATTTTGTGTCAGAATAATGATTGTGGTAGGACTAATAAACACTAAGGGTGGTTAGGTATCTAGTGATTGTGTTGTGCCAGTATTTGAACTTGAAGGTGGTGGTAGGTAAGTAGATGAGGACACCATGGCCATGGTATATCCCTCAAAGGTTTCTGTGGGCATGCCATAGAAAGAGTGGGAAGTTTGGTGATGAGGGGAAATGAGTATCCATATGGATCACGTGGTAAGGTAATAGTTTAAGTTGATTGGATTGTTGTCTAGTTTGTTAACAAAATCTAGATCACCCTACAGGTGGAATTGAGGAAGACCATCTCCAATAGAATTAGAAGACATAGGGGAACTCGGTGATTGTTCCATTGAAGATGAAGATGACTGGGGTGATTCTATTTATTTGAGTGACTATTATCATGTTAGAACCATGTAGTGTTAAAGTAATAAAAACAAAGAATAAAACACACAACTATTTTTTTTATTATCTCACTTTTAGTGAAGGAAAACACACACTCTATTTGAAAAAACTTAAGTGTTTTTTACTTTTTAAGAAACAAACCTTTTTAAAATGTGAAGGGGAGATGGGTTAACAAAGGTCCTAAGAAATCATAGTCTAAGGTTGGTTTCAAGTTTAGTTTAAGCTTGGGAACCTCGATATACCTAAAGGTATAGTGAGGCCTAATTCTATGTTGGTGGCAACACGTGGCTTGGTATTAGGGCCTACCCCCTCAATTCAAAACCCTACAGTGATAAAGATGTCATGTACTTAGCCTATATACCACCATCCAATTATTTATACTCGAGAAGAACACCGAGTTGACTTTCCTTGGTGATGAAATCCAAGTGGGTCTACCTGGGTGGGAGTTGTTTTGATTGTAATTTTTATGATTGTGGTTCGATTTGTGAGAGAAAAAAGTGTGACTAAATGATAATTTAATCCACATAAACTAGATTTGATTTAAAATGGGCAAACTAAAAGAAGACAATTTCTTTAAAAAAGGAAAGTAATCTAAATATTTTTGCTTTTTTATGTTTTTTTAATAAAAAATAAATTTCACTAAATGAAACAAAACAAATAAATCAAGAATAGTGAGGCCCTTTTAAAAGGACCCATATGGCATGCCAAAATGTTTAAATTTTTTTTTTCATTTATTAAATAAATTAAACTACTTAAAAACTTAAAATAAGATACAGGGTTTTTAAGACTACTTGTGATTAGAAAGGATTGCACACCATTTATTCGATGATGTGAGAAATCTTTTTTGTCTTGGACGGATTACCTGCACAAAATAGACAAATCGAACAAAGATAGATTAATATGATATATGAGTGGGTTGCTCGGTATGAGACCAGTCCCAAGAAGTGGTACACTTCCTTATAAGGATGTCAACCCACTATCTTAGCACTCAAGCGGATAAAAGTAATAACTGAAATTACAATAAAGCATTTAACAATTTAGATAATATAATGAAATGATTGACGATTTAATCTACATTCATTTGATGGAGATAAGCAAATTGGACATTTTAATAGTATTTGGCAACATCTTCTTCAGCTTAAATCACTTATAACTGGTTGTAATGGATTCTAGGGAGGGGGGCAACCATAATAGCACAAATGCCTAGTTTGACAAATGTATCACTTTGGTTTGAGAAAAGGGGATGCAGAACTATAGGCAAATCTCAAGATGGTAACCACTTTGTGAACTACTCTAGGCAGAGTCATCTATAATAAACCCATAGATTTAAGAAATAGTTATCTAAAATGTAAATCAGATTACTAATTGAAAAGGATTTGAGTGCAGACACAATGTGTTTTTGGTAGAGATTGATGTCAATCTACATGATTGATGATGATTCTATTAGTGTAGATAAAGTTCTCAGGATAGGGAATTAAAAGATGGTTTTAACTAGATTTTGGATGGTTTTAGAATATCTTAAGTTGGCTAAGGATATAATAACACATATTACAAGGATAAACTAAATATAAAATAACATATAGACATAATACATTGCAGAATGAATTTGATAAATAAAAGATAGACTAACCTTTTTAGTGCTTCTAACCTGTAGTAGACTTGCAAAGTTGATAGGATGATTCTTGATCTACTGATGGGGTGGATGGGTTGATGCAGGTGTCAAAGCTTCCTGTGAATGAACAATTTTACTAACTAATGTTCCCAAAAAAATTCATTAGCATTACAATACAAATAGAAGTATAAGAAATCAGTATTTTGGCCTAGGGGGCCTATGGTTAAATCAAGGTCAATTCAACAAAATCAATGTCGATCATGGGAATTGGCAATGATTCTTGGCTAATCTTACCAAAGTTATTAGAGAGGTTTCAACCGAGGATTCAAATTAAGCCTTTAGCTATTTAAGTGATTTTGGGATTACAAAGGGGTTGAGGGTGGTTAAAACAACCTACCTTGTATTTTGATTTTGATATATTTATTTAGATTTTACCATAGGTAACTAGTTAAATTAATTTACATAAGTGAAATTAAAACTTAATTAATTAGGGTAAATGGTAAAGGGGTAATTAAATATTTACATGGGGTGAAATACAAATAAATAAGAAGGGGGACCTAAGACCTAGACTAGCACAAATATTATTGCGTGAAATCTTAGTGCCTACACATATCTTGAGCAAACTTGGATTGATTAAAAAGAAAAGCTTTCATAGGCTATGAGATATGAAGTCCAAGAAAAAAGTGTAGCATGCCCAAGTCGGTCATCTCAAATAAATTCATTAACCATGCTTTCACATCATGAATATGCTTGGTAGAACTCCATGCAATGATAAGTCATCAATGTAGATAACCAAAATAAAAAATTGCCTGACTACTTTATTTGTGTAGATTATGGGGTTAGAAGGACTCTATGTAAAACTAAAGGTGACTAGAAATGTGTTAATATTTACATAACAAGCTTGAGAATCTTGTTTCAAGGTCGTAGAATGACTTTTTCAATCTGCGCACATAGATGGAGTTCTTACTACTAACAGAGTCTACAAGCTGGGACATGTAGATTTATTCTCAAAAATCGCCATGCAAGAAGGCACTTTTGACATCCATCTAATGGACTTCATACCCCCATATTGCAACCAAGGATATTACTATCCTGATGGAATTCATATTGGAAATTGTAGAAAAGGTTTCATGGTAATCAACACCTTTAACTTATAAAAAACCTTTTACTACAAGCTAAGCTTTGTACTTATCAATGGACCCATCTATTGCATATTCAGTGCATTACACCAACTTGCACCTAACTATTTTTTCTCCTTTTGAAAGTGGAACCAAGTCCCAAGTTTTATTCTTCTTAAGATAAAGAAGTTTACCTGCCATAGTTTCATACCATTTTTGATGCTTAGAAGCTTCATGATAAGTTTGTGGATCCTAACTCACTACCAATTATGGTAAATATACAACAATGAACTGATGTTATGATCTAATACTATGTGGATTACTTGGATCCCCTTCCAATTCACTAGCCTCATCGTGAACTATGCAGGCCTATTTTGGTTGAGGTTCTATTAGTTGTGAAGTACATTTTTAAAGAATTACGACACTAGTTATCAAAGAGTAAGTTGTCCCCTATGGATCATCATTTGAACTATAGGGACTCCCAAATAGAAGTCATCTAGAATGCCTTGTTATTCATAAGTAACATTAGAAGTTATGTTTGACTAAGAAGAAACTAATGAAAGAAGAGAAGATGTTGGATCGTAAGCCTAGGATTGTTCATCAAACAAAACATCCTACCACTAAATATCTTTAGTGGTGCCTAGAATAAGAAGATAATATGCATTCACATCTTCACAATAGCTAATAAAAATATAATAATGTCCCTTTCTTTCTATTGTTTTGTGCTTGTCATCTAGGATATGTGTCCATGCATTACATCTAAAAATCTTGAAAAAAACATATGTTTGACACAAGAACATTTTTATTCAATATTCATGTTTTGTACTACTGAGTGGGGAATGCAATTTTGAATTTATTTTTCACACTCAATTTCCTATACCCAATACTAGGGATGTAAGTCTTTCGAATGTACCATGCAATTGGCCATTTCCTTAAGTATGTGAATTTTGTGTTCAACTACACCATTTTACTGAGGGGTGTAGGGAAAAATATGGTGAAGTTGAATGTGTGCACGTTGACTGAAGCTGATTATCTAATTTTTGAAAAAATATCCTCCATTTTCTATTTTGAGACATTGAATTTTTATCTCTGACAGGTTCTCAACAAGGGATTTGAAAATTATTAAGTGTTCAAAGACTTCACTTTTGTTTTTCAGATAATATACCAAAGTTTTTGAGATAAAAAATTAATGAATGTAAGCACAAATTTTAAAAAAAAAAAGAAAAACTCAAGGGAATGACATGAGATCATTATGAACTAATTATAATCTATTATTGGCCCTCCAAAATTTGCCTTTGGGAAATATAAAATTGTGTTGTCTTATAAGTGCATAACTTGGACAAACTCCATCTTTAAAAAAATATTTCAACAAAATAAGAACCATGTTATGCTTACTAAGGTGTTTCAATGATCAATAGTTTAGGTGACTAAAGCACCCATGCTAAAGTTTACTCAAATCATTTGCATGCACACTCATGACTTATGAAGGTTGAGTAAACACAAAAATTTCAAATTTGTACAATCTTACCTAATGATCAACCTTACTAGTGACTATAATATCATACTAGTCTTTGCATTTCTAATGATAACATCAGTGGGTGAAAACTTAATAGTTTTTCCTTTGCTTGACCATGTGATCTAGATGGATATGAGGTTTGTAGACAAGTCTGGAACATTGATAATGTTTTTGAATATGCCATTCTCCATCTCAATGGATACTTCACCTTAAACAACTTAAGGACCAAATTTTCCCACAAAAAAATTAGTTGTATGCCTTTCATCAAAACCATGAAACGGAGATCCTTCGAGTGCCATATGGCAAGAGGCTTGTAAATCCATTTAGACACAGGTGATACGCCTGTTGTTATAGAAATTATTGCTCTTATCTTGGAGGGAGGGATTTGCATATTTTTTATCTTTGCTTCCAAGTATGTTATTTCCTTGAAACACTAATGTTCAACATTACATCATTACCACAAAAGTTACAACACTCTTTTCTCTACATTTTCATTCACTTTCCCTTTGCCTTTGTCATAATGGGCAGAAGAGTTGTTGAATTGATTAATTTCCCTAAATCTTAGGCTTTTCTTTCCCTTTTAATTTGGTAAGGCACTTACCTTTTCCAAAGTTAAGTTGTGAATTTACATTAGTATCATTGACAACTAATGTCTAATGCTTAGTACCTTTAAGTCAAATGTCACTAATAAAAATTAGTTTTTCTTGTTCTCTCTAAAGTTACTCATATAAATTCTCTAATGTTGGTGCCACATATACATTGCCCAAAGAATATTATTGTGTGTAATGATTTGAGATGAATATTAAGTATGGACAATCCAATTTTGATAAAACACTCATAATGAATTAGTCGTCGGTCTTGGTTACACCTTTCTTAATAAGCAATAGTTTGGAGTGTTTGACTTGAGTGATGAAATACTTAATTTGATGATAGTTATCTGGATTAAGAGCGCCAAGCTCTCTTTCCATTTGACATGTTTGCACCTTACCATGTTTCCAAAAAAAATCCTCTGAGATGTTCCAAATTGACCAAGGTTTCATGACTCTATTAAAGTGAAACTTTAATTTAGGGAACATTAGCTGACCTATGAGTCCCTTGGCTTTGTCACAACATTTTTTTCCATTTGATTCATTTAAAAATGTCAAAATGAGAATTTTATTCACTCATGACCATGCAATAAATACCCTTAATTAGAAACCCATATCTAGTATACCCTTTCTATTTGAAGTAGTTGGAACTAACGAGAATTACTTTTTTCCCAACATTGCTAACATAGTTTTTAAGTTATCTTGAAATAATAATTTTTACCCAAATATGCCTTTTACAATACCATTTCATTGTATTATTCTGAAATGAACCCAAAATAAGACTACTAAAATTTAAACTAAATATGAATATTATAACAATGTGTAGATTTTCCAAGTGTACCCAAGATTTCTCTGCATTTACTTAGGCTCGAGTGTATTTGATTTGTATCTTCTTTGATATACTAATCCCAAGCATAAATGGTGAATGGACCAAAATGGATTTAACTATGAAGGGTTCCACCATACCCATAACCACATTATCTAATGTTTGTGGTACACATAGTAATTTGTTAGGGCCAATAGATTACTGATGCACTATAATCTCAAACGACCAATGGCTTCCTATCGACAAAAAAAAAAAAAAAATAGGTGCTTCTGATATACCGTGAGGTATGGGAAACATAATTATGTATACAATATTATTTGAGGCCTGGGTATTAGGGTGACTCCCCTCAATTCACTGATAACAGTGAATCATCTGAGCTAATAACAACTTTCTATGAGTTTTAAAACTATTGGAACATAATTTCTAACCTAAGGAATTTTTATTGGAAAAACATGTACAAAAACCCTGGAATATCTTGAAAATAGTAGTGAATTAGAAATCTTAGTAGAAGAGAAAAGTTCTTAAAACACATAATATACTTGTTTGTAAAAAATCAACTTGACATAACTTTTTTTTATTTTGGCACAAACATTGAGGTTGCTAAAAATGTTGTATGGATGTCAAATCAACACATGCCACGAAAGGATATTTTATTTTAGAGTCCAAGATATACCTTTTGGTAAAATTTCAATTCAAATAGAGCACTTCTATTTTTACACAATTATCAAGGCACCCAAAACTGCTATTTAGATGTTGAATCAAAATTTGATGTAAAATAATAGTATATTGTAGAGGGCAAGAACCACCTTCCAATAGAATTTTAGATCAAACAATGAACTTTGATTTTTTTCACAAATCCTTAATACCCCACTATGTTTACCAATTTTTTATCAACTAAGATCCCCTGAGGGCAAGGTGAGAGCATACAGTTGGGTATTTATAGTAAGCCAATAAAATTTGGGCTTGAAACATAACATGTTGAAAAAAATGAAATTGTAGATCTATAAATTATGTTTATTATGGATATAAAAATAGAGGATCTCAATGCTCCACATAACTGTACTATAAGAGGTGCAACTTTTATAGTTTGGATGCCATATTAAGTTGCTAAAGTAGTTCCAAAAACATTGTAGCTACCATAAGACAAACACCTATAACATGTGCATGATATATATATTTGTGAAAGCTTTAAGAAAGACAATACACAAATTTATTCAAGTAGCATTACTATATCTTTAAATTAATAGCTTTGTCTTGAATTCACCAATATAACAATAGTAACTCTCTTCCATAATGTACCTTACCCACTAGCCCTTATGCTCTTATGTAGATAAGAAAGAAGCTATGGTTGGGGTTCAAAGAGTAGTTATCTTGAAGAATAAATCTTCTTAAGAGTGAGTTAATTAGTAAAATAAGTATCCTTAAGAGTATTTAACTAGTAAAACAACTATACTTAAGATAAAATTTCACTATTATTATTGGAACTCAACTAAGTAAACACTTAATTGGCAATCTCCTATAATAAATATAAAATGAATAAGTGTGCACCAATTAATACTTATCTAGGAATCATATTATAATGAATAATACGAGTGCATCTTAAACAATACAAAAGTGTGTGCATTGTTAGATACACTAAAAATTGAAAGTGAATTTGTAACATATGTATGTAACCATAAAAAGATCTCATCATATAAAACTCAATAATATTGTGTCACCTAATATTAATAGGTTGATATGGAAGCAATACAACTAAAGGGAATGAAAAGGGAGGGGAAAGTAATACATCTCGATGTAACCCCAAAAAGAGGGATAAGTGATATGCCACATTGTTAATAATATTCCCTAATATTGACAAGATACAGCAATAAATGTACCAAATATAGTAAATCACAAAATGACTAAGATGCATGAAAAAAATGAGATGAGAGCTTATCCTGATCTAATAAATGTAAGATCTATAAACACATGAGTTTATCATGCCCCCAATGGAAATATATAATTGATATGCACATATGCTCATGTATTGACTGGTGACACATGGGCACTAACGAGTTACCCCCAATGTATGCAAGATATGGCATATGAATCTCATGATAAATGCAATAAAATTATACCCCATGATGAACAATGATGTGTCTCCAATATGGAGAAGAAAAAATTGATATAATAGTGTAATGTCCTCAATAACATAAGATATAATCGATGAAGCACACATGAGGACTAATAGATAGGTGATAATAACACAATAAATGTTATGGCCCCTAATTGAGGAAATGTATACTCAATAAAAGGACAATCATATGACATGTTCCAATATAGATAATATATAAACAATAAATCATGTGAGGAACGTGTAAGTATCATGCCCATTAGTGGGTGATATAAAATAAATTAAGTGTTGGTGTAGTATAAGATATGCCCCTTAATGGGCAATATACTCAAGATAGGAGATAACACAAGTGTTCTTGCTTCCAATTCATTGCAATGTGGGCAAAGACATCAAACATCCACATGGTATGGAGCATGCATAATAAGGGATCCAAGGACATGTGGTGACCAAAAAAACAAGGAAAAAAAAATCAAGCGTGCACACGCAAAGCAAAGTAAGTAAAAAGAATGAGCCAATAAAATAAACTCATGAAAAGAATGATCAATAAGTAAAAATTAAAGACAAGTGCCAAATGAAATATACAAAAACCATCAAGTCCAAAAAAAATTATCGGTTAAGGAATTATAAGTCACCAAATTAAAACATGTGCACTTTATTTATTGGAATAACATGATTGGTGCCATAATAGATGGCTATGTTGAATTTAGATTCAAAATGTTTTTTTAGTGGGTTATGCCATCTTGAACAATCAGAAAGGAAAGTCTTTTGAATGACAAGTATAAATGTAAGCTTTGTAAAAAATTTTGAAGCATCTACGTAACATAGAGGGGACTAAATTCATAACATAAATATATGGATTACTGAGCAAGAGATTAGAGCTCACATCATTAGATATCAATTGACATTATGTGGCTAACATTTATGGTCAAACAATTATATTTAAAGTAATTTTTCCTAAATCCTTTCTTGGTTAACTGTCAAACACTTTTATGATCATATTTGAAGATGTAAGAGAATGATGACCAAACCCAAGTGCATTAAAAAAGGTCTAACTAGAAATATTCAATCCCAAATAATTATCTTTATGCACATGTTTAATCCCTTTATTATGAATGACAAATTGAATATTTAAGGGTAAATTTTGGTCCATAATCTCTTTGGAAGATAAATCCTTTGATTCAAAAGAGATGAGGTTCTTACTATATTTCAATGTTTTAACAACATAAGCAAAGTATGTTGGTTCAACATCATTCGGTAAAATAGTATCACACAAAGTCTCATAAAGTATGTCTTTATAAATATTATAATTTGTGAGAAACTTTAAGATATAAAATTTGGCATGGACATTCTTAAGTTGATCAATAATATCATAATGTTTAGTTGCATATACTCTAATTGTAAGAGTTGGAGGAAGGTTAGGAGGGTGTTTTATCTATATTTTATCTCAAGTGCACTTAATAGTATAAAACTAAGAATACATTAAATTGCATAAGATACTCAATTCACATACAAATTTGAGCGTAACTAGTTGAGCATAATAACTTGTTAGACACTAGAGGAACTTGCTACTTATCTTGTTTTAGGCATCTGCAGGTCTATGACAGGGTACAATCATCAATAATTATTTGTAATGGACTTGTGAATGCTTGGATCTAGGAAGAAAGTGCATGTGCAAGCCTGGGCAAGTTCGTGCTTCCTATATGACTATGCAATGAGACACTATCTAATAGGGTGCATAATTATCTTGCAAGTTTATGTTGATATGTGATAACTTTGATTGATGCACTTGTATCTGGGTGTGCAAATTTCTTTGATCCCATACAAATGGCTCTATTTTACTTCTTATTTCAAACCCTAATTATGCACTATAATATCAACATGAATGGGGACAAGTGAAAAATATGGGTTGGATTGGCCTCAACCAATCCCTAAGACTGGATGAGCATTGCCTACATTGTCAATACTCTAAAGAGGGATCATAACGTATGTAGTTCTACTAATAATGTGTGTTTGCCAAATCATACTAGTGTAAGTCTAAGTGTAATTTCACCTAATCCTTTATTTGGTATAGGCATGTAAATAGATATATGTCATTAAAACTTTAAAATTAGAATAACTCTAAGCTATATAAGTTATTATATTCTATGAGTGTGCCTTTTATTAAACATTGATATCTTGTCCAAATAAATGCCTATAAGGGCCTTATATATATGGAAATCTCAATTTTACAATTATGAGACTATTGGTGGATAAAGGTTGACCCAACAAGATTCATAAATATACAAGAAAGTGACCCAAATGAAACATGACCTAAAATAAAACTATAAGATATGCCTGGATGTTTTTTGTAGTTTGTGGACTATTCTGCTACCGAAAACCCTTTTGTGATTTGTAGACTTGTCAATAGTTTGAGGAAAAATATAAACACAAATAAGTCAAGACCATGAATCCATATGACAAGGTAAAAAATATGAACAAATCAAAATAAGGGATTGTATAATCACGTAAAATAAAGATAAGAGACCCAATACGCAAACATACGCACCAATAATTGCCCTTTTTTCTATCGAGAGTATATACATGTAAAGTCATAGAAAAGTATTGTACAAATTAGGCTTATACCAAATTTAGATATCTATAGAGGGGTGTTTTAGATACCACCTCAAGGCTGAGAGGAAAGAAGAGGGATGTAAACATTACGTGTTCTACCCCTCTAGGTTGTTATGACATCTAACTCATAATGAACTATCATACAATGAGCCACAAAATATGTATCACTAAAAGGAACTAAAACAAAGTTATCAATTGAAAGGGTATCAACATATAAAACATTATTATCACACAACCTTATCGTGCTTTAAACCATATGCTAAATTTTTATGACAATGATGAAGAAAGACCATCATACATTGAGCCAAAAAAGATGTATCACTCAAAGGAACCAAAATAAAGTTATCAATTGCAAGGGTATCAACATATAAATCATTGATATCACATACAACCCTATAATGCTTCAAACCACATGCTAACATTCTATGATAACAATGAAGAAAGAGACATGTAATCATCAATAAACATTCTCACAACAACCATATCATCAAGCCTAATAACATACAAATATTAGGAACCCTCCACATATATGTCATCATAGAAATAAATGCTATATAGTGAAAAGGGAATAAACACATATATATACATAAGCTACTAAGGGAAAGAGGACCAAGGCTTATAAAAGTCATCATGGTCCAAGGGGAAGAAAACCAAGGCTTATAAAAGCCAACATGGTCCAAGTAAAGAGAAGCCTAATGATAATGCACAAACAAGAAGAGGGTTGATAGAAACCCTAAATCAATTATATTTTAGCAAAATAGGCCCTAGAGGGGTAAGGACATGAAACACTAAGGTTGGATGATCTTAAGGATTTGTTTCACCATAATGTTTTTAATGGAACACACATAAGTGTTCAAAAACACTACATTAACCACATAAAATGATGACACAAAGGTAAATTTAATATAATATAGTAAATACAATAAATAAAATAATTAAAGATTTACCTAAGTGTTAGAAATAGGGAAGATGAATGAAAGTACATTGAAGTGAGATTTGACAAGAGAGATATATAGATAACTACTTGATTTTGACTCACCCAAATTCTAACAAAGGTTGAAAATATATAGAACAAATTCATAGAATTATGTCGAAGAAACTCTAGAAAGCATGTAGTGATTTGTGACACAGCCACTTGCGTATGGCTTGAAAGAGGCAAGACCAAAAACATAATGTCTTGAAGGTGATTAGTCCCCTAAAAGTGGTTAATTTGGTCTAAATATGGTATTGTAAATCCATGTAGCCCAAAACTTTGGAATCCTTCATCAAAAATAGATGCCTAGAAACCTCTATTCGATAAGTAAAATTACTCACATATATGTTAGAAACTTTTATTCTTGGAGCTAACCCTAATTTGACCTCAACCCTTATCATTATATCCAAGATAAAAAGATATATGTTAAGTTATTGGCCCTGGCCCCTTGAGTGGGGGTTGTTCTACATATCAGGGTGTGAATTAGGGCTCAATGTATTTATATGCACGCAAATGAGTGATCTATCCCAATGTGTGAGAAGCCTCTATCCTCCTTCCTTGTGATAATGAATAGAACTATATGTTCTTTTGCTTAGGCCTTCTATTGGTATATGTAGAAAATGAAATCAATAGAACTAATATCTAGATGCGATCCTTGAAAGTATTCAATATGATAAATAAGTATTATGCTACTTGATTGCTTGTTATGAAATGTAGTAAGGTGTTTGTGTATATATAAACTTCTTGAATTCAAATTATTACCTATTGGTGTGCAAACCAACCATATTGAAGGTAAAAAACTAATAATTAGGCACAATGAAACACAACAAACATGGGGGAGAATGGACAATGGACCCACAACTGACTTGACCACTTTTTTATCATACAAAATGGGCCAAGATCACTTTCGTGATGTTTTGAAAACAATCGAAATAGAAAACCCCTAAAACATAGACCCATATGGGTTGCAAGATACTTGGGTGCATCCCAAAGTAGATAAATGATAAATCAAAAAACATTCATGAAGGAATAATGATAAGGGAAGGTAAACGGGCCCAACACAAAGGTAAATGTGCTAATAAATGCCTAATATGAATCAATGATCCATATACACAAAAACATAACAATAACATTGTAAATACAAGCCTGGTACCAAAATTAGGTGTCTACACCTAGAATGATTGGTATCGACAAGAGTTTTATAGGCACATACTTTATTTTTGACTTTCTTAACACCAACACAGGGTAAAAATGGTGAGAAGAAGATCCATAAATAACACAAAAGAGAATCCAAGACAACATGAAGCAACTAGAATCAAACTGTCTTGATAGTGACTAACCAATATCAAACGATTCTGACAGTGATAATATGTCCTAAAAGTGGAAATCCTATTTTAACAGTGGTTCTGTTGATCAAATTAGTATGACTCTCTATAAGTCCCTTCGTTTGTGCTTGCTCTACAAAAACCACTCCTAATGAATTATACATAGTATTTCACTAGTCCTTCTCTTGGTAAAAGTATGCAACCAATTTTTTTTTCAATAGATGCAATATCCAAATGTCTTTCTTATAATTGCATGAGCATACACTACGATTGATTAGTATTTCAAATGTATTAGGACCTTATTGGTGTGCAAGCCGATTGTATGGAAGTAGGGAAACCCATAATTAGATATAATGAAATATGATGCACACTGAGAAAAGGGCCAAAGGACCCACAATTGACATAACCACGATCAAAATGCTTTGACAATGATTAGACCATTATTAAGATGCTCTAATAATAGTTAAGGACAAAAAAAACCTTAAAAACAAAGACCAAATGAGTTACAAGAATATTTGGAAGGACCTTAAAGCAAATAAATTATATATTAAGTATTGTTTATGAATGATCAATAAAAGAAGAAACTATGTGGGACACAAGGGAAAATGTGCCAATAAAAACTCAAGTTAAATTAATTATCCGTATGTATAAAAATATGATAATAACAATAGAGTTAAAAAGTATTTAGAAAGATTGAGAAGATTCATACAATATTTTTGACAAAAAATAGATAAAAGATAAATAATTTATAATTTTTTTAAAATCATCTTTTACAAGCTAAATCCTACCTTTTTACCATCATTTGAAAAGACCCATTAAATTATTTTGATTTTTTTTGTGATAAAAGGTATATAATTTAATTTTTTTTGGGAATAAAAGATAGATAATTTAATTTTTTTTGCAAATAGAAGTAGATAGTTCAATTTTTTTTTTTTTTAAGTTGTCTTTTACAAACTAAATAGTCGAGCACTAACAAACAAGTGTCGTGAAATGCCATTAGTACTTGCCCTTGCACTCAAGTTTGGAGGCAATCTTCCAGTTATTGGACCGTGTTTCAGTGTTACAAAAAAACCAAGAAGTAGCTATAAATAATGCATTAGAAATAACATAATATAGCTTTCATCTTGTATGCAGGCTCTCATTCCTTGCTTAAAGAACTAGGATCAGCAAAACCAAGAGACAAGGCGTTGTAAGCATAGGCGGCGGAAAGCAAACATTATTTTGAAAGCATCCATTAATAACCAGCAAATTCCACATGAATTGATTCGTTTATCCTGCACCCACCATATGACTAATGTATTGACAACTAGCAATACAATGCCATCTAGCTTTGATAAATCAAGAATTAATGCAATGAAAATGTTATATTGAACATAAACTATTCATTAAACAACTGATCAAACACGAAGCTCATGAATTTCATTTCGCACTTTGGCAACAGGGTATGGTAAGGGAAGATTAGTCTAGTGCTCATCTGTTGCTGAATCTCAATTATCAAATTACAAAATTTGTCTTTGCTCAAGATTATTATGAAAACAATATAATAGGAACTAGTATTGCACTCTTGTATTTTTATCTTCAATTTTTTTTTCATTATCCTAGAATGTCCATTGTTCTAATTGGTTGTGCATTTTACGGACTTGAGAGGCTCCATTAACCCTCACAACGATCCTTAGAATTTTCCATATCCATAAAATGTAAAATAAATACCTAATAACAGATGGAATCATGCATTGTATCAACAACCCATATTGCTGTGAATTGATAGCAATATTCTATCTGCCTATTTGTGTATCAATTATAAATGCAGGGAAGCTCTACTGTATACAAATTTTTTAAAGAATTTGGAGAGAGCACAATTGAAATTCATTCATTTATAAAATCGATACCCAAATATGTATTGCCAATTTACTATTATCAACCATATAGTCATGTACAACAGTCACAATGAAGCACATTCCACTATGTGACAACAACATGATAAAATACTATTGCATAAAATCCTGTAGGGAATTTAATCATTGTGCCCATAATGCATTTTCTTTTGACATCACCTGTTAATACCCTACCAATATTTCACAGATGCCTTGCTCTCCATGCTGTGCATACACAACATGTTGTTTACTCTCGCTGAAGACCATGAAATATTGAATTTAAAAAAATAAAATGGTCGCTGAGCATATATTCAACCTGGAGGTCAGCAAAACAAGTTATTAAGTATTTATTTTCTATTTGTTGGCAATCGCCTTACAAATATTCATAAATGTGCATACACAATAAACCACTTGTATTTTCATTCTAAATAGGTGAAAACAACAAAAATAGTCACATACACGAATGACAATTTTAGCCTAGTAAATGAAGAAAATTTTAGCGAGTAGATTACCAATTGTAAATCAAAAGTAATATATTCTACGTCTTTGGTCAAGCTTGGCAACCTCAGAGCGAAGCTTGTAGATCTAATCAATTTCCATAACTAGGGGATTTTTGGAAAGCACAATGTAAAGAATGGCCAACCCAAACATGAAAGCTGACATGAAGAACCCCATTGGCTGAATAGTGAATTGCTAGATAACGTCGATCAAAGTGACTGTGAATCAATACCCTGACATTGTAGAACAAAAAGCAATCATACCTACGCTCTTGCAATCTTGAATATAGGTTTATGCTATAGAAGGCGATGTCCAGGAGGAACCAAGTGGAGGTAGTGCCCAACAGATGGACATCGTGGTGTCTCAAGAATTCCTTGCAAAGCAAGCCATAGTTGGGCTCTCTGTTTAGGCCCTGTTGCATCTACCCCTGGTGTCAAAGATGAATGTGAACAAACACAAATTAAAATGGCATATACATCAGTGTGCTCAATTGTCCCGATCAAACCCCTTAAACAAACAAGTATTCAGTGTTGCCACGTTTTGGCTAAGGATACATGGCTTTGCAACCCTTGTTGCCTCCTCAACCCCTGTTTGTGAGCGCAACTGTCAGCGAGTGACATCATTATCATTCAACATAAAAACTTTTGAGTTAAACAGTGTAAAAATTTATGATGTAGCTTTTGATTCGCTCCTTCTCTTCAAATTATTTATTGTTTAACTGTGACTAAATAAAATATTATTTTATTGTCACTTTTCTATAAACTTTGGTAAATTGAACACATTCATAACAGAAAACAACAGCGAATTGGCTAGGAAGTAAACACGGGAGGTGAATACAAAATTACCGGCCAGGTACTAATAAACCCTTTAACCACTATTCGAGAAAACCCATGAAAGAATCTTCAAAAGAATCGGATGAAGCATGAATAATTTAGAAATTTTCTGAATTCGTCTTTCGTAAGCTAAATAGCCGAGCGCCACGTGTGACTGTGAAATTTTCATTCGACTCTTTTAACAGCCCGGGATTCGAGAACCTGACGTCTGAAGAATTTAGATTCGAGTTTAACGAAACCTTTATTTTCGGCTATTTTGGCGAGCGAGTTCGGTTTTTTTCTCTCTAAATTAGCCTGGGTTCCGCAATTGAGGGGTTTTTAATGCACTCCCATGGCCTGGGAGGTGCTGCTGTGGCTTCTTGCATTTTTCGTAGTGGTTGTTCTCCTTTGCATTGTGGTTTATCAGGTAATTAATTTTAATTTTGATGTCAATATTAATTATATTTATGTTTAACTGAAGCCACTGTGTCTTTCTCTGTTTTTGCGAATTGAACTCGCGACTACCTGTTCAGAAGGAAAAAAATCTAGCTGACCATAAAGGATATATATTTTTTTGACAGAAAAGTATACTAAACTCTAGATCATCTCTTGTTAATTCACAGCTATTTCTACCCACTCGTATTGTTGACTTTAAACCCTAGCTAAATTTATTATGAAAGGAACGGTGATTTTTTTAATAGAATTGTTTTGATTATTTGTATTTGCTCTTTATGTTCTTGTTTCTTTGGTAAAATCTCTTTATGGGGAACCTTTGGCCACAGCCGAGGGTTATGGTATCTCTTCTATCAAATTCACCCGGGATTTGCACTGTTAGGACTTGCACCTAGCCTTGTCTATAAGGGTATGCCACACTCAGTGAGTTGGATGTGCTATTTTACCCAATTTGAACACTTTATCATGTCTTGTGGGGATTTGTACCTGGGGCTTCGCCTTGGAAGTCCTAATGCTTTTATGCCTCGAGTTCATCTCATTTGATGAAGTATGTTCTTAGTTTCTTGAGAGCTTTTTGCCGCTTTTTGATTTTGTTCTATTTCAATTTTATATCTTTATAGCTGGAGATGCACCAGGCACTCTTATCATCTTTTTTTTTTTTGGGACTATGTACTTTCTTCAGTCACACCGGTCATTCTTGGCCGCTAGTGTAGTTTAATATCTAAAATAAGTAACAGAATCTCAAAGTGGTTTAATGCACCAGGCACTCTTATCATCTTTTTTTTGGGACTATGTACTTTCTTCAGTCACACCGGTCATTCTTGGCCGCTAGTGTAGTTTAATCTCTAAAATAAGTAACATAATCTCAAAGTGGTTTAATCAGACCTA
Organism: Torreya grandis; assembly: GCA_037957365.1. NCBI lineage: Eukaryota > Viridiplantae > Streptophyta > Pinopsida > Cupressales > Taxaceae > Torreya > Torreya grandis. The sequence continues at coordinate 3,208,983 of JARHVA010000962.1, forward strand.
TAGATGTCGATGCTCTGATGTGGCCCTTTGTTTCAAGGTGATGTTGGCATACGAAGGCAAATGGACTGTACTTAGAAAGGTCACAACTTTCATGCCAAATGTTTAGTACGGGGGACCTCAAATACTTGGAAAGATGGCTGCCAAAAAAAACATGGTAGATACCAAAAAATTATGATAAATTTCAATTGTAATAAAAATGTTAAAAAAACATTTCACTGAAATACAGCAATTTACACAGAGGAGGGCTGTGGAGAAGGCTGGGAAAAAAATCAAAATATAAACTATGCACAAGAGTAACATTGACGAATCATCTTGGTCTGTTAAAAATTCCACCTAATCAGACATAGACTATGTTGCCCTACTACCTCTGTTTATTGTGTAATTACTCATTTCTACACGAGGTGGACTTTCGTTGTTTTCTTTGAGTTTCTTCCCTAGTTGAGAAGATTCTTGTTGCATCTCTGACTGTCTGTCAGTATCCAATGAAATTATCTTCATGGTATCCAGTTCATGAAGAGTAACTATTGAGCCATCAGGTTGGGTTTTCTTAGGAACCTTTACTGAATCATAATGTGATATTGAGGTTCATTCATCCGTTGAGCCATCAGGTTGGGTTTGCTTAGATATGCTTAGGTACCATCACTGAATCATTGTGCAGTATTCAACCCTCGTCGTCATCCATTCAGAGCATCAGAACATATGACTTCCAAAAAGGATTGGTTTATTTATTTAACCAAATTTTACAAAAAAGTGTGATTAGGAGATGATAGTGTCAGTATCGTTGAAGGCATAGGCACAATTTAAGTTTTATTATCTAATGGAGTCAAGAAGCAATTCAAAGATGTTCTTTATGTTCCAAAGATTGCTCTTCATCTACTTTCTATAAGTAAGATTACATGTAACGGTTTCAAGATTTTGTCTGAACAAGAAAATTATTTTCTGCTAAGAAGCAGCAAGGTGTTGCTTAAGGAAGAAGAGTGGGTAATTTGTATAAGCTTGCTTGTGTATCCGATGCTGGACATGGCATTGCTTCAGCTGATACATATATAATTATATTGACACCGAGACTTGGCAATGTTGGCATCATAGACTTAGTCACTTAAATTTTCAGAGCATGCATCAGATGAGTAGATCTGCTATTGGGTTCAAATTAACGAAGATGCAAAGGTAAAGCCATGTGAAGCATGTGCTCTTGGAAAAATGACAAAGATTCCATTTCCCATAGTCTATAAAAATAGAGCTGCTGGAATTCTGGACCTTGTTCATTTTGACATAAATGGTCTGATGTTTGTTTGTTCTTTTGAGAGGTGCCAAGGTTGTTGCAACTTTTGTTGAGGATTGAAGTTGTTTATTTCCTGAAGCATGTATCAGAAAATTTTGAAGCTTTCTAGACTTATCATAAGGTTGTTGAAAATGTAATTGGTAGGAACATCAAAGTTCTTCGAGATGATTATGCAAGGAAATATAACTTAAGAAAGTTTAAGCAATATTGCGAAGGACATGGAATTTCCAGGCAGCAACCGATTCCATACTATCCTTAACAAGATGCTGTGGCTGAGAGGATGAACCACACATTGGGAGACGGTGTTAGGACCATGTTTGAAGATAGCAAACTATCACAAAGTTTATGGTTAGAAGCTTTTTCAACTGCTGCTTATATTCAAAGCAGAGTAATCTCTAAATGTTTGAATGGTAAAACACCATCCTGGTCTGGTAAAAAGCCTAACTTGGAAGATGTAGAAGTAATGAATGTAAAGTTTATGCACATAATCGTAAGGAGAAAAGGAAGAAATCAGATTCAAGGAGTTCTGTTTTTAGTGGCTATAGTCAAGAATCAAAAGCCTCTAAGGTTTACAATATGACTACTAACGAGGTGCTGAAATTGATTGAACAATCATCTCTACAGTAGCAACCCAAGACAGATGAACAAAATAAAGACGAGCAGCTAGAAAATACACATATAGAGGAAGAGCCCATTATTTAAACATAGGAGGAATTTTAAATGGAAATAGAGGAGCCTCATCTTCGAAATGAGGAAGAGTCTCAACCTTTTACAGAACCCAAGATTCTTCCACCACTTACCTGGAAGCCTTCGTGGAAGGTAATTGAAAATACCAGTCACTAGGAGACGGGGACGCTAATTTCTGGACATTGGGTATGGGGGTACTTGGAGATGGTGAAAAAAAAAAAAAAAAAAAAATTTATATATTTAAATTCCTAAAAACAAAAAATCAAAATACATCAGATTCTGATTTCATAAGCGTTGAAAACTTTTAATTTTAAACTTTAATTTTTTTTTTTTTTTTTTTATGTTTTTAATATTTATTATTCAACTTTACCTTAAAGTTTTAACTTCTAATATAAATAAGAAGTATTTTTTTTTCAAATATTTTAAGGCAGATGGTTTTGTAAGAAGACACCCATAGGAGATGCAGGAGAAATTGGAGAAGGCGAAAAATATAAAACAATAGTATTTATATATTTAAATTTATAAAAACAAAAATTAAAATACATCAGATTCTGATTTCATAAACATTGAAAACTATAAGCTTTTAACTTTAAAATTTTACCTTGTGTTAATTTTTTGATATTTATTATTCAACTTTACCTTTAAGTGTTAAAGTTTTAACTTTTAATATTAAAAAAAAGTTTTGTATAAAATTTTCATGGCAGAAGACGTTTGTTTTAGGAGATGCCCAAGAAGATGTGGGAGACTTCAAGCCATAGTAGCAAAAATCTTGAAATAATCACTATGAATTGTGAGTCGTGGAGGAAAATGCTTCATTTAGCCAATAAATGCCAATCAACCCTGCGTCGGTCAAACTTGTGAATAAATCAATATAAGTCGCAAAAATTGGCAAAAAATCACGAGTTTTTAAAATACGCGATTTAAACACAATTAAATCACGATTAAATATGTGGATTGCGATTTTTTTGTTTATATATACAAAAAACAAAAAATTTCACTTAATTTCTGCTGTCATTTTCAAATCAAGCAAGAAGGAGAACAAACCAAACAAGGATTTTGAGAATTGAAACAAATTGAATACGGAGAACATCGAGATTTTCAGTGAGAGGTACGAGACGTTTTTAGTGATGTTTTTCGACATTTTCTTTTCACTATCCTTGTTCAAATTTTCAAGTAATTTGAGCTTTTTTTATATCTATTGTAATTTAAATAAAAACCTAACCCTAACAGTAACCGTACAGTAAGGGTTAAGGTTTTTTTAAATATTAAAATTTAAACCTAACCCTTACCCTGATTAGGGTTAGGGTTAGGATTATTTTTAAATATTAGTTTTTTTAATATATTTTTATAGTTTTTAATTAATAAAAATTAAAATCTATAAAAAATATTAAAAAACATTATTAATAATTTTTAAATTATTCTTTATAATTTTTTTTTTTTTAATATAGTTTTTAATCAATGTTTAATTATTAAATCAATGTATTTTATAATGTTAGGTATCATCGAGGAAGATCATCCGATTGACCTTGACGAGATCGATCCAGATTCTGAATGGCTCGAAAATAATAAAGAGCCTCTTTTTGAAGATTTTGCCTTCGACATCATGAATGATGCTGGGTTCGGCACCGAGGTCTTCTCTTAAACTAAGAGAGGCAAGAACCTTGAAGAGATGTTGAAGTGTAGACTTGTTGATCCATAGTCTACCTGATGCCATCTGCTCCCTCCCCTTTTTTGTTTCCTTGTCAATGGCAGTGGTATGCATTTTGAAATGTAAATGTAATGAAATTCAAATATTTCAGAAAAGTAATGAAAGAAAACAACTGACTGATTTTGGTGGCGTACAATCTCAATTATCTTCCTCCAATAATTTGGATCTATTCTCTATGCAATTGAAATACCTAATATGTACCTTTATGCAATGGAAATGCATTTAAATTTTAAAAAGATTCGTTTTTTCTTTTTTTTCCACATTTTTTCCATGGTTTTAAATTTTCCTGATTTTTTCCCAATTAATCATGATTTTTTGAAAAACACTTACACTTTTTAAAAAATGCTTTTTTCTTCAGACGATTTATGCTACTATGCTTCAAACAAAGTCTCTAAGACTTGGGAGGCATCTACTTACCCATCTTGTGTCTTTGAGACGTGTGCCTGTACCTGAGACGTGTCCCTGTACCCTAGATGCATCCCAGGTAACTAGGAGATGTGTCTCTTGGTTACCATTGGAAATACTCAAAATTCATTTTCTTTCCTTCTGGGTTATGCATGTCCTGAAGAGCCCAAAAGTGTGCAAGAGGCTCTAAATTCCCCAAATTCAGAAAATGGGAGGAAGAAATGAACGATGAATATGAGTCCTTGATGAAGAATCAAAGACATGGGAGGAAGAAATGAACGATGAATATGAGTCCTTGATGAAGAATCAAAGACATGGGCTATTGACAATTGCATATCTTCCCTATGGAAGAAAGGCTATTGATTACCAATGGGTTTACAAGCAAAAGCTCAATAAGAAGCATTAACTGGTTTAAAGCTCGTTTGTAGCCTGTGGTTTTTCTCAAACAGAAGGTATTGATTATTGTAAAATATTCTGACTTGTGATGAAGATGAGTTACGCATAAATTTTGTTTGCCATCACAACATAGTTAAATTTTGAAGTGCATCAGCTAGATATTAAAAGTGCATTTTTAAATTTAGAGCTTGTGGAGATTTATATGACACAACCAGAAGGGTTTGTTGTAGCTGGAGCTAAACTCAAGGTATGCAAGCTAAAAGGATTTTATTTGGCCTTAAGCAATCACCTCACGCTTGTTATAAGCGAATAGATCATCATCTTCTTACAAATGGATTTAAAAGAGGTATAGGTGATGATAGTATCTATATTAAACAAGAAAATAGATTGTTTATTGTTCTAGCTTTGTATGTCGAGGATATCATTCTAATAAACAAGAATTTGGAATTCTTGGAAATTTTAAGAAGATGCCGTGCATTGAATTTGAAAATGGTAGATCATGGAGATTTACATTATTGTCTTGGAATTGCAATAACTCATGGTAGGAAAGTAAGGAGATTGCATATGAGCCAAAAGAAGTTTCTTGAAGATGTTTTGAAGTGTTCTAATATTGCTGAATGTAATCCAGAAGCAACTGTCATGTAATTAAATTTGAAGTTGTCTACAGATATCTGTCTTATATCAGAACAAGAAAGTAGAGATATGGAACAAGTTCCATATGTAAATGCCATTCGAAGTATCATGCATGCTATGGTCTGTACATGACTTGATTTGGCTTATGCAATAAGCTCTTTAAGGCAATACTAGGGAGGTGATTTTGGCACAAGAAAATCAACTACAAGATATTGTTTTACATTCAATAGTGGTGGTGTTTCATGGAACAGCAAAAAGGAATCTGCTATAGCACGTCCAAAGTTCCAAGCATTGAAGTAGAGTATATGGCGGCATCTCATTCAATGAAGGAGGCCACATGGTTAGAAAGGTTAATGAGAATCCGAGCTGTCTATATTGTGATAATGAAAGTTGCACTCAATTTGTGAAAGATCCTAAATTCATGGAAGGACAAAGCATATTGGCATAACATACCAATTTATTTGGGATCAATTCAAATGGTGGCAGAATTTTTCACTAAACCACATTCGAATGAAATTGAGAATCACAAGTCTCAATTACAGGTGCCACCATGGAAGACATGAATAAAACATGTAATAGGTTTTATTTGAGGAGGAATGTTCAAATATTTCAGACTTCACCTTGTGTTAAATTAAGGGTATTGCATATTTAGAGTAGTGGTATCTTAGAAAAAACCTGTCTATCTCATGCACAAAGTTATCTAAGAATAAAAAACATGAAAAACTAGTTTTGCTTTTAAAGTTGTTTTTAGCTTTAGCCTATTTATAAGATTAGCTATTTGAGCACTTGATTGTGCTTTTCTCAATTATCTCTCAAAGTTTTATGTAATACTTGTGTGCTTAAAACTTTGTACTTGTTCTTTACACGATAGAGTTTCTCCTATATTCGTCTTTGCAGAAATTTATGCTTTCCCTTGTCTGCATGATTTAAGATTCTTGGAATATTATACATCCACTTCTGAGTGATCCGTGGAACCATTCTTACTTTGGGTGGTCTTCTGCTTTAGCCTTTTACCTCCTCATTATCGGATCAAATCCATCATAGGCTTCTACGGCATTAGTGCCTGGAGACTGATGTTGTGTCTGCATTGCCAGAGTGCATTTGAAGGCTAGATGCCTACAATCAAAGCAGTTTCTGCAGCTGAAAACAACATTCTCATAATCTACACATTTTAAACCATATAGTGAAGAAGACAATTTTACCACAACTATATTAAAAACATTACACACAATATGCTTAGAAAGTTGTTTTTAGGTCCAGGACTGTCATGATCATGGGTGCTTTATATCAGGCCCATGCTCCTGCATAACACAGGAAATTGAAGATCTTAAAATAAAAAAGTGTTGGTCCAAAATGCATGCTTTCAGGCTGTGGAGAAACTTTTAATATTGTGTCTTTTTCGTGAGGGATCACAATGCCTTGGTTAAAGCTTATCAACGTGAACAAGTAATTAGGAAAACTACTTTTGGCAGACTCAGAAATCGCCATCCACCATGAAAACAGGAAATAAACAGAAATGTGGATACACTTACATGATTTTTGTTTGGAGTTTTTTTGGTTACCAAAAAATACGGTAAAAATGTCTTACAACCATTTTTTGTTACTGTGGAATATGGGGAGGTATCCTTGTTGGTTTGAGATGCATCCTTTGCACCCTCACGTTTTGCGAATGTGGGGATGCCTCGTAATGCTCAGGATGTCCTCATAATCTGCGCCCTGGGGGATGGCAGTGGCATCACCATGGACGTCTTCTGTGGATGAAGGACTTATTTTTTGTGTGTCTAGGATTTTGGGATGGTGTAGATTTGAATGGGGTGCCTAAAGCAAGGATGAAACTTTGCACCATGTGGTTGGTCAATTTACCAATCATCTATTGACACACAAGGTGATGATTCTTCTCGGCCATCCTTTCTGTGATATATCTAGCCAGATTTATTGAATCTGGGAAACTGGAATGTCACAGGCATCATAGGCACAATTTCCACTGTCGAAGGGTATGAATGAACATTAAACCATACATCTTCTTAGCTGACAGGTCTGATGGAACTCTTGAAGGTTATGGTATAAGAATCTTGCCTTTTCTTTCCATTTGCACTTCCCTAGAGTTTCCAGAAAATTGCGTGTCACGGGTGGTTTTATATGGAATTGGATCCTAAATTGCTCACTTAATCTTTTTATTTTGGTAAATCTTAAATAGTTATTTCTGCAAAGCTCTTGCAAATTTTCTGGTGTGCAAAGTTCTTGCAAATTATCTGTTGTGCAAAGTTCTAGTATGTTGGCAAATCAGTCATCAAATCTGTATGGATATCCTATCTTGTTTCTAACCTATGTTCATGTTTTGTGTTTGGCTTTTATGCAGCTGATGAGCTTGTCAGACTTGGAGTTTGACTTCATAAATCCTTATGATTCATCATCTCATGTGAATTGTCTCGTGATTCCAGAGTTTGCAATTCAAGGAGGCCTGTGTTTGCTTTTCCTTTTCACTGGGCATTGGTTTATGTTCCTTTTATCTGTACCACTTATGTACTACCATCTGCAATTGTAAGTTTTCTGTCTGACTTGTGGATGGTTATTAATTAGAATGTTGCTTATGGGATTGTACTGCTGATTTGACTGCATCTTATAAGTTATAACACTGATATTTTCAATGAAGTATGTTGGAATTCCCTCTACATGCAATGTAGGATTTTAAATTTCCTAGAGATATATAAGAAATAGCAGTCTTGTAGCTATACTTTTACCTCAAGGTCATGTTGTTCTTTTAGAGATAAGTTCATGGTGGTACATATGATAACCATGCTAAAGTGAATGAGGATAGGGAGAGCAACGTAGAAACCACCATGTATTGGCAGTATCCCAATAATAGTACAACCTCCAAGAAGTTTTTGAGTAAAACTTATCAATCACGCTCCTACCTATTATCTCTTATAATATGTGTTCAGAGAAATGTAAGAAAAAATGTTTTCAAGTATGTTTAAGAATTTTCAGTCTGCTCTTAACGGGTATTTATTTTTTATTTGCTCATTTGTCATAGTTTATTCCTTTAAACACATTCATTTATTTATGCTTAGCATGACTGTTAAATCTTTTATAATATGCTCTTCAGCTGATATTTACTGGCTTCTAAACTGCAACGTATTTGAATTGGCTAGCAAAAAATTATCTTGCAAGCATTGACTGCTAAATGGGTGCTAATGCTATTCAAGGATACGAGCTTTAAAATAGTTTGACGATGAAGGGCATAGCAGATGGATATATGGGTTTAGGAAAACAGAAGATTGTGATAGAGATATGTTGGATGCTTAAAACAGAATGTAAAAGAATCAGAAACCTTAAAAATATTGAGATTAAAAAAAACAATGAGAATGGGTTATGAGAAGTTAAAGTGAGTGCTACAAATATAAGTTAAATTGTAGTGTACTTTACAGAATCCTAGTGGAGTAATCTGTATCCCATGAGCAATCTGAGGGATAACACACATTGAAAGAAAAAATATAGAAATAGGATCATTATTCTATCAATTTGAAAGTTTGGTACATGCCAGTCTTTGAGGGGAGATGAATGTGTATCTAGTGTGAATACATATGTACATGTTAGCACAGAAGATGTAGAAGATGAAATGCCTAGTCTATCAGCTGTTACTAAACAAGTCGCACAACTTCTGGCACTAGGTGCTAATGTATATAGTTGGCTCTGTCTCTCTGACAAGGGCTGTTTCTTGACCCTGCTCTGCAGTGATGCAGGAAAGCCATGGGGGTGCTGCCCCTCTGCCCTGCTATGGATATTGCTCCACAACCTGCAAGGGGCACCGCCTCTTCCTGCAGGAGAAGGGGACAAGGGATAAATTAGGAAACTCCATTTAACATACAATGACATATCTAAGGGAAATGGTGCATTGAGCCTCTTTGGTTGAGTTGAGATTTGATTGATTGGCAATAAGCACTTGTTGATTGATGCTATTAGTATTTGCGGATATGTCATTGGGTCATACATGCATCAGTTTCCCCTTCTTGGAAAGCAATAATTTCCATTGTGTCAAGCCTTGAGAGTAAGCGGGGAAGCTTATTATGTAGCTGATCTTTGGTAAACCATTTCTCTTGGTGGACAAGTTGATCTTCTTTGATAACCTTGTAAGGTGCCGTGGACTAACTTTGTATATGCCATATATCTATAATCTGATCTGACACTACTAGCTTATTTGTGTCAGATGAGTGAGTGGTAGATGAAATTTTTTCCACTTAATGTTTGATTGCCAAGGTGGAAGGAAAAATATTGATCATCTCATGATTTTGTGTACTGTTTGAAGCAGAGATTCTTTTTGGAATCCTGTAGCGCTGCCCTCTGATGGTAACAATGATGCTTTGAGGTCATGAAAAATAAATACCTTTGTGCTTCCATGCAAAATTTTGTCCACGCTTCCATGGGCTTAATGCCATGGGTTACTTCATCCCTCAAAGCTTGTAGGGCATATCAAAGGCGACATTGTTGGCAACGCATATCCCTTATACAACTTGAACCATCTAAGTTTTAATGCTTAGGGGTGAGGCATCGTTGACACTTTTAGTTTTTTGGCGATGATTGTGGAAATAAAAGTGTTTATGCTGCCTCCATCTTTTAATTTAATCCAAGGTTCCTCCTGCACTCACATTTGTGAATGGAAAAAAGACGCTTCTCCTTGGGATCAGACATGAATGGTGCTATTTGTGTTGTTGCAATAGTACTGTGGGGGTATCCTTTCAGAAGTTACTTATCTTTTGGTCGCATCACATAAGGTTTTTCATTTGGCGCTTGCTTTTGAGTCAACGATGTTTGTTGGATGTGATACTCTGCATCTGAATGTTTGTTAATTTTGGGATGGTTACACCATTTACCTGTCTGATCACTGCCTTCTTGTCTTGTAGCCTCTAATTAGAAGTTTTCTTTGGTACTGAATTTGATTATATATTGGCATTTTGTTCTTCAATAATTGCTGCATATTGAAAAGTTTCTCCCATTCTCTCAACCTTAAACAATTGCAACTCTGTCTAGATATATGGGCACTATGTCACAAGGTTCGGCAAATTTTTCGCATGAAGTTTGAAATTCACTGAACTTTTTGAGTGGCAGGAAAAATTGGGCAAGTTTGAAATGTTCGCCCAAAAAACGCGAGGAAAAAATGCAAGAAAACAGGGAAAAAAAATCAAGGAAAAAACACGGCCAAAAAAATGCGAGATGTATTCGCTGAGATTTATTTCCATGCATACTGTGTGCCAACATGAAAACCCTAGGGTCATGAAGCATTGGACATGAACTGAGCAGACGACGTTCTGTGCAAATGTGAGCCAAGTTGCGAGCCAAGACGTGAGCTAAAAGGGACTCCGAGTTGGTGTCCCACCGCAGTCCCCTCATGAATAGCTTGTGCTGCGCATGATCCTTGGCCGCAATGCACCGCACCGCCTCCAGAACATCCATGTGCTTTGTGCTGACCACCTGCACTATCTCTACCTGCTGCTCGCGACTCAACGCCTCTATCATTTTCCCAACATCTTCCGTCGCTACTATTACTACTCTTGCTCTCTCATCCTTCTATCCCACGGCATTTTCTTTGACTCCATGCTCGTAAATTTGTAATGTTTATTTGTTTTTGTTTTTATTTGTTTTTTTTTAATTTAATAATTAATTTTTTTTATTTTATTATATTTGACGTTTGCAACATTTTATTTTTATTTTTATTTTAAATCTTTTATAGTTTTTAGTTGTTTATTAAAAAAATAAAAAAATAATATATAGTTTTAATTTTACATTTATAAATTATAATTTATATCTATAATATTATATTATTTATATTTTATGTATTTATATATTTTTATTTATTTTTATGTTTTCTATAGTTCGAGTTTAATGGTGATTTTTTTTTCGAACTTTATCCGTTGGCGAACTTGAACCGATTTTTTTCCTCGTCGAACTCGAACTCGAACTTTGTGACTTAGTATGGACACAAGCCACTGTGGTATTTGAGGATCTATTTTTCTTGGGTTTGTAGGTGCCCAACTTTGCAGACAAAGTGTGGAATGTATTTGTGTAATCTTGAACTCATCGATCTTGTACTTGCTGCCATTGTAGCCATTTTATACATTGGTCTTCATAACTTTCCACATGATAGTTTCATCCTTAAAGGTGAAAATGAAGTGATGCTAGGTTTCTATTGATTTGTCCACTTTTTATTCTGATACTAAAGATGGTTGGACTCCCATCAAGTTTTGATCGGTGAGCTCACTTTCAAGAATGCAAATGATATTTTCTTTTCATTAAAAAAACATTCAGAAATACTCCAATGGGTCAAGCCAATTGTCTACATCATCAACGTTTATATTTTCTTCAAACCATTGGGGACTACCTTATTAATTTGGACTTTGGGAAGTGTTTGGCATTCAAAGGTTTTCCCTGTTGTGAAAGACTGAACAGAGGGAGTTACTTTTGGAAGAATTTCATCGAACTAGTTTCTGCTTACAAAGTGCGATATTAATCAGCTCATCAATTATATGGCAAACAGTTTTGTGTATCTACATTGTCTGGCATTTGAGACTATTCCAAGTGGCAAGGAAGCTAATCTGAGGGGTCACATGTTTGGACACGGAACATCTGATAGCCTAATCTCATTCATCAAGACATGCAAACAAACTTGATCTGATACCACTAATCTGGATCCTTGGAGCAATCTAAAGGACAACAGACTAGATTCCATGATTCACTCTGTTATAGCAGAAACAAATAATATTAACTGGAATTAAGAAGTAAAAATATCATTCATTTATTCATATGTTGAGAGAAAGATATAGAAGCAAAACTATAATTTGATTAATTTGAAAAATCATTACATGGCGCTCTCTGAGGAGAGATGAATGAATGTGTGTCTAGTGTGAATATATACACACATTAATGTACAAAAGCAGAAGATGAATTGGTTACTGTTTCAGTAGCTACTAAAGAAGTGGTGCAATGGCCCTAACTATCATTCCTTAATGTTGGCATGAAAAATTGATCCAAGATGCTAACACAAAATTGGACCTTGGGATGAAGGCATGATTTTATGCAATGCAAGAGATAGAGGTAAGTCCTAGGAAGGGTGTATACGTTATGAAGGATCACAGTGTGTCACATGCAATGCATAACTGCAAACTTGCAAGTCATAATATGAGAAAAGCACATGTGCATGGAGCCCATGATATGGACAACACCTACACGTATGCACAATGTAAAGATGGACACATGACATACTCGATATATACACAAATATGACATATTTACCAATACATGATTTACATGACGCATTTCAATGATGATGGATACATCAGAAATGCATAACATACACTGTAGCATGATTTACATGACACATTTCAATGATGATGGATACATCAGAAATGCATAACATACACTGCAGCATGATTTACATGACACATTTCAATGATGATGGATACATCAGAAATGCATGACATACACTTTAGCATGATATTTAATAAATAAATAATGATAAATCCTGACACATAACTAGGAACACGTGTCACCAATACTCCTTTTGGATGCCCTATACCAAACCCATACCTCCTTTCCGTGGGGTATGACTACTTATTCTTTTTTCTCTTCAATTCCAAGAGGATATTTGTGTCATCAATGTTTATATCCTGCTGCATGGAACCAATAGAATAAAATCAGTGTTGCAGGATATGGCCCTTCCTCTACCTGGGCATCCGTATTGCCGTACCAGACATGGGTACTGATACGGTACGGCTTGGATACAACCCAAATACCATATCTGCTCGGTACCCAACTATGTGTCCAAATAGGGGCCGTTTCGGATATGAATAGATACGGTACTCATGGCATTTGCAGCCTATCGCAGTCACAACTAAAAAAAATAAAAATAAAAGATTTTTAATTATGAAATTTTGAAAAGGTAAAATCTCTAAATCATGTTATAAGTCTGCAGCAGCTGACTATTAACACCACCAAAAATGTAAATTTGAAGTGTCGATTTTCAGAAGAATTCGAACAAAGAATAGGGTATTTCAGTAACACCTAAGGCACAATGCTTATTCACACCAGTTTCCATTTTGTTGACAACACTTTCGTTGGTTTTGAGGGAAATCACTCAATTTCATCAAATTCTCAATCTATATCAATAAACTTGACTTGGTATATCTTTGTGATGTAGGAGCATCTGGATATGATTTGCAATCTTGCATCAACCAAAAACAATTGTGTGCATCTTGAGTTTCGGCATATGTCATGTCATGGAAGAGCAGTGACAAGGTTCCTTGAAGAATACTGAACTCCAAGAAGCCCCATGATTAGGGAAGAGCAAGTTTTAGTCATCAAGCAGGGATCCTGACCGATAATGCAACCCCTGGTTGCAAAGCCGCGGAAGCTGCTCTTCTTTGATCTTGGGGCTTGTTGGAGTTCAAAAGCCTTCAAGGAACCTTGTCATGAACTCTTCCACGACATGACACGTCAAAACACAAGATGTATGCACAATTGTTTTGATTCTACGTTGTCGATACGGATATGGGTATGAGAATCAGATATGTGGATATGGGGAATTTTTTTGGGGGGTTTGGATACATTTTGGATACCGCTGTACAAAAATATAGCCATATAAGCAAAATTAACCACATAATATGCATAGAGGAAACAAAATAAGTTAAATAACCACAAAACATACTCATAATTCAATGCCAAATATCATAATATTCAGCGGTCGAACTTAGATTAGTTTTATAATAAGTACATAGTGCAAATGTTACAATGTATGGAAAAAAAAAAAGACAAATCAGCATATTCATGATGCACTATATTCATTTTTCTCTTTGGCTGTGATCTCTTAAGTATCATGTGGTTCATTAGAATCACAAACAACAATAGTGTTACTCCCACTAGCTCCACTATGCAGGTCATGTGAAGCATCGTCTAGCTCTGTGTCAAGCAATGAAAGGTAGGCAACGGGGCATCCAAGTCAATAGTCTCTGGGTCCACATCCCAACACTTTGTTGCCCTTTCCTTGTAATGAGTTTGTTTGTGTGAGAGAAGACGCAAGTTGAAATGCACATAAACCAAATTTTCCGTCTTTTTTGCTGCCAACTTGTTGCGCTTAATTGAGTGGATAAAGCTGTAGGTACCCTAGTTCTGCTCAACAAATGAGTAACTTGCAACCTATTGAGGCAAGCCGCAAAGTCAATTAGAATTTATAAAAGTAAAAAGGTAAAACAAAACGTCAAAAAGTTCAAAAAAAGGGAAGAGAAAAAAAATTAAAATCTTACTTGCAATAAAATTTTTATTTCAAGTGCTTGGAGGTGGGTGGATGCTTGCTCATGGAGGTACCACCTAAAGTGAGCTTCCATCTTGTACTTGTCACGAATAGCGCCAAGGGAGTGACCCATGGAAGATATGAAATGCACAAACTCTTCCCTAACTCGACCTTCTACTTCTGGATTGGGAAAGAGTCTAGAGAATGCTGCCCTATATCCCTCGACAACCTCAACATCCCTATATGGTGCGACCCTCTTAGGTAAATAAAGGATCTCTAAATTGTAGTATTTGGGCGTCAAGGTAAAATCAAGATGCAATGGGGCGGTCATTTTGTTTTATCTTTCAATGAGATGTGACTGCACTTCTTTGAAGAACCTCTCTGTAGGATCCTGCTCTTTGGTATTTATGATGGATCTAATGTTTTCGATCATTGAGTCGATTCCATCATAAAGCTCACCCAAACATGGATGATCTATATCCACATCTCAACATGTTGACGACTGGTTCGGTAAAACTGAGCAAATACTCCACACGTTCCCACCACATGTCATCAAGAATACAACCTTTCACCATGTTGGCCTTTTTCAATGTTTGCCTGCTTCCATACACTCCAAAGGTTGTTGATAGCCATGTACTCAATGCCTCACTCACCTTGACAAGTTGTCTTAAGATGAGTGTGTGCGAGGCAAACCTTGTTTCAACAACCTAATACAAAATTAAAACAAATAAAATAAAAAAAATGTTCAAAAATAAAAACACTACAAATTACAAACTTACAAAATTAAATTAAAAATATACATGATTCATGAATGATAAAATTAAGAGTTACCTTCAACAACTGCAACTTCAAGAAGGCCCTAAAAATGCCTTGGGTCATGTGATGGTTGCTTATGAACATTTGGATCTTGCTTGCCTCATAGACTTGTTTGATCTGGTCAAATTCTGTCCCCCATTTTTGCAAAATAAGGCTGAGGGAATGAACGACACAAGGTGTTCAAAATATGTGCCCATACTTTGCCTCAACCAACATACCTGTAACTTTGCAATTTTTAGCATTGTCCATTACAACTTGGAGCTCCATTGCCTTAATGGACTCTATTAGGATGTTGGCAATGAATCGTGCATCCTTCACTTGCCCCTCACAATCAACGACCCTAAAAAACATTGCCCCTTTAGGGTTCACTGCGACCACATTAATTAATGGCCTATTTGCTGTATCTTTCCATCCATCGGAAATGATGGACACTCCTATTTTGATTCACGAGTCCTTGATGGTCTTCAATTTGTTTTTTTTCTTTTGTCAACAAGGTGGTGTGCACCTTTTCATAAACTGGGCCAATGAAACCTTTAGGGGCATCATTGATAGATCTCACTATATTCCTAGTATGGTGATCTAACAAACATTAAATGGCAGCCCACATGAGTAATGACAATGCGCAATGCTCTGCTCTGCTATGTCTTTGGATTCATTATGGAATGCCCTCTCCAATGGGCCTGTGTTTTTTGTTCTCTTGCGACCAATAGGTGAATCCTCTTCTTCTACGGCCGCAACGGGTGTAGCAAGAAATGGGTGTGATGGGGTCACCATATTAGCACGAGATGGATCGATAGGTGGTGATTCTTTTTTTTTCAAATGATGCTTTGATCTTTGCCCAACAATGGCATCTGCATCTTCTTGCTCTTTGATGTATGCAAGGATCTTTGCCTATGGCAAACCCTTTTTTGGCTTTCCATTTATGCTTGGCCCACCACAAGCTTTGATTCCAGTGCCAGGAATCACACACAAATGGGTTTTCACCCTACCATACGAGCTCTTTATTTATAGTTACACTCTGAGCAAAGCCAAAGGAAACACCCTCCACTAGGCATCTATTCTAATATTGTCACATACTTTCAAAGGGGCGTTCGCGGATCAACTCTAGGGGCTATCCCTTGGCCCATCGAATTGCCACTTGCAGTTTGAGAAATTATGGCAAATACTTATAGCCCCTGGTAAAAAATAATAATATTGCTATTAAAAACTTAAAACTTAAAGCATTTGGCATTTGTTGAAATAATCATAATGGTTAAAAAAATAACGAAACAAATCAAAACTAGTTACAAACATTTAAAAACTAAAACAAAAAAGCCCAAAACTGAAAACCTACCTTAAATCAACAAATCTTCTTCCTTGCAAGCTCCATAAACTCCTTGGTGCCAAATAGGTAGAGGTAGTAGTGTAGGATTAGGAAAAGGAAGGAGTTTCAATCCTATGCAATTCAAAAAAGGAAGATGAGAGAACAAATGTGCAATGTGGTGGTGGTGGTGTTGTTTTATTTTGATAAAATGAGTGTGAAAGCTGCTTTTAGGGTTGAGAATCCAATTTATTTAGTTTTTAATTGTTTTTCGAAGTCCACGATTGACTTTTAATGAAGCCAAATTGAAAAAATAAATTTAAAAAAAAATGTTTTTTCTGGGCGAAATGGTGCGGATTAGGCCAAGGAATGTCCTTGGGCCTGTGGATACACCCGGAAACATCTAGTGACATATTTGGGCGTATCCACAGGGCCATGGATGTTTTCCAGTCAAATCCCCTGTGCTTCCTTGACAAATCCGTATCCTTCAGCATTTTGTATCATATATAGGGGGCATATATGCAGTATCCGGTAACATAGTTTTGATTGGTGCAAGATTGCACATTAGATCTGGATGCTGGTGCATTAATTGGCAGTTTGGAAACCGCTGGTCTATGTTAAGCAGTGCTCTCATTTGCGACAGTTGCAAAACGAGAGTAATTGTCCAAAATGATGATTTTGGCTATTCAGAGTGTTTTTTAAGAGCAAGGGAATTCAAAGAGGCTCTCTAGAAGATTAAGAAGATAGAGGAGAGATTTGAATCAGTGAGAGTGAGTAGCCTCAGTGGGGACAGCACAGGGTGTGACTGTAGAGGGAGTAGAGATTAGCAAGAATTGTTTTAAGTCTATTGAGGGACTGTGATTGTAATGTCTTCTTCATGTTTGTAGTTTCAAAAACAAAGTATGAAGTGTGTGTGTGTTAACCTCTGTAATTCAAAATCACAATTGAATAAAGTTGTGGTCTTGGTCACTAGATCTGAATGTGTTGTTAGTGTGTATGTGTCCATTGAGTGAGTGAGTTAGTCCAGGTTTCAAGGTTAAGGTTGCCATTAACTTGGCCCCATATTCCTGACTGCACCAATTTGGTTTGTATTTTAAAAGCCACATGACTCATCATGACGCCTCCACCCCTAACTGTCTTTTGTCCTATGCATATCCTCTTTTATTTATTTTTATCCTCCTTTTAATGCTTCTTTTTATTTATTTCTTTTTTTTGATCACTTCTACCACTTGTCCCCTCACCCCTCCCACACCTCTCATCTCCTTGAAAATTTTATTATTATTTGTTTATCATTTGCACCCCACCGACTCTCCCATTCTCATGATTTCAACCATGAAGTATTTTCTTCCTTATTTTATTTACGTGTCCAATCTTCCTCATCCTTCTATTGATGCCTTTGACCCCTCCTGATCCAGATTGGTATAAACTAAATTCTATTAGAAACTTAATGTTCCCCAATCAGGGGACACAAAGAAGGTTAATATAGATGAAAAATGGACCCCACCTGATCCAGATCTGTATAAACTAAATTTTAATGGGGCATTAAAGGGGTACCCAGGTGAAGCTCGAGTGGGAGGAATTATTAGGTACAAGGGCTAGCCCATCCTCTTGTACTCAATTGGTCTTGGGCATAAAACTAATAATATTACTGAGGCAATTGGTATTCAACAGGGCATCCTCTAGGCTAAAAGATTCAACCTTTACTTGATATGGGCAGAAACTGATTCAACATATTGTCTATTAGAAACTTGATGTTCCCCAATCAGGGGACACAAAGACGGTTATTGTAGATGTGAAATGGACCCCACCTGATCCAGATTTGTATAAACTAAATTCTAATCTGGCATTAAAGGGAAATTTGGGTGAAGCTCGAGTAGGAGGAATTATTAGGTACAAGGGCTAGCCCATCCTCTTGTACTCAATTGGTCTTGGGCATAAAACTAATAATATTGCTGAGGCAATTGGTATTCAACAGGGCATCCTCTGGGCTAAAAGATCCAACCTTTACTTGGTATGGGCGGAAACTGATTCTATGATCTTGGCTAATTGGATAGCCAATTTATCTATAACAATTGGCGTTTAAAGGCGCTTGTTGATGACTTGAGGGGACTACTTAGAACTTTTGCTAGGAGTAAAGTGTCTCGTGCCCCTCGTGGACACAATCAAGAGGCCAGCCATCTTACTAAACAGGTCTCAGACAGCTTGATGCTGGCTTCTACATGCACCTAGAGGGGTTAATGCATGTTGGCCTCCATGATGAGGAGCTCTAAAGACATGGCATCAAGGGGTCCTTTAAGTGCCTCTTGTATGGTGACTAAATGGAAAGTATATATGGATTATTTTGTATTATCCTAAGTTTATCATCAAAATCCCTTCCCCTACTCTCCATTCATGGAAGGAGATGAGCACCATTCTTTTCTTCCCTCGTGATAGTTATTGCATTTTTTCCACCCCTTCCATTGATTTCTAAAGGTTACTTCCATCTGAAGGACAGGACATTCCTGCTTATCCCTATGTATCCCACCTGCTCTCATAATGGGAACGATGGGCTGCCTGTCTGTTCAAGCTCTTCCAATTCTGCTAATGATTTTCTTCCTCATTTAATTCCACTCCTCTGTTATGGCTCAACTTTAATTTACAGAACCGGTTTTGATGTGTGGCATTGGTTCTTTGGACAATTTATGTTCCTTGGCTGCTTGTTATCCTAGTTGATATAGTGGAGTTGGGAATATGGCGAGCAATACTCTGGTGGCTAAGCGTGCTTGCTACTCTGCAGGTAAAAAATGGTAGAGGCAGTGGGGAGCAAAAGGGCTTGTTTAACCATGCAAACCTGGAGAATGTGGAAGAGCTAGAGAAAAAGGGTAAAATTCCAGTGGAAGATGACTATGAATTGGAGCTGGAAGGTATGGATTGTAAGGCATCAGGGGTGATGGTACGACTGGACGTTGCAATGGTCTTCACAAAGGCTAAAGTTATCTTAATTGGCACCAACGAATTCCTGGGAGCAAAATTGAAGCCCAATAATGCCACACGATGAAAGTTCGGAGAGGTGAAGGGGTATCTCGCCCCCTGGCCCCAAGAATTCAATGCAGCTCTGAAGGACAATTTGTGGAATGTGGTTTGTAATAAGCTTCGTCAACTATTAGGGGTTTCTCCTACCTGGGCTTTCATTGCTGGTTTTCTGTTTTGTAATATGTCTACGTTTCTCTACCACCCTGCTCTTATCTCCTCAGGCATGGGTTTCTCCGACTTTTAAAAGAGTGGGGCAGCCAATCATTGGTATTTCTGTTAGAGCTTTTTATGATAAACTTAGAATTTAACAGGAGCTTACTGCCCTGAGGAACCTTGCTAAGGACATCAGAAAAGCTGAAATGGCTCAGGAAAAAATGATCATGGATTTGAGTGATCTGGTGAGGGCCAAGGAGGCAAAAATTCGATCTTTGGAAAACAAAGTTTCTGCTCAAGGGTGAAAAGGCTGACAACTGTGTCTGCTTTCTCTGAGGGAGGACTATGGTGTTCTAAAGGCCTGGGTATGCAAATCCATTCCTGATATCTTTGATATGGTTAAGCACATTGTCAATGAAGGTCTGGAAAATGTCAACAGAGAGGAACTGTGTGTAAGATCGCCAACTGCATGTCTCTTGCAGTTGGCAGAGCACAAAATTAATACATCTGAGTTTTACGGAGAGCCCTGGCAGTGGCTTTGGTGCTTTCAGATTTAGCATAAATGTTTTGTGTTGTGGGTGTATGGAAGTTGATAATTCTAGTCGTGAGTGAGGTATGATGGTGCACAATTTCAGAAGGGCTTAATTTCTATGCCCATGTGGTTGGCTGGTTTTTTGGTTTGATTACTCTCTCTAAGCAAGGAGCTGTTAGCTACTTTGTAATTCATTTGGCTGGTGGCCCACAGTTATCCGAGCTATAACTGATTTTTAGATATGCATACTGTTCAGCCTTGATGGGGAGTCAATTAGAACCCATCTGGTTGTATGCTTTAATGATTGCCTGTCATGCTATCAAGATCTGGAACTCTTCCAGACCAACAGTCAATGTTATCCTCATGTAAATTTTGTTTATAAATAATTTGTTTATGCTGTCTAATGAATATCAGAAACTTGATGTATGGGGAGGATGTTGAAGACATTTTTTATGTAATGGATCTCCCTTTCAATGCATAACGGTTCTTCCTTGCAATGCATACTTCAAGAACATGAATAATAATAATATTAGCATATTGACTGGGAAATTCAGAAGTACTGAATACCTATTCAGTACTTCCTTCAGCTAATAACGGTTGTATAGCGGAAAGTGCCTCTAAAACAATGCTATATTTGGTCAGCCCAATTCTATTGTGTGGTCCTTTCTTCAGTGGTTAGTGCCATGCAGTCACCGGACTATTTCCTTTCAGCTCATAAATTTGATGCAATAATTCTTTAATCACTGGAAGTCCTAGTTGCCAGGTATGTTTGAGATTTCTAGTTTGCGTTCCATGTTTTCTTTGTTTAGGGCAACGGCTGAATTGTCCGTGAAATGGTTGTTGATGAGTTATTTTTCATTGGGTGGAGGATACATCTAAATTTATCCTGCAATTGTTGTTGTCGCCAATGCTGATATCGAATTTAAGCTTTTTTTTTGGGGTCAGCTTCCTGTTGGTACAATATATTATGCACCTTCATTAAGCTAACTTAGGATAATTATCATCTTCTATAGTTTAGCTCATATATTTTAGGCTTTAGAGTAAGACAAGGATGTGCACCTTTATAGCATCCAATAGCATGCCACCTCTACATAGGCCAATCATGTGTGCCTATTATGTGGCCGGTAGGGAAAGGGTAGCAAGCACTTGACATTGTTGTATATACCCTTCATACCCTTCATCTTCATTGTATAAGCATGCTTTTGCATCGCTTTTTTACAGCAAACACATTTTCATGTTTTCGTTTCATTTGTGTGTAGATCTGTTGGAGTAAACTGATTATGAAAAGAATTTTGGGCCTCAGTCCATTTCTTCATGGTACCAGAGCCTCTCTTTCTTCATATTGCTGTTATGGATTTCTGCTTGTTTCCATAATTCCTACATGTTTTTTCAACCTTTTTTAGGCGTGATTCTGTGGGCAACTTTTTTCTGGAGCGTCGTGGAGCATTTTTAACGTTGCCATTGCGTCCAGAAGGTTAAAAACCTAAGGATCGACTGTAAACACATTAGGATTGTCTGACTTTTTTTTTGGGTTTTTTTGGGAGGTTACAAAACCTGATGCACTGGTGCAGCCTGTACAGTGCTACACACTTCATGAACTATTTTTTTGGACCTGTTTTCGCTTCAGAAGTGATATCTTGAGATTTGGGAGGCTTCCCTTTTTTTACTGGATTCATGGTTCTGTTGTGGACGTTATGATGCGAACCACTTGAGATTTTAGGTCCCTGATTTTCGTGGATATCACGTGTTTTTACAGTGGAACCTGTGGGTTTATTCATTCAGGTACATTTCGGAGCTCATATTTTGAGATCCTTAAGAAATTTCCTCACTGATGTTTTTGAAATTGCATAATTTTTTGAGTAGAATCTGTTGGCATTCTCAGATCCAAGTTATCTTGTATGGATTTGTAGAATTTTCTGTCTGTTTTTGTTTTCTTTCTAAAATTTGGCATTATAATTCACACTGCAAACTATAAGCAATAGTGAGGGATTCTACTTCTGGTTTTCTATATAAGCATTCAATATTTTCTATTGTGGGGTGGGGCAGGGGAGAGAGGCGTGGAGGAATCTGAAAAAAGTCAACTTTTTGAGCCTTTTTTTGTGTGCTTTGTTACACATACCCTTTCTAGCTTCTCTTGGTCACTGGCATTTTTTGGGGCATTCTTTTCACATTGAGAAGCCCAAGTGGTACAATAGGTGTGATGAGGCTTTAGGCCTCATTTGTCTTTCTGTTTCACCTGAGTTATGTTTCACATAGAGTTTTTTTACTCCTAAACAAGTATGGGATAATCTAAAGACTTGAATGCTAAGACTTGTACACACAATTGGGGGTCATCGGCTTGATACAGAGCTCATTGCTCTCCATTCTGCTGATTTTGACAACATCTAGGTCTACTTAAGTAAGATTACTTCTTTGAGGCTACAACTTCGAGATTGTAACACTAAAAAGGATGATGAACGACTTATTCTTCAGATATCGTCCAAACTGGGTGCTCCATACTTGGTTTTGTATTCAACTTCCGTTCATACCAACCTTCTGCAGGTACCAGTTTTACTATGCCCACTTTTCGACAAGTTTGCCGAATGGTTAATTCATGAGCAAAATAAACTTATTGAGATGGGCCTCATTGCACAATCAGCAAACTTTCATGCTCTTGTTGGAAACCAAGGCACTTTTATAAGGCACCTCCTAAGAAAAAGAACTAGGATTCATAGGCATATTTCCTAAGAAGCCGTATTCTTTTTCCAAGTTGAAGAATGGTTGTTAGTTCAATTTTTGCAAAATGCGTGGACACACTGAAGCTAGATGTCATAAGAAACTTCTTTTTCTTACGAAATAAATGAAGAAGCACGATATGAGTATTCCTGCTGCATCTTCCTCGTCTTCCTCTACTGGGAAGGGCAAGCCAAAAGCCCTTTTTGCCAAAGTTGTTGTGTCAGATGTGGATCCTGAATGGGTGCTTGACACCAAAGCCACTCTTCACATGGCTCGATCTGCAGGCTTGTTTTATTCACTTGATCCTTGTTCTCTACCACAGTTTTTTGTGGGTAACTCTTCGCTTGTGAATATTCAAGAACAAGTGTTTGTGGAGCTTAATAATGACACTTTCAACAATGTGCTTTGTTTTCTTCACTTAAACCTCCTTTCAGTCTATCAAATCACTCAGGTAGGACTTATTGCTGAGTTCACACCAGATTTAGCTATCGTTTGAGAGCACGGTGATCTTTCTTAGATATTGCATTGGGTAAGTTAGATCGTCATGCACATTTGTACACATTTTCTCTTTTTGTGCCTGATTCTCCTTCCTATGTTTTACTTACCCATATAGATAAATCAGGTAAGTTGTGGCAGGAGCAGTTTGGCCACTGGAACTACCCTATCTTCAGCAGCTTCATCAACACAATATGGTCACTGTTTGCTGTCTATCTATTTTTTTATGGTGTCTGTCTTGGGTGTGTTTTTGGCAAACACCCTGAGGGTAGCTAGGTAAAAGGCAAGGCATGGAGAGATTCAGAAATTCTTCAACTTGTTCACAATAACATCTTTAGTCCCTTTCCTAAGCTTTCTTTTGATAAAACTCACTCTGTGTTCACCTTCATTGAGCACTATTCCATTCTACGTGAGTTTATTTCTTGAAGAACAAAATTCATGTTTTTTTTACTTTTGTTGACTTCAAGGCTTTTTGTAGAGAAGCAATTTGGAAAGTTCAAGTGTTTGCAGACTGATAATGGTGGGGAATATGTCAATAATCGCTTTGAGGACTTCTGTGCCACCCATGGTATTCAGATACTACATACAATTACTTATAGTCCGCAACAAAATGGCATTGCTGAGAGAAAATCGTACAGTAAAAGAAATGGCTAATTGTATGATTCAATCCTATGGACTTGCTCCTTTTTGCGCTGAAGCCATCAACTGTGCAAATTATATTCAAAACTGAACACCACCCAAAGCTATCAAAGGCATGACACATGAGGAAGCTTGGAGTGGAAGAAAACCTTTGGTTTATCATTTTCGAGTCTTTGGATGTGATGCATGGGCCCACATTCTCAAAGACAAACGCACGGCTTTGCAGCCATAGAGAAAGCCTTGCATTTTTGTGGGTTATCCTAATAATGTCAAAGGCTACAGACTACTGCATCCATATACAAACAAGTTAACTATTGCAAGGAGTGTTTGTTTTGATGAGCATCGATCCCACCTCTTCTATTTTTGATATGGCTTCTACTTTTGATAGTACTTTCGAGGACGATATTCTCCCTGTTGACGAGGCTCCTCCTCCACCACTTACTCTTGCACCTCGGACTTTTCCTCTATGGGTTTAGAAGACATGAGATGCAATTGGTTCTTTTTGCGGTGATTCAACTAACATGCGACGTGCTTGTTCAGATTATCGAGAGCTCCCTCATTCTTATATAACCATAGCATTTGATCCTCAAACTTTATATGAGGCCAATGGCACTTTAGAGTGGGACTTTGTCGTCGCAGACAAGTATAGTTCTAGTAAAAATAATTTTTGGATAAATTGCATCAAAATTTTTTGATCGATGCGTTTCGGATCACACCTTGTGATCCATCATCAG
The DNA here is from genome assembly GCA_037957365.1 of Torreya grandis. Lineage (NCBI taxonomy): Eukaryota > Viridiplantae > Streptophyta > Pinopsida > Cupressales > Taxaceae > Torreya > Torreya grandis. Next base: position 3,233,770 of record JARHVA010000962.1, read on the forward strand.
GAAAAACATTTTACTATTCCATGGATTGTGTAAACATAAAAGCTCTTATTTATGAGTATAGTTCTCTCATGAAAAAAAAAACTTTGGATTTGGTTCCTCGTCTACAAGGAAGAAAGTTGGTTTGTTGTGGATAGATTTACCGAACCAATAAATACAACGGATAGTAGTATCAACAAATGTAAGGCATGCTTAGTTGCAAAAGGTTTTTCTCACGTAGAAGGCATTGACTACATTGAGACCTTTGCTCCGATGGCCAAAATGAACTCCATTTGTCTTGCACTTTCTATTGGTACAACTCATTGTTGGATAGTGCGATAGATTGATGTGAAGAGTGAGTGCATTTCTTCACGATAAGTTTCAGGGGGAGATTTATATGGCACAACCACGGGATTTTTTTAGGGATTCCTCCTTTGTTTGTTTGTTGAAGAGGTTCCTTGATGGCCTCAAGCAGTCCCCTTGGGCATAGTATGAGAAGATGGATTCTTTCTTTCTCTCATTTGGGTTCTCTCGTTGTGCTTCCGACCCTAGTGTCTACCTTCAGTGGTTTCATGGGGAGCTTATCATTCTTGTTCTTTATGTGGATGATATCATCTTCATATAGAGCTCACTTTCACTTCTACAAGATGTGAAGTCTTCCCATCATCAACAGTTTGAGATGTAGGATTTGGGCACGTTGCACTATTTTCTTGGGCTAGAGACAACTCATCTTGACTCATGGAATCTTTATGTCGCAGCTCAAGAATGCACTTGATCTTTTGGAGTGATTTCACACGTCTGATTGTAAACCTACAATGCCATTTTTGTTTAGAATCAAGTTCACAGCCAAGTGCACTACACCTTTGGTTGATGCTACTTTGTATTGACAGCTTGATGGCAGTCTTATTTACTTGACTCACAACTGTCTTGATCTTTCCTTTGTTGGCATGGTTTCACATTTTATGCAGGAACCTCATGAGCTCCATTAGAAAGATGCTAAGCAGATTCTTTGCTATATCAGAGGAACTCATACATATGGCATTCACTATTCGGCAGGTTTTTCTACAGATTTGTTAGGCTATAGTGACTCTGATTGGGTTGGTGATATTGATGATTGAAGGTCCACTTTAAGCTATGTTTCCCATCTTGGCTCGGGTATTGTTGTTTGGTTGAGCAAGAAACAACATGCGATAGCCATTTCATCCACAGAGGCAGGGTATAGAGGAGCTGTTAAATTGCTATTGAGTCTATTTGGCTTCATTAGATCTTGTTAGAGCTTGACATATAACAGCATCAGCCTGCTACTATTTGGTGCGACAATTAGAGTGCCATCCACATCTTCAGAAATCATTTGGAACATCAACATGCCAAACACATAGAAGTCCACTTGCATTACATTTAGCTGTTGATTCATGAGTAGTCGATTGATCTTTGCTTCTGTCTTACCGAGTTGTAGGTGGCTGACATCTTCACTAAACCTCTCACCCAAGCCAAGTATGTTCAGATTCGAGCTTTGTTAGGGGTAAATGAAGTTGTCCTTTGAGGTAGGCGGGGGGGGAGTTGGGGGACAGGCGGCGTGGGGGTGTCTAGTCCTCGTCCCCCTTCCTCCATGATTTTCATTGCATATGGTCCTTGATTAGGTCTAGTTGTCGGGACCCATTTTTAGAGGATTCCGAGCCTTGTTTTTTGCTATAGAGCCCACTAAGTTGCACTTAAGAGGGCGTGGAGGTGTTGAGGCAATGTGCTATGCACCTTCATTAAGCTAACTTAGGATAATTATTCTATTCTATAGTTTAGCCCATATATTTAGGCTTAGAATAAGACAAGGATGTGCATCTTTATGCCCATCCAATAGCATGCCACCTCGATGTAGGCCAATCACATTCGCCTATCATGTGGCCAATGGGGAAAGGGGAGCAAACGCTTGACATTGCTGTATATACCCTTCACGTTCATTGTATAACTATACTTTTGCATTGCTTTTCAGAGCAAATACATATTTCTGTTTTTGCTTCATTTGTGTGCAGATATATTTGGAGTAAACCTATTTTGAGAGGAATCTTGGGCCTCACCCCATTCTACACTTCGTAGTCATGTTGTTGGTTATGCTTTAATGTTGATTTAGTTTCTTAACGTTGCCTTCTTGAAAAATGGTTGTGAATTTCTCATCAGACTCTAAATATCCAATCAGAAAGCTCGTATATGCTTTGTTTTGCTTGCTGTGTTTGTTTAGTAGTGGTGCTTTTGTCTATCTTTTTGTCAACTTTTGGATCTATCTTGTTTAGTTTTTTAAAGTATTTGTATTTTATTTACAGGTATAGTAATCAAAAGCATTTAGTTGACGTGACGGAAATTTTTAATCAGCTCCATGGCGAGAAAAAATACCGTATGATCAAACTCGGCTATTATCTCTTTCTCTTCTGCATTGTTATCTACAGGTCAGCTTTTATCTTGAATTTCAGAAAATTGGATCTGATGCATGCTAGATTTCCATTACTGTTCTGCATGCAAGATAATAGAGATGGCTTAAATTTTTTTTATTGGATGCTCGTCTATACTGCACAATGCTATTGAAGATCTGGTAGAGCGTACCACGGCAATTTAATATTTATATTTGAACAATTTGTTTCCTTGATTTGCAGGATGCTTTATGCTGTACTCGAAGACTAATAATCGATGTAATTATCTGTCCGCTGTTGTTTTTTTATCATCAACAGTGCAACATTTTCTCTTCGACATGCTGGAGTCTTCTAAATATCCTTAATGTGAGGTTATGGCAAAAATTGGATCTGTTTTGGTTCGATAATCATGAACTAATTGGCCTGCACCTTGAGGAACTTGTTCTGTGATACACCATTTTTTTTTTCCCTTTGATATCGAGGTATCAAGTAGGACCCTCAGCTGTCTGGCAGTCGCACAAATGAGATAGACCATTTTAATGTCATCGAAAGTTGCAATTTCATTTAGCTACCTTTACAACATTCAAAACTTTATATCTTTAGGGTGGTTAATATCAGTTTTACAAGAGTACTTTTTCTGTTAACGATGACATTTAGAGCTTAACTAACAATGAGTAGCTATCTCTGAAGATGATTTACAACTTATGTCAAAAGCAGTCTGAGCGGAAGATTAACGTCTTTGAAAAAATAACATATGTAATGCTGTCCTAAATAGATTGTTTCTTGGTTAGACATTCCTTTTCTCTTATGAACAATTGAATATAACATTATTGATTTGAGCATTCCTTTCCTTGAGTACCAGTGACATGAGCATCACTTCCTGTTAGCGTACTTATACTATAGTGAAAAAACATATTTGATTTGGCAGACTCTGTTTTGAATGGAAGATTCTGAAAAAATACTGGGGTGCTTGCGTTTACTGGGACTTCAAAGCTTCGGGCATCAGTAACTTATCTAAGTTCCTTTATCATCCGTGCTAGTCACAATGCTGGTGGAAAACCAAATTCTTACTGCTGCTGGCCGTTTGTACATGGTGTTCAATGTGTGATCTTTTTGGACACAAGTTTTATGAAGGTAAAAGTTATCAGTGTCGTAGTTTTGAGAAATAGTCCATACCGAGGATAGCATTGTTTACCATTTTCCAATGCAACATATTTGCCTTGAGCATTAGAGGAAAACATTTATATAAAATGCATGCTTGACAGTCCTATGGACTTTTTTTTGGGTTATTTGTGGATTTTAATGGTACTTATTTAAGTTGCTTGTGTTATTATTTATTAAGTCTCGGAGTAATAAGTGAACGTGCTTTTCTGACATTAGCATTTAATCATATGCTGTAGGAGAGAGTGAAATTGGCTAGTATGGTTAATGGAGGGGTGGTAAATCCAGTTTCCCTGCTTGTTTAATTTTCTAGTTATTTGTCAAGGTGGCAGGGACAGGGCGGGGTGGATTAACAATTGTCAAGGTGGGGCATGTTCACAACTTCCATCTCCCTAAGTGATGTCCCCCTGTTTTAACCGGTGGTTTTGCATGAAGAAACAAAATAGTCGAAGTAATGACATGAGGTGATTGATCATCTAATTTTTTTTGCCTGGGATCCTTTGGTCTTTGACGGGACATCACAAAAATCTATAAGAAGGGCTGTGTGCTAAGGAATTGACATTGAAGAAATGTTGAAGTGAATTGGTGAATGTATGAGTAGGTAGCAATGGGTAGTCTAGTTGGTTGTTCATAGCTGATACTACTCTGTGCTCATTGTATTCTTTCTAGTTTAGCATTAGAAAGATTGGGGACAGCAGAGAGCGAAATGTATGCTCCTTAGAGCTCTTTGTATTAACCTCACTACTTGATGGAAAGAAGAGGAAGATGTGTAGGTGCAACTTCTTGCTAGTTTTCTCCCCAGTAATGTTTCAAACATAAAAAACCTATATTGTATGGTTTGTTTCCATTTTTTAGTTTTGTTACCATGGTTTTGTAATACACCTATTATAATATGCTCTAAAACCACTATCATTTGAGAAATTCATGTAATTGCAACATGGGTATAAAACAAATTTGCATTTAATGTCTATCAAGGCAATTTGTAGAGGAAATTACAAAACAACATCGATGTCGAATTTAGATTATTATTTAGCCCATTTAACCTCAAGCCCATCAATTCTCAAGCCTTATTTGTTGATTAACATTCTTTTCAGATTATTTGCACTGTTTGGATCAACATTCCTTATTTCTCTCTTTGCAAGTTCTTTGCATTCATTGATAGGTACAAGCTTTGACAAAATTTAATTGGTAGCAAAAAAAGAGGGTTCAACTCTAAGAATAGTTCGAAAGCAAATGTTATAACTTGTTCAAGCAAACATGATGCTAAAACCATTTCCTGGTTGCTAGGCATATCCATGTGAAAGTTGCCATCGTAAACTAGGAATATTATTTTACCAATGATCCACTCATATTAGAAACAGGTTGGCCAAGTCCAATAGCTACTTTTGAAATTGCATGTCGTATATAAATTAGTTTTTGGGTGTTAATATACGTATAATCAGTCACTCAAAGTTACAGTACATATTTTTGTAATTGGTATACTTAAAACAATATCAAAATTGAGACCGTCTAAAGTTGGATATATGTTAATATAATTATTTTGTTAAAATGAAAGTTTCTATCATGTGTGATTTTGTGTAATTGTTCCCAACATTCTTGAAGTTTGATTTTTTAAGGAAATTCACATATTAAATTCAATAGGACAAATGTTGAAACGATAGACAAATATAAAATTCACGATATGAGTTTTGGGTATTTTTTAAACTCAACTTCAAAAATAGATCAATTGGTATTATGATGAGTTTGCATATTATGTTTCTAGTGTAGATAATTTTTAATACCACACAAGTAGGATAAAGTGTCTCTCATATCCATAGGGAGTTCGTAGCAGGTAGAGATCCCATGTGTGGATAAATTGAGAAGAATAGGTGATTGTGACAATATAACATGAAGTAAATCAAATTACTTGTACTTGAGTTGGGAGGAAAGGAAATTAGGGTACAATTTTCCTAGATGGAGTCCATATTTATACCATAATATGGACTTTTGCACAATTTATGTGCATTAATGATGAGGTATTGACGGAAGCTCATAAACCCAATCAAACTCCATCGGGAAAGTGAAAGCAGCTATTCATTGAACCCCAAGCATTTATTTGTAGAGGTTGAGTTGGATATTCCCCTTTAGCATGGTCTAATTGATGCTAACTTCTAAATAATTGGCTTCACCAATTTAACATATAATTTGGTTGTGTAAGGTATGGTGACAAGAAGATTTGTTTTGCTAGACTTTAAATGAAATTTCATTCCTTAATCTAGTTGTGTAGATATTTCATATGAAAAACAAACCCTTACAAAAGATTGCAAGTATTTAGAACATTTGACCATAACACAATTTTATCTTATTGGTTAGAAGGAACAACACTTAAATAATGAATAATATCTCAAGTAGTGAAATTATGTTGATGAATGTTGGAGGGAAGCTTCTAAACCAATCAAATTACATCAAAAGGAAGTCATAGAAGCTAGCCATAAAACATCGTATATGATTTTTTTGCGTGGAATTAAAGTTGGATTTTCTTTGATATCGTGGATTAATGGATGAGAAGCAAAGAATTTGTTTCACTATCTTAAATTTTACTTCGGTAGTTAAGGTTATGGTGAGAAGCAAAGAATTTGGTTCACTATCTTAAATTGTACTTCAATTGTCAAGATTATGGTGAGAAGCAAAAAATATTATGTTACTCCAATACGATTTATGGGTAGATGTTTCATAGGTAAAATTAAACCCTTGTGAAACACTACTAGCAATTCAAGCATTTGATTGGAGCGCAATTCTATTCGACTAATTAATATGAAGAAGATCAACTAGTAACATGCAATGATAAGAGAAAAATGCAAGATTAGTTGGGATTTATAAGCACAAGATGTTATTTCATTTAACATTAAAAAATTGCAATGTATTAGATGAAGTAAACTGACCACTTACATGGGTATATTTGCAAAGAATTATTGGTGGACGATGTCTAGACATTGGATGAAGCCTATAAGGATACATTTCATATTGAAAACAAGAGAAAAATAGTTTGCACAATGGAAATATTTGTTGAGGTTGCCTAGGTGTAAATATGAGAATTGAATAATTTTATGGTAAGAGTCAATAAAAGATCACAATTATGATAAACAATTTTTTTTATACCAATGATAAAAATGACAATTATAATGGTCACACTAAAAATCAATCTTTGGCATTACATTTAGGGTTAATTACCAAATAAAATGTTAGACAAGAAGTTTCTGATGTTGTAGAATTCACTTGATGTAGAGCAAGACCTCATGATTGCAAATAAATTGGGGAGACCAAACTTTTGACACTAACCAAAATTTCATCACACATAAACTGACAAATTTGGTGGCTCTAAGGATGATGATGGAGCCTCAAAAGTTAAGTTTGTAACCTTAAAGGATTTGTTAACAACTAAGGTAAAAGAAAAACCTCTTCATGTGAAGATTCAACATAGAAAGTTGATTGTTATCACCATTTTGACTCAATGCGATAGAATAAATTTACCTTTTAAAGTGTTCGTAGAGAATTTGGAGTTGTAGATAATCAATAATCTGGTATGCATACCAATTAGGAAGACTTAGTAAGGATGTCGAACTATATCACCTAGTAACGATACTTGGAATTTATAATATTTGTGAACTACAGAAATGAGATTACATTTAACATAACCCCACTTGATGTTTTGGGGTAGCAACACCATTTTATAACTAGGGTATATTTAACAAATGTATCACAAGGTATGGACAAGATTGTGTTGCTTTATGTTTCTTAAGTGGTTTTGTCAATTACTATGTAAGAAGCTTGTATTCATAACGGTGAGATCCATGGATGGGAAGAATAATGACAAAACATTACATCATTTGGATCAAATTCCGATGTCCATATTAATGTGAATTTCAACATAGGCAACATCAAAATTTGGGCGCGTTTTGGACAAAAATGTTCTTTTTTTCCTTTTAACCAAATTTGACATTGAATTTTGGACTTATATATCAAATGTTGAAAAAATCAAGTAAATTTTACATGTATTGCTTGATTTCATTAAATATTTATGACTAAAAATTAGACATACATAAGACAACAAAATAAAAAAAGGCAAGGTGTACCTCACTTTTATGGGAAAATAAAAGCGATAGAATAAATTGACATTTGCAATGAGCGTTTCGCTGAGGAAATGACAAAGGAGGGAATTGATTTTTCCAAGGTTGAGGGTCCACACTTTTTTTTTAGTTTGTATTGGGAAAGTGCTTATCCCATAACCCCAAAGGACGCATCGATGCTATCAACGAGGTCTACAGATATAAGGTCTAGAGGCAAGGATTTTGAATTCATTCGAGATAGAGTCATAAAGGCACCTATGGTCGATTTTATGTGCGGGAATAGATTCATTTTGAACACTCACTATATGGGCTCAAACACTGTGATCATTGACAGGTCATTTTATGATTGCACCACACAATGAGGGATCAATGACATCTCATCAAGCACTAGACTTATGCCATCCTACGTCAATTCATTTGAATTTTAGATGAAATGGGATGAGAGTCTCTTGACATCTTGATGCCATGATATAGATAGTGATGCAATCCATACTATCTTTGGATGAAGCCTTGAGTTGTATTTTGGTTTTTGTTTATTTTTTGTGTTGTAGAAGCTTTGTTAGGCCACATTTTGAATGGATGAGAAGCTTTTCAGGGCACATTTTGATATGAAAGCTTTTTGAGGGCACGTGTTGAATGAATTACAATTGTCATCCTTGTCATAGCCATGTTTTGTAAATCTTGTAATCATTACATTCAACTGTAAAACAATTCATGTTCACTTTCTATGCTACCTCAATTTTTAACAGAAACCTAGGTTATATCATCATTGAATTAGGATAATATGTTATCATTGAAAATTAGTTTATCAAAGATTTGTGAAGGTATATTTTTCATATCCTTTAATCATTACAATTGTTTGTCAAAGTTTTTTTAGGGAGCACATTGTTAGGGAAAGTTTTGCATATCATGTAATCATTGCATTAGTTTTTCAAAGCTTTGTTAAGGCATGCTTTTCTTATCTTATAGTCATTGCACATTTTTATTCGTATAAAAGAGGGTTAGAGGCACCTCCCTCATTCATTGACTTAAATATATTTCAATACATCAAATTTAGTTTTTTTCCCTAGCTAACAAGACACAAAACGATTTTTTTTTTTTTTTTAAAATAACACAAAAAACTTTTACAGCTCAAACTCAGGATGTTTGCAACAACTTCTACATTGTTTAATCACTATAATATTTTGTAGCCTAAATAAATTTAATAGCAAAATAAAACATATTCTCCAAATGATAGTTCAAAACAAACAAAATTTTGACAAATCCATCTCTTTTGTCTTCAACAATAACTAAATCAACTTCCATTTTAAACCCACACCTTCTCATGATATGTAAGTACCATCCAACTTGAATCCTTCCCTTTCAAAGTAAATTTTCATTTTTGATCATCAATTTTGATTTAATAATGATATTTAGTCCCATGCCCTTAAGGAGCTTGTCTGTCTTCCTCAAAAAAGCAAACAAAAAAAACTCCATCCTACTCTCTTCTTCAACTTGTGCACAACTTAATTGAAACATAGTTTGTCTTCTGCCACTATTTCCAAGAATCTTCCTCTACCACAACTCATAATATTCCACAACTATTACCCAAAATCTTCTACAACCATTGCCCAGATTCTTCCATATAGATTGTCCAAGATTTCAATTATCACTGCCCATAACTTCCGTAGATTCGAAGTTTATCAAAAAACACCGAGCTTTTTTGTGCCCTGATAATATTTTATTTAGTCTTACCCTGGTTTAAGACTCTTTCATTGTTCAAGAACAAAGAATGCTTCCACCCCTTTGAAATTCAGAAGATTCACCTTTAATTACAATCTTTTCATCCAATAAGCCTACCATGCCCTTAAGCTCACCCTTCTTCTTTCTAATCAAAATTAGAACATCCAATCAAATTCTTGAACATCTTTCCAAGCTTCACTCAATATTCTTTTTTTCTAGAAATAAAATTGTGACTAAAGCTTACCAATGACTCTCCTCCAAACTAAATAAAATAGTTAACATGATATGATCTATTCCTAAATTTACCAATAAGTCCACCCCATTATTACATTCACTAAAACAATGAATATATACCACTACAAAAAAAGATTCCACTAACACCCTCACTTCACTCAAAATAATATCCAATTTTTCAATGTGGAGTTTTACCTTCAACCATTTCATTAATAATCCCCAGTGAATCCCATATAGGAATAACTTTCTGAAATCATTTATCTGGGGCCAATTTCATACTTTTACTAGTGTTATTACCTCAACTTCATTATTTTTTGCCTTAGGGAAGAAAAATGATCCTCTTCAAAGGGATGGACCTTTATCATCTTGAATTAGACAATTTGCTTTAGCCAAACCAAGGTTATTGCATGAAACTCCATTAAAATTTATCTTGACAAATCCCTGATTAGAAGAATCCATCTTGTTTGCTATCTATTACTAAAATTTGCTTTTCCATATTTTTAAAAGTCTTTAGTACTATTTTTGGCCATTTCCCAAATATTATTTTCTCTCTCACCTCAATATTTCGTTACTGGTTTTCACTGAAGCTAAGACATTGGTAGATATTTCCAATTTTGCTTTTGACCAACATCTTTCCCAAAGTGATTACTTTTCTTTAAATATTCTACTATTTATTCTAAGCCAAATGTTCATATAATATTAGCTGGAACCGCCTACAAAAATGCTCCTAGATTATTAATTCATTGCGGCCAAGTAGAAAAAGCCTCCACAAATCTTGGGTAGACCCACATCTGATAATGTTTGGATAGAAGAATGCTCCACATATTTCTTACATATTTACAATGCAAAGTAAACGTTCAAAAAATTCACCTTCCTCTTTACACAATACATGTTTGAATGGGTCAAGAAATCCCATTCTTTGTAGTTGATCCTGAGTCAGGATTTTTTTCTAGATAAGCCAACCAAGCAAAGGAATTTTCTTTAGGTGTACTAACTACATTCTTGACTAGCTTATTCATCCAATCCTTTTCTCTTAAGCAATATTTCAGTACAATTTAGTAACATTTTTCTCACTTTGTTAATTTTTATTATCGTTTGCCTCAGAATATTTTAAGGGAATCCTTCTTTGCCTTAACACTTTTTCCAAGGTTTATTTTTGTTTTTTTAAGGGAAATTAGATTCCTCAAAAGTTTTCCAATGCTGCTTATTTCTCAATAGCAAAAAAGTTTCAGTGCAATAATTACATACTTTTAATTCCTATGCTTGCCCAAGAATTAATTGAGCTTTCGTAAAATATCCCCAATCTTGTAAGGATTGATATCCATGCCACAATTCTCCACAAAAATCAACCTTTTGTCCATCATCAATCTCCCATGTTAGATTATTACAAATCAATTTTCTGGAAGATATAATGAAATTCCAAATATAAGAACCCAAAGGTTTTGATTTATTGTAAAAATCCTCTCTAGCTCATTTGAATATAGATATTTTACCCTCAACATCCGACTCTAAGGCTATTCACTTTCTTCATAGTCTCCAATCCAAAAATTCGCCCGAGGCTTCATCCTCACTATCTTGCTTTGGCATGCATAATTTGGGTTATTGCATGAGATGGATTTTCCTTTACCTTTGTTTTTCCTTCTGAATATTTTTTTCATTCTTTCCAACACTCCCTTTGGAATGTGCAAAACTAAAAAAATGTAAATTGAAATAACTTGTAAAATGAATTTCATTAGAATGAGCCTTCCTACTAGACTCAACCATTTTTCTTTTAAAATTGGAAGTATTTCCTATAATCTCTCCATAAGTTCTTCAAATTTTAGCTTTTGTAGTCCTTGTAAAAAAGGGTACCTTAAGACATTTACTGCATTTTTTTTTCACCTCATTCAGATTTCAAAATAAATAAGGAATAAACTAATTTCAATTAAATAGATATATAAAATAGGTTGGGCTTGAGCAACAATAAAAAATGCAACAAATGAAACTAGGGTGTGCAAAGTAAATACAAGAGGTTAAGAAATGATCACACTTGATTGTTGTTTTGGGATTTTGGACTTGTAGAATGAATATGAAAATTGTTTGGATCATGATCCTAAAATATGGGACTTTGCAACCTCTCCTGGGTAGACATACATAGGGTGTGGGTTCATTCTTGGTAGACACAATTGGGTTAGAATTATATTCGCTAGATCTGTCAATTTGTCGTTGAGTTTGACCTACGTAGGGTTCCACAAACAATTTTTTTTGTCACTTGTGTGTTTTATATTTTCTAACATCCCTGTACCTTTGCTTCACTATTTTTTGAATAAAATATGCAAAATTTAAGTTTCTCCTCTTTGACCTAGATTGACACTCCAAAACAAACAAATAGTTATGGAGTTAGGAAATGATTGAAGTGGTGTTGAAAAATAAGTATCCACATTCAAATTCAAACCTCCATGTAGTTTTGTGAATGTGTGGATGGAATAGATCGAGTGTGGGTTTACAACCTCCTCTTCCCTAGAATCAATAAATGAAACTATATGCAAGCTAATATGCGCCTTCAACACAAGGAGAAAGATGAGAGACTAAGAAGAATAACTTCTTCACAATTATGTAAGATGTGACTCAATAAAACTCAGCTTGAAGTAGGAGAAAAGATGTTTTATGCTTGGCTCTAGGTTTGACCTTTGATGTTATGTCGTCTCCTTGTTATGATTCACTTTATAATTAATTAAATACCTTGACATGACCTTGTATGTATAGGCTGATCTAAGACAAGTTGCATTAGATGAATTTAAAATTGAGAAGCCATGAGGTTAAAGGCATATAATCAATGGCAACGAGAAAAAGGGCCCAAAATACAAAAAGGGATAGACACATGCAAGGTTTGTGTTTGACCTAGATGCCCTCACGTAGAGCGCATATTTAACTTGGATATGACACACTTTATTTTCAATTTTAGAGTTTGATAACATGTGATGTATAGTCTAATGATGCCAACATGTATTTTGTGATGAGTGTTAGACAATTTTTTTTAGGATTAAGGGCTAAATGGGGACCTTAGTGCGACTAGAATGAACCAATAAACTTGACAATATGTACATGTTTTCCTAATATGATAAATTAGGAATAAAACACTTGGAATGAGGGCTTTGTTCCAAATTTACATAATGCCCCCACTTTGACGTGGGAATAATGATATGAGTGAATGCATGTGTCAAAGTATAAATGTAAATAATTTTAAACTCGCACCTCCACTTACCTAGGGAGTAATGAAGGGTTTTCTGTGTCGGCAATATGATTGTCATTGATGTCAAAAGTGACACTATGGATGTCATTGGTGTCAAAAGGATCAGGTAGGATTGATGGAGAGAAGAGCAGGTTTCACAGTTGCACTGTGCAAAGTTGTCATGCTTTTACAGAGACCATTTTGGATGTTTAAAGTCAAACAGATAGAAGATCTATTATGGGTTTTTCATATGCATCTTGAATATGTGGTCCGCAAGCTCAAAGGAGAAGGAATGAGCTCAAAATTGAATTGAATTATCTTTGCTCTCAGACAAAATACGATTTCTCAATTAAACCCTAAGGGTTTAAGTCATGGCGTTAACATGCACTTTCTATTCTAATGGTGACTGGCTATAGCCTGGACCTCGTAGCTTAAGTTATAACTTAAGCCTTTGTCATCATTGTGAAACTTACCCCTCGACCTAACAATTACTGGCTCTGAGAAATGATCAAATGATTTTATATTTTCCTAAGTCTAAGACTTAATATATGTCCCAACTTTATCAACGACCGACGCTTCATCATACATAGATGATCCAATGAAGTGAAACAAAGTCAAATTGTCAAAAGGAGCTCTGAGTGAGCACACAAATGACAAGTGTCACATTCACAGAGCTTATCAGACAAAGACCCAATGAGCGTAAGCTTATTAGAGTTAATGATCGAGCTAGTTGGAAGATCAATGGTTAGTGCTTAATTGGATAGTGGAGACACACAAAGCACAATGAAGTCAACGTGTCAAAGGTCCCTCTGAGTAAACATGCTAATGCCAAGTGTCACAAGCACATGAGTTTATCAGATAAAAGACCAATGAGAATGAGCCTGTTAAAGATAAATATCAAGCTTATCAGAAGATTTGACAGTGCATAGGTGATCGTGTAAAGGAGATCTAATGGAGCGAATGGACTCAAATGCTATAAAGTGCTTGAGGCTTATTGACATAGTACCAAGTTAAAGACCAAGCAAGTCTGAGAATATTGATGAAACAAAAGGGATCTAAATACATATGAAGCAATGAGATGAGGTCAAAATGTCTAAGTTTGAAAACTAAGTCAAGGTACAGTTCGTGCAAGTTCAAATATCCAATGACATGTGGAAGCTTGGATGAGAAGATCCAACGGAGTTAGTGGACTCAGGTGGAACAAAGTGATTGATGTTTATTGACAAAGTGGCAAGTTAAAAACCAAGCATGTTCGAGAAGATTGATGGAGTGAAAGCGATCCAAATATATAAGAAGCAATGTGATGTGAGAAAGAGCTCGATGTTTAACATTTTGATAGAGATAAAGACCATGCATTTTTGAAGATCCAACGACACGTGAGAGCTAGGATCTAGAGATCAACATGTGTTTTAAAGAGTGGAACATTAAAGTTCAATAGTGTACAGAGATTCAACAGAGCAAGAGAGCTTAGAGATTTCATGAAGAAAGAGATTAAAGTTTAGTATTTAAAGTGTTTGAATTCTAATAGTCAAGTGGAGAAACATGCAGGAACTTGCATATAAGCTCTATATCTCAACACAAATAACAAGATTGATCGATCCAATTGATCAAATATACATTAAAGAGTCTATGAATCAAAACTTAAGTCTAACAGATGATATAGATAGTAAAGAGACCTACAATTATGGTGTGATGCATGGAATCGAGATGCGGGAAACTTACAATCTAAGTCATAATGAACTAGAGTCTAGAATTGGCATGATGTGTTACAGTCTGAGTGTGAACACATAGAAGATATGAAAACCTAGATCATTTGTTTATATATATGATATCTAGGAAAAAGGAAAAGTTGTTGGTGCCATTTGAATTATGTCAAATAGAAAATATAGTGACACAGAGGAGCAGAGTGAGAGAGAGATGAAGTGTGTCGAATAGAGAGATATCTTAACACAGAAGCAGAGAGGAAGAAAGGTACAAAGAGAAGATGTAGAGTATGATTAGTTACAAATTAACCTATAACAAAGAACAAAGATTTGGATTCATGTATGAATATAATTTATAAATTAGAGTTGTAGTTCCATAGAAAAGTTTGATAGGTTGGTGCCATCAGATAAGCTGAGTGGGTGCTTAGATTAGGGAGTGGGTGCTTCCTTAGAGTTGGTGATCTTACATAAGGGGATTGGTATCTCCTTAGGATTGGAGTCCTTAAAAATTGTAGTTAGTGAGGTTTCCCAGTGATGCTTTGAACTATGAGGCTCGATTAAAATAGTAGCTTCTAGCAGCTATTTTCATTGTGGTTTTTTCCCTTATATTTTTCACGTATAAATCTTATGTCATGTGTATTTGTGTTTGTATGATCTTTGCATATTTGATTTGATCTACATAGATATTTAATCTATTATAAAAGTTATTAACGGACTAGTTTTAATTCATATACTAATTCACCCTCCCTCTCAGTATCTAGTTGTGTTCCAACAATTGGTATCATAGCCTAGGGTTCCTTGTAAAAAGATTAATCAGCTCAGGTAGATCTTGGAATAGTGAATACAATGGCTAGTCAAGAAGGATCTGCATAAAAAAAGCACCTCTCTTTGATGGATCTAACTATGCATTTTAGAGTATAAGAATGGAAACATATATGTCCTCATTAGGGTTTGATGTATGGATGTCTGTGGTAGATGGATATACAACCCCTGCTATAACTCCTACTAATTAGGCTACCAAGAAGGCATATGAGAGCAATGCCAAGGTAAATAATGCTATTCTTTGTGGATTATCAAAATCAGAGTTTGTCAAAGTTATGCATTGTTAGAATGCACAAGACATCTAGAACAAGTTGAAGGGCATCTATGAAGGAGATGACAAGGTAAAGTAGGCCAAGCTAAAAACTTACAAAGGCAATTTTGAGATCCTTAAGATTAATGAAGAGGAGAAAATTGCAGACTACCTCCTCAAGGTAGATGAAATAGTAAATGCAATCAGAGGCCTTGGATAAGAAATGAAAGAGTCAATCATTGTCAATAAGATTTTAAGATCTTTGTCATCAAGATATGATTCTAAAATCTCTATAATAGAAGAATCAAGATATATAGATAAACTTACTATTGATGAGTTGCATGGTACCTTCACAGCCTATGAGATGAGAATGAGAGAGACAAACACCTTCAATAGAGAAGTTGCATTCAAAGTAGCAAAACAAGTAAAGGAAGAAACATCTACATCTAAATTTGAGGAGATTGATGAAGAAGAAACTAACTTTGTCAGAAGACTAAAGAGAGGATCTGGAAAGTACAAAGGTAAGTTACCCTTCAAATGCTTTAACTATGTAAAAGTAGGAAATTTTACTACTAAATGCCCTCATAATAAAAAGGATAATTCTGAGCAAGTAGAGAGTAGCAAAAAGGTAAAACCCTACTATCCCAAGAAGAATAACTTATTCAAAAACAAGAAAGGTCTGTACACAAAAGAAGATATTGACTCAATGGAAGATAGTGATAGTTCAAATGATGATCATGACCATGATTTTGTGGCTAAGGAAAATAAATCCCTATTCATGACAATAGGATCAACTTCTACAAATCTAGATCAAGATAAAGTTGAAGATTCGGATGAAGAAGAAGAAAAAGGAGAAGTGGATCTAGAATGTGAGCTCATATGTGCTCTAGATGAGATTGACAAGCCGAGAAAAGAGAACTCAAAACAAATGAAGCTTGGACAAAATAAAATTGAGAAAATGTCTAAAAGTCTTGAGAAATCTCATCAAATAGTAATTAGCCTAAAGACACAAGTTGAAGAGGCTAAAAGAATAGAAGATGTAGTCAAAATGAAACTACAATCTAAATATGATGAATGTGTGAAGCTTGAGGTAGAAATAGTGGCTTTGAGAAAAGAACTTGAAAAAACCAAAAGTCAACTAAATAAAAGTCTGAAGTTGACATGAGGATCATACATTCTTGATAAACTGATAAACTCTCACAAGACCTCAAAAGAGAGAACATGTATGGGTTATGAGAAGGGAAATTTTTTATCAACTAGTACATTTGCTAACCTATATGAAAACTTCAAATCAGAAGGAGAATCAAGAACAAAGAAAGAAAAAGCTCACAAGGACACAAAGATAGACTCAAACACAACTATTGTGAAGAAAATAGAACTTGAAAATAATCTTGAAGAAAAGAAGAAAACAAAGGTAGATAATGCAGATGGATACGCCAAAGTGAGAGACTTGAAAAAGCCAAAGCTTAAAAGAGCTCCTCATGCTGCACCAAGAAATTTTATGACCAGTTATTCCTCATCTTTCTATGGTTATCATTATAGCTGTAATCAATCTGGTCATAGGGCTATTGATTATAGATTTATATCTACAAGGAGAATAATTTTTTTAAGTATAAACTCATTTTCTCATCTGTTAGATATAAATGTAATGTGCTATAATTGTAATAATTTTGGTCACATAGCTAAACATTGTAGAACTAGATTTGTAAAATTAAAATTACACAATGTAAAGAAAGACATGTCTCCTAGTGTGAACAAAGGTTCATAAGTCTTTGATAAAGAGAAGAAGAGGACATATAATAAACCTAATGAAGTGTGAAAAGTGAAAAATCAATCTATGATTGCTCAAATTACACTCCATGCCAAAGAGCATAATTTATGGGTGATAGACAGTGGCTGCTCAAAGTATATGACTGGTGACAAGAGCAAGTTCACCAAATTAGGCAAATGCAAGGAAATGTCTGTCAGCTTAGGAGACAATACAATAGTAAAGATCAAATGTAAAAGAACCTTGAACATAGATGGTAAACTGCCTACACATGATGTCTTTTATGTTGAAGGATTGAAGCATAATCTACTAAGTGTCAACCAAATGTGTGACAATGGATACAAGGTCACATTTGATACAAAAGGTTGCAAGTTAAAAAGATCTAGAAGAATAGTCATAGAAGGGAAAATGATTGAAAGCAACATCTATAATCTTGTTGAAGTAAACAGTAATAGTTGCCTCATAGTAAAGGTTGATGAAAGCTAGTTGTGGCATAGGAGAATGGGTCATGTCAACTTTGATAATCTAGTCAAAGTGAGCTCAAATAAGTGTGTAAGACACATGCCCAAGATAACCAAACCTACAGATACTACTTGTAAGGAATGTCAACTAGGTAAGAAGATAAGGATCAAATTTCAAAGAAAGAAGTATGAAACTACAAAGCCTCTACAATTAGTTCATACTGATCTTTGTGGTCCTACCAAGACAAGAGGATCTAAAGGAGAGTGGTACTTCATGTTATTTGTAGATGACTACTCAAGAATGACATGAGTAACCTTTTTGAAGGACAAATCTCAAGCCTTTGAAAGATTCAAGATCTTTAGAAGCATGTTTGAAAATGAGATTGGATGAAAAATCAAATTCTTAAGATCTGATAAAGGTGGATAATTCACCTCAAATGAGTTCATAGAGTATTTTGAGAAGCATGGGATCAAAAGGCACTACTCTGCAACAAGGAATCCATAGTAATATAGAGTTGTTGAGAGAAAGAATAGAACAATCAAGGAAATGGCTAGAATAATGCTAAAGGAGGCCAAGTTACCTAATGGATATTGGAGAGAATCAGTCCAAACAATAGTATACATCTTGGACAGAGTTCAACTGAGGGTAAATAGTGACAAAACTTCCAATGAGCTATGGTGTGGAAAGCCTGCCTCTATTAAGTACTTCAGAGTGTTCAGAAGAAAATGCTACATCAAAAGAAAGGAGGACAAACTGAGAAGCTTTAAATCAAAACGTGATGAAGGAATATTTCTTGGTTATTCCACTCAAAATAAAGCCTATGTATGTTACAATAAGAGGCTACACAAGATGGTGGAGAGCATAAATGTTAAGTTTGAAGAAGGCATAAAATATGTTGAACCTGATAAAGAAATTGGTAATGAAGAGACATATCTTGAAGAAGTAGATAGTGAAGATGCTAAGGAAAAGAATGAAAAATCACCTCCAAGATTTGTTCAAAAATATCATCCTAAAGAGCAGATAATTGGCAATAAGAATGAAAGAGTTCAGATAAGGAGAAGAGCTATAATGAACAAGGAACAAGTAAGTTTTGCTCTAATGTTTGAAATTGAGCCTAAGAGCTATGTTGAATCCAACAATGATGAGAATTGGATAAAATCCATAGAAGAAGAATTGAGCCAAATAAAAAAGAACAAACCTTGGTAATTAGTTCTAAGACCCTTAAACAAGAATGTGATAGGAACAAAATGGGTCTATAAAAACAAGCTCAATGAGGATGGAGTTGTTATAAAAAATAAAGCAAGATTGGTGTGCAAAGGATATGCAAAAGTAGAAGGCATAGACTTTGAGGAAACATTTGCTTCAATTTCTAGATTGGAATCTATAAGAATGTTCTAGCATTATCTATTTACAAGAAGTTCAAAGTCTATCAAATGGATGTAAAGTTTGCTTTAATGAATGAGAACCTAAAAGAGGAAGTCTAGATTGATAACCAAAAGATTTTCAATTGTCAAATGAAAAATATTATGTGTGTAGACTGAAGAAAGCATTGTATGGTCTAAAATGGGCACCTAAAGCATAATATTCAAGATTGGACCAATACCTACAATAACAAGGTTTCAAGAAAGGATGTGTAGATAGTAATCTATACTTCAAATTAGAAGGTGAGCATATGTTGATTGTTTTTGTTTATGTAGATGACATCATATTTGGTGGTAG
Organism: Torreya grandis; assembly: GCA_037957365.1. NCBI lineage: Eukaryota > Viridiplantae > Streptophyta > Pinopsida > Cupressales > Taxaceae > Torreya > Torreya grandis. Next base: position 3,253,303 of record JARHVA010000962.1, read on the forward strand.
TAATAAAAAAATGTGCAAAGAATTTACTACATAAATGCAAAGTGAATTTGAGATGTCTATGATAGGAGAACTTTTCTTCTTCCTTCGTCTATAAATAACACAATTTGATGAAGGGATATTTATATCCTAAACCAATTATGCAAAGGATATGCTCAAGAGATTTGGAATGGAATATAGCAAAACAATTAGTACTCCCATGATAACTAGATGTAAGTTGAGCAAAGAGGATGATTCTCTTGATGCAAATTAGACTATGTATATATCAATGATAGGTAGTTTGCTATACCTAACTGCATCAAGACCAGATATCATGCAAGTAGTGTGCATGGTTGCTAGATTTCAAGTTTCTCCTAAAGAGTCACATGTCAATGTAGTTAAAAGAATCTTTAGATACATCAAGAACACAATTGACTATGGCCTATGGTACCCTACAAGTGAAGATTTCACTTTGACAACATATACAGATGCTGATTGGATAGGAAGTGTGGATGATAGAAGAAGCACTAGTGTTGGTGTATTTTTCCTTGGAAATAGACTTGTTTCATGGTTGAGCAAAAATCAAGAGTCAGTTAATATTTCTAAAACAAAATCGTAGTATGTAGCAATAGTGGCATATTGCACTCAAGTCTTGTGGATGAAGTAAACACTCAAGGACATCAAGGTTGAGTACAAATCACCTATTTCTATTTTTTGTGATAATTCAAGTGCTATAAATATATCAAAGAATCCAGTGATGCATTCGAGAATCAAACACATATCAATCAAGTATTACTTCTTAAGAGAAAGGGTTGTAGATCAAGAGGTCACAATGGAATATGTGCCAACTAAGGATTAGATTGTAAACATATTCAACAAACCTCTTTCCAAGGATTAATTTGAATATTTGAGACATAAGTTGGGAGTAATGGCTCCTACACCACATCACTAAATCACTAGTGATAGGGCATGAGTCTAGGGGGAGACTCATGGAATCTTAATTAATCCCTAGAAGAAGAGAGAAAAGTTAACTCAAGTATGTATACTTATGAAAATTACTAATGGGTTAGTTATAAGTTCTCAGACAAACTCCTTTATTTGAGAAAGGGGGAGAACACTTTGAAAAAATAATGAGAAGGAGTCCCTTTGCCATTGATGTCAAATGGGGAGAAAAAGGCAAATGCTCTTTATAAAAGTTTGGAGAAAAAGTGCAAATGCTCTCTATAAAAGTTTGGAAGAGCAGAGCAAGTGTCCAAGATGAGTTTAGGCAAATATGTCATTGCCCAAGGGGGATTAATTTTGGTATGAATAAATTCAGTTCATACTCATCAGAAGCTAATGCAAGCAATGCTAGAGAAGGATCAAATTATTAGACGATCATAACATTAAGTTTGCATCAAAGAATTTAGTTTACCATCAATGACAAAGGGGGAGATTATTGGTAATATGATTATAATTGATGTTAAAAGGGACACTACGTATGTCATTGATGTCAAAAGGATCATGTAGGATTGATGGAGATAAGAACATGTTTCACAATTACACTATGCAAAGTTGTCATGCTTTTATAGAGACCATTTATGGATGTTTAAAGTCAAATAGATAGAAGATCCGTTATGGGTTTTTCATAAGCATCTCGAATATGTGGTCCATAGATTTAAAGGAGAAGGAATGATCTCAAAATTGATTTATCTTTACTCTTAAACAAAATAGGGTTTCTCAGTTAAACCCTAAGGGTTTAAGTCATGGCATTAATAGGTCCTTTCTATTTTGATGGTGATTGGCTATAGCTTGGACCCAATAGATTAAGTTATAGCTTAAGCCTTTGTCATCATTGAAAAATTGGACCCTTGACCTAGTAATTACCAACTCTGAGCAATGATCAAAGGACTTTATATTTTCCTAAGTCTAAAACTTAATATATGTCCCAGTTTGATTAACGAGCCATGATTCATCATATGTAGATGATCTAACGAAGCGAATAGAGTAAAATTGTCAAAAGGATCTCTGAGTGAGCATGTAAGTGACAAGTGTCACATTCAGGGATCTTTTTAGACAAAGACCCAATGAGCGTAAGCTTGTCAGAGTTAATGATCGAGCTAGTTGGAAGATCAATGGTTAGCACTTAATCAGACATTAGAGATCCAATGGAGTGCGATGAAGTTAAAGTGTCAAAGGTCCCTTCAAGTGAATGCGCTAATGTCAAGTGTCAAAAGCACATGAGTCTGATAGATAGGGGACCAATGAGAGTGAGCCTATCAAAGATAAATATTGAGCTTGTCATAAGATCTGATGGTGCACAAGTGATTGTGCAAAAGAGATCCAATAGAGGGAATGGACTCAAATGTTATAAAGTACTCAAGGCTTATCAACACATTAGAAAGTTAAAGATCGAGCAAGTCTAAAAAGATCGATGGAGTTAAAGTGATTCAAATATGTAGGAAGCAATGAGATGAGGTCAAAGTGTCTAAGTTTAATGACCAAGTCAAGGTATAATTCATGCAAGTTCAAAGATCCAACAACACATGGAAAATTGGATGATAAAGATCCAACAGAGTGAGTGGATTCAGATGGAATAAAGTGATCGATGTTTATCGACATAGTGGTGATTTAAAAACCAAGCATGTTCAAGAAGATCAATAGAGAAAAAGTGATCCAAAGATATAGGAAGCCGTGCGATGTGAGAAAGAGCTCAACATTTAACATCTTGATAGAGATAAAAAATGTGCATCTTTGGAGACCAATGGTAATCAGGAGCTAAGATCTGGAGATCGACAGATGTGTTTTAAAGAGTGGAAAATTAAAGTTCATCAGCATACAGATATATAATGAAGCAAGAGATCTTAGAGATGGCCCAAAGAAAGAGATCAAAGGTCATCATTTAAAGTGTTTAAATTCTAATGGTCAAGTGGAGAAACATACAAAAACATGTAGGAACTCACATATAAGCTTTATATCTCAACACAAACAACGATATTGATCGATCCAATTGACAAATCTACATTAAAGAACCTATGCATAAAAAATTGAGTCTAACATATGTTATAGATAGTAAAGAGATCTATAATTATGGTGTGATGTATGGAATCAAGACGCGAGAAACTTACAGTCCAAGTCATAATGAACTAGAGTCCAGAATTGGCATGATGTGTTACAGTCTGAGTGTGAACACATAGAAGATATGAAACCCTAGATCATTTGTTTATATATATGATATCTAGGACAAAGGAAAATTTAATGGATCCATTAAAATTATGTCAAATATAAAATATAGTGACACAGAGGAGTAGAGTGAGAGAGAGATGAAGTGTGTTGAATAAAGAGATATCTAAACACAAAGGTAAAGAGGAAGAAAGACACAAAGAGAATGTGCAGAGTATGATCAGTTGCAGATTAGACCTATAACAAAGAACTAAGATTTGGATTTATGTATGAATTTGATTTTTAAATTGGAGTTATAGCTCCATAGAAAAGTATGATAAGTTGGTGCCATCAGATAAGCTAAGTGGGTGCTCAGATTAAGGAATGGGTGCTTCCTTAGAGTTGGTGCTCTTAAATCAGGGGATTGGTTTCTCCTTAAGATTAGTGTCCTTAAACATTGTAATCATTGAGGTTTTCTAGTGAGGCTTTGAACTGTGAGGCTAGATTAGAATAGTAGCTTGTAGCATCTATTCACATCGTGGTTTTTACCTTTGGATTTTCCACGTATAAATCTTGTGTCATGTGTATTTATGTTTGTATGATCTTTGCATATTTTATTTGATATGCATAGATCTTTAATCTATTATAAAAGGTATTAAATGACCAATTTTAATTCATATTCTAATTCACCCCCATCTCATTATTTAGTTGTGTTCCAACATTTTGATGCACATTTGAGTGAAGCCTCCATTCACATAATTTTTTGATGTACCTAAAACAATTTCTAATTGCTACAAGTAGTTAGTGTTCACAATAGATATTTTAAGTTTGAATATTTTAGATTTTAATTTTTAAAAATTGAATATTTAAATTTTGAAAAGAGAGCACAAGAACAAATATATCTCATTGGTATTTTCTCCTAATGTCACAAAAAAGTCACTTCCATTAGTAGAATTTTGATAGATTTTAAAACATAGCCAACAATTATTTATGAGTTACCCACATCCAATCCAATTATTGATCAAGAAATTAAATAAATATGTTCAAGTTCAATTTGTATGCAATGGGAAATTCATCAGATCTACAAGTCAATCCTAGCTCAAAGAAGATAGATCCTACTTACACTTTTGATTGGGGATACATTAGATAATTGAGGTCATGACCAATATGGATCTATTAGACTTAATAAAGGGATTTATTATCACAATAATATCACTAGGGAGGATTCCAAAGCCTCCAATGAATTAAAACTATGTAATAACCCTAACTAGGTCTAATGTTTTCATATTTACTAGACTAATAACAAGTAAAGCAAAAATCTAATCTAGTGCTCACCAAAGCTTGTGGCACAAAGTGGGGGGGGGGAAGTAGTAAACATAAAAATAAATATACATAAGATAATCCTAATTAAGCTATGTATAGGTAAGACCTTAATGCATGGAGAGAGAGAATATTATTCAAAAGCCATTAACTATTCTACTTATATCTACTAAAGAGAGGAGTAAAGTTAGAGATACTTGGAAGATGAACCTATCGAGATCAATCTCTCCCTTGGCCAAAGGTGCTTTGCAGGAGGTTATTTTGATTTGTAAGGATCAGTAAAATAGGTCAAATCATCCAAGACTTCTCCACAAGACTAAATTCTTCTCCAAGTCAAAACCCTAAGCGAAGACTCCTCAAGGAGAATGGTGGAAGAGTAGATTGTAAAGAAGCACAAATGAATAATAACTCTTGCCTAATCTCTAATAATGGTGAAATGGATGTGTTTATATAATCGAATTTAACCCAAAACCCTTCTAAAAGTTTTGGCTGACAAGGTTGACCTAGTATCATAATTGATAAAAATTAATCAGGGCATGGACTAGGTCAGCTAGGGGCCAACCTAGTCCCTAATAAGTTTTGTCAATAAGAATACAAGGTTGATATGGCCAACATAGTCATGTAAACAGTCAAAAAGGGGTTTAGGTTAGGAAAAAGGATAATGAAGGTGGTAAATGACTAGAGGAGTGTGTAAAATAAGAGACATAGCTTAGGAGATGGTTGTATTGGTAACAAGTGGAAATATGGGACAACAATCTGCCCACCCCTTTCCCAGTGCACCCCTTAGGGTGTTCACTCAAAGAGATTATGACTCTAATTTTATACAAGATAGAATGCATCAATAATTGATAAAGTTTAAAAATATTATGTGTATTCATATGACTCACTCGAAGTTCATCACATGTCACATAAGTGTAACATGGGATGGTGCTTCAAAAAAAACATAGCAACACATAATGCTGAGGCTAAAAAAAGTTGTACTAATTTAAATAAAAAACAATTGAAAGTAAATAATGGAAAGGGAAATAACTAAAATTTTTAATGTAATGCGTACCTTGACTTACTTATCACTGGATGGTTATCTGCTATGTTTGTAGTTTTGATTGTGGAGGGCGTAGAGACTACTTTCGATAAACCCAAGAATACAAAACTAAAGAGCAAAAATAAAAAAATTTAAAAAATCCAAGATAACTAATGCTATGTAGATGGGATGTACTTGGAAATTTGACAAGCTGGAGTGACAAGTGCTATGTTAGACCAAATGACCAAGTCAAAATTTAGAGTAAATCAGTGACTGAAAAGCCAATGCTACTAAAGACCAAAAAAAACAAACAAACAAACCTTAAGTAAGAAAGGTAAGCTCACCAAGTCAAACTAAGGATACACATCAAAAATATGGTAATCAAACATCAATGTGGAAATAGTAACAATCCTTAAACAAAGATGGGCAAGCAAAATGGTAAAACAACATTGAGGAGTAAGATGTAAAAATCCTTACTCAATCAAAGTGCATAAAATGGAAAATGAAATTGAAGAGTGAGAAGTAATAAGCCAACCTCGCTCAACAATGGAAAAAATATATGAAATTAGAAACAGACTCAAGTGTTTGAAAAAAGGGTAGTAAAACAATGACGAATGGTAAAAAGATATTAAGGCATATCTAGAAATGTATATCCATGGTAACCAAGAGTCTCGTAAAGTTAAGTGAAATAAAAGTGCTATCTTGAATTCAACCTTGTTGTATCCAATGTGGAGTTAAAGGAAAGGAAATCAAGAGGAATGAAACATGAAACAATTTGAATTACTTCAAATCACAAACAATGTGATAAAGAGTGAAAAAGGGATAAAATGACAGTAAAGTGTGATTCATTATCATAAGAATGAGGGAAATGTAGGAAAACATGCTACCATAGTTGGTTTGAAAATTTCATCTATCAAAAGAAGCAAACGTTAAAGCTGAGAACAAAGATCAAAACTTATGCCCATTGAAAAACACATTCTAGAAAAGGAATGAAAAGATGGTTATTTTATGAGGAAGGCCAGGTCGTATCCATGGTCTTACACTACAAATCATAAAAGATAAACCCAATGGGTGCCAAAAATTGTGTAAAAAGTATGAAAATAAAGAGGATAAAAATACATCATGAGGAAGATAGGGTTCTATGCATGGTTTTGCAATGTAGCTCATGAGAAAAAGGGGAATCACAAGATCAAAAGGAAGGACTAATGTTTGTGAAAATATAGAAATATTGCAAAGGGTGAGACCTATTTGAGTATCATGAAAAAAGTGTTAGATAGATAGCATAGAGAAATCATGAAAATAAGGTAAGGATTAGGCAAAATACTTCTTGAAGAATTGCGCATTGGTGGGTTCTTTGAAAATATGATCTTCATTGGTTTGAAGGCGGTAAGTACTTAGACCAAGAATATCTTTGACTAAATAGAGGCCCCACTATTTTTAGGCATATTTACCTTCTTTGTCATGAGTGTAGTCTAATTTAAGGACAAGATCACCAACATTAAATGTGCAAACTTTAACTCATTTGTTATGTTATTTGGCAATATGGGCCTTGTATTGGTGATTATGTTATAAAACAGAGAGATGATGCTATCAAGGAGATCGAGAGCATGAAGGTGAGCTTCACGTAAGTCTTAATCGGGTATGATACCATGAAGAGATATATGGATAGAGGGAAACTCAACTTATAATAAAAGGACTAAGTCAGAATCATAGACTAGAGAGAACGGTATTGCCCTAGTGGCAATACGTACGCTAGTGTAATAGGCCCAAAGAGAAGGTTAGAGATGAAGGTGCTAATATGTGCGAGCTTCATGAATTATATTTTGGAGAATTTTATCAAAAATTTTATTGGTGGCCTCAGCTTAGCCATTACATTATGAATGATAGGGTGTAGGTAATTTGTGAGTGATTTTAAATTTAGCACAAAGCTGTTTGACATCTTTATTTTTAAAATTGCCACTATTGTTTAAAATGATAGTATGAGGGACACCAAAGCATAAAATGATTTGATTAAAGATTAATTTGGATATGGTGGTACCAATGACATTAATAAGGGGCATAGCCTCAACCCATTTGGTGAAATATTACATAGCTATGGTTATAAAGACATGCCCATCTTGAGATCGATGTAATTTGCCTATGAGATCTAATCCCCACATGGAAAATGTCCAGGGAGATTCTACGGTTTGAATTTTGGATGGAGGTGAATGAATTAGATCATCATGAATTTAGAAAGGAGCATTAGGAAATATAGCTTTTACATTGACTAAGTTTGATATTTACCAAAAGGTAAATAGTAACTAGTAATTAGTAAATTAGTTTGTTATGTAGTCATAATATTGTTACAACAATATTATGAACATAGGTTATTTTATATATTATTATTATACATGTATTTTATTAGAGTTTTTGGTTATTGGGTTGAGATAATTTGTAGGGATCTAGAATCCCTTATTATAGGAATCTTATTCCTATATATTTGTAATATAATCGTATTGATTATTCATAATAATTAAAATGTGAGTAAATAATATTTTTATGATTTAATTCTCTGTCTATTACACTTTGCATATATTAAATTATTATTTTGGCTCTTTGAATCTCCAATAGTGGTATCAGAGCAGGTTTAATGGAGATTTAGAAGGAAAAGAAGGCAATGCCGTGATTGCATGTTCACCCTTGTACATGCATTTATGTTAATAAAAGAGCCTTCTTGATTCCTGTCCATCCAACAATTCTGTCGAATTTTCATGCAAAAAGCTTACAATATATAGAAAAAGAGCACACATTTCAACAAAGGAGCCATGAATGATTACCTACTACTCATCTCCTATATCTAGCTCAACATTTTGATCCAAAGGCAGCACAATATATTCTTTATTTGGGAGAATACAAGGACAATGACCAAGCATAAGAAAGCATTTAAGATATTGATTCATATTATATCAAATACTCAATACTTTTTCCATTTCTCCTCTACATATTTGATTCAAAAATTATCAAATCGTGCTCAGCCAAACTTGCCCAAGATTGTTAGTTCAGAGCAGACTTCTACGTGGCATTCAACGTTAGCACAACATCAAAATAGTGTGACAAGTTTCTCTTCACCTAAACTAGGTATTTGAGCTATATATTGAAGGATGGAGGATACACAGAGGATGAAGGTGTTTCAACAACCTCTCATCAGTTGTCAATGATAGGGTCACACCTATGATGTGGTGACATATATAGTATGGTGTGTTTTTCATTTTTTCTGAGTATTTTTCATTTTTGTTGAGCATTTTTTAGAATAAGAACAAAAGAATATGCCTGTTTAAGATTTGTAATGTGTGTGTAATTTCAAACATAATTCCCTAATGTGAAGACATTGTGAAAGGATAGAAAGCACTAATGTAAGTTAGATCATAGATATTGAAAGGGTTTGTGGTAGACTTAGATAAACAATGTTTTTGCAATAGTTACGAGAGTACTACTGTAGAGATCCCATGACTATCTTAATTCTTTATGGAGATGACCCTTAGTGAAATGTCTGTTGTGGTCACATAATATAAATATGGGATGCATTCCTTCACATAATAGTGGTCATATACAATAATATTACGTCAGTAGTATGCAGACCTAAAATTATATGATGACATACAATTCTATTTGTTTTGTTCATGTCAAGGTTTAAACCTATAAAACCATGGGAGGAGTGGGGCTCTCTTTATATCAAGGCCATGAGTCAAATAGGGCATGCTACAAGAGGTGAGCATACTATAAATAACAGTGTGAATATTTTTGCACCATGCAAAAACTATGGGGGAGAATGTTATGAAATATAGATTTTACATTGAGTAAGTTTGATATTTACCAAAAGGTAAATAGTAAATTAGTTTGTTATGTAGTCATAATATTTTTACAACAATATTATAAACATAGGTTATTTGTTAGATTATTTTTTTATGGGTAGGTTATTAGAGTTATTGGTTATTGGGTTGAGATATTTTGTAGCGATATATAATCCCTTATTATAAGAATCTTATTCCTATATATTTGTATTGATTATTTAGAATAATTAGAATGTGAGTGAATTATATTTTTATGATTCAATTCTCTATCTATTACACTCTACGTATATTAAATTATTATTTCAACTCTTTGATTCTCTAACAAGGAGTACACTTTTTAGAAAATTTGATGTCATCTTTTTCAAGAGTGGGCCAAAAGTATCCCATACGCAGGCATTTACAAGTTGTAGCTTATCCACTGTGGTTGCCACCACAAATTCCCCCATGTGCTTATTCAAGAAGAGGAGGAATTTTGTCTTGCATAATACAACAAAGAAATGTACCTTTAACATTGTGATAATATAAGATGTTATATCGAAATACATACTTAAAAGCTTGTTTACAAATGCAGGTTTTTTTGTGAGAATCTAGGTTGGGAGGATAAGTTTGGTATTCCAAAAATTGAATGATGTGTTTGTACCACGGGCTTTTCCAAATGGTGACAACCTCAATGTGGAAGATAAGTGAATCTTGTAGTTTGATATAAGATGGATATTTTCTTATTTGGATAAGAAAGGTGGGATCAAAAAGAACTTGGTGCAAATGAAAAAGAGATGCCAAAGAAGCGAGGTAATCAACAATATAATTTTGATCTCGAAGGATAGGCTTGATGGTGAAAGAAATGAAATATTTGGTGAGAGTAGTTGCAATTTGATGATAAAAAGTGAGATTCTTGATTTTACATTGGTAATCACCATTGACTTGGCGGCAAATGAGTCGGGAGTTACCTAAAGCATACATGTATTGAATATCTAAATCAAGGGTATCTCTCATGCCCAAGATCAAAGATTTGTACTCTACCATGTTATTAGTAATGTCAAATGTTAAACACAAATATAAATGGATGATTTTACCAAGAGGAATCATAAGAATACACCCTATCTCCTTAAAGGAATTTAGCACCATCAAAATAAAGGGTCCAAGTATCCTTGTGTAAATTGACATTAATTTATAGAATTTCTGTGATAACTACTTTTGGTTTAGTAGTATCAGGGAGGATAACAGATTCATCGAGATTACTTGATTCAAGATTAGTAGTGAAGTTATGGAAGTAATCTATAAGAGATATGGCTTGGTTGAGACCTTCAATATAGAGAATATTATCATCATGAAGACTATCTCGGAGGTGGTTGGTAGTGAGTATAGGAGTTGCAACAAGTTTATCAATGATGATTCCTTTGACAACTTTTTGAGCAATAATTTAGAGATCAATTTTCATGAGGAGGACCATCCACTTGCCAATTCTGTCTCCAAGAAGGAAGGTTTTGGAGAAGAAATAATGAAGGAGATCAAAATGGATGATGACATAAGTGGTCTGATAAAGTATAAAATGTCAAAGTTTTTCTAATGTAAAATATATGGTGAGGTAGTCACGTTTGAATTTTGTGTAACATTTCTCATAATCAATGAAGCCTCGACTGATTTAGTAGATGACATATTCTTTTTCAGTGTTATCTTGTTGGGTAGAAGTATATAGTATTAAAGGTTGATCATTTGAAGGTGGATGAAGAATAGGTGGGTGAAGCAATGATTATTCCATATTATCAAATGATTTTTAATAGTGATCCATCTATTCTAAAGCATTACCTTTCTTAAGAAGAGAATTGACAGAGTGGATACGATAAGCCATTTTGAGGATGAATCGTCTAATTACCCCAAGTTTACCAAGATAAGTGCGAATGCTTGAAATGGATCAAGGGATAGGCATGTTGATGATAGTGTTAATATTGGTAGGGTCAACATCGATGCCATAGAGAGAAAATAAGAATCTTAACAATTTTCTAGATGTAAAACTGAACACACATCTGTAAGGATTTAGTCTAACTTTGTATTTAAGTAGAGGGGCAAAGATAATGGCAAGATCAAAAAGATGAGTCTTGTGAAATTTAGACTTAGTAATGAGGTCATCCACATAGGTTTCTAAATTTTTTTAGATAAGATCATGAAAAATATAAATCATTCCTCATTGATAAGTAGCTCTGACATTTTTTAGTCTGGAGGGCATTTTAACATAACAATAGGTTCCCCATTCCATGGTGAAAGTTATCTTAAGTTGGTATTTAGGGGAAATGTGAATTTGGTTATAGCTCGATAAGATTTTCATAATAGACAACATTTCATAACTAGCTATGGAATCAATAATGGTATCTATTTAAGGTAGAAGAAAATTGTCCTTGGGACAAACAAGATTAAGATTACAAAAATTAATGTAAATGCGAATGACCATGGTGACTTTTTTCCAAATAGGGACTATATTAGAAACCCATTTAGAATAATCCACTGGTTTGATAAATTTAGCATCAATAAATTTTATAATTTCTTTGTGACATAAGGTAAAAACCTCAAGTGGAAATTTTCATTGCTTTTGATGCACATGTTTGGCATTAGGATAAATGATGATATTATGCATCACAATGCTAGGGTCAATACCAGGCATGTCCTAATAGGACCAAATGAATATCTCATGATATTTATCAAAAAATAAACTCAATCTATCATTTTCATCAAGTGTGAGTTTATGAGAAATTGTAATTGGTCGAGGGCATGCTGGAGTACCATATTCAATGTGAGTAGTTTCTTTGATAAGCATAGCATTGCCATCTTAGAAGTGGTATGGTGCATTAGGTAAATAATAAATTAGATTAGATTTAGGATCAATGATAGTGATGAAGTTTCTGAAATAAGGATATTTATTTTTGAAATTCCCAAGTTTGTGATGTTACCGAGGAAGTTGAGTTTATCGAGCATGAAGTAATTCAAAGATGGATTCATTGCTAGGAAGAGTGAGAAGAGGACCATAATACTCAATGTCTACTTTGAGATCAAGAATTTGATTACCATGACCATCATATTTAGAATGTATTTGATAGACATTTATGGCCTCGACATCTAATGTAATATCAAGAGTAAGAGGAGTAGATTGATCGTATGAGATTGGTGTATCATTAATTTCTTTGATTGGGAAAGAATCAGATGTGATGATGGTATTTTTAGGTGGTAGAGAAGATGCAAGAATTTTCAAGGGTTTATAAGGTAGGATTTGTTTTACCACACATGGAGTATCAAGAAGTGGAGAATTAACAGGAGGTATATGACCTTCAAGAGCTAATTCTGAATCCATAGAAATGGTGTGAACATCTCAATTAGAAGCATGTATTTGAGCTAAAGTTTTTTGATAATGTTGAACATCCAAGTCTCGAGATTGAGCTTGGGCCATGATGTATTTATCATCATAGGTTGGAGAAATAATACATGCTTGAGATTTAGGGGGAGTTTCAAAAGGTGAAATTTTGAGGTCACTGAACCTATGTGGAGACATGATTAGAGGAACTTAGAATAATTTGGCCACTCCATAGTCATTGCATGTGAAGGTGTCTTCTGGGTAAGAAGGTTCCTGAGCATTAAATGGAGGGTGAAGTAGTGATCTCATTAATGAGATGAATAATGTGATCATGAGGTAATAAATAAGGAGGAAGTCACACTGAGATTTAAGGAGGTAGATAAGTAGTGTTACAAGTATGTTGCAAGTCATTAGGTTCATCATCATCTGAATCAATGAGAGTGACCTGTAAGCCTAGATTGATGTTGATGAATTCAAGCAAAGGGAGCATTATTGATGGTAGGAATACAATATTGATAATTTGGATTAGGAAGTTGAATACTCCAGGGGTTGGTATCGGCCTCATGCTTATACCATTTGCTGTTATGTAGGATTTTGATGCATTAGCTATTGAAAGAGGTGATGGCCCTCATTATATGAGTCTAAGGGTGACCGAGGAGTATGTTATATAAGATAAGGGAAAATAAAGGACCATAAGTTTAGTTTGAATGGTCTTAGGTTTGATTGTGAGAGGAAGCCAAATTCAACCAAGTGGATTTTGATTAGTTTTATCAAATCCATGACAGGTAAGGTAGGTTTGCTTGAGATGATCCTTATTATGGCCAAGTTGTTGGATGAGCCATAAATATGTTACATTAATACCAGACCCTTAATCAACTAAAACTTTATGAATAAGGGTAGTATTAATGTCTATTTTAATGAATAAGGGTGGATCATCAGTGTAAAAAAGGATTTCATCATTAATCATGTCCTCTTCAAGAAATTAAATAGAAGGCTTGGAAGAAGGACAAATGGACTCAATGGTATGTTCATTGGTAGGTTGAGGCTTAATAAAGTGTGGTTCTCCATATATATAAAATGCTTCTTCAATTTCTTTTAATTTTTCCATAAGTAACGTGTGGTGGTAAGGGGAACTATGAACTAGATCCATAAGTGGAATTTTTCAAGGCATGGAGTTAAGTTCTTCGAGAAAGCTTCAATGATATTTAGAAGAAGAACCAGAGTGAGGCTTAAAAGGTAAGGTAGATTTTGAAGGAATGGAAGTTGTTGGGGGTTCGGAAGAAAGAGGTGGTTCTTCAAGGGCTTTCAAAGATAATTTAGTGGTTGTAGTATCTTTGAGAATTGTTCCTCCAAATATGGTCTCTTAGGTTTTATGATAGGATCTTTGTGAGCTAGTTTACGATGGTAATTGACCTTAATTGCATTAACATACTACCAATTTTTATAATATTGGTCATAGTCAACATCAATAACACAATCATCCTTGGTATTTTGTTGAGGATTATATGTGGAAAAAGATTTTTGGTGATTAGAAGAAAAAGCTTTGGTAGTTTGTCATTTTTGAAAAATAGTATTGTACTCTTGACGATGAAGTTAGATCATGGATTCGTGATTGAAGGAATCACTAAGCATGTAGGAGACAACAAATTTAGTAATCCCTCAACAAGTTGCATGGGAATGATTAATGTTGGTGTGGAACCAAAAAAATTGATTAGGGTCATATCATTTAGGAGGATTATTAGGATAAGAAAGGGTTTAGATGGTGATAAGAATTGATTAATTTACTACATAATTAGGGATATGTGACAAGATAGGGGATTATCAGATTTGGCAACTCCTAGTTTGGTTTGAGGACTATTAATGATGATGGAATTAGTAGAAGTTTGAAAATATCCTTTGAAGAGTTTAGTATTAGGTTCAAATTGCTTCATGAGGAAGTCTTGACATTTACTTTGGTCAAGAGATTCGTTAAAAATTTGGGGACCAAAAGTTTGAACCTTACATTGAAGAGGAGTTAAGGTAGTGATAAATAGTTTAAACAAATTATCATCAGTCATGTTATGGTTAGATTTATGGGATAGATATTTCCATCATTTGATAAAATCATGAGTTGATTCAGTGGGAGATTATTTAGCATTGATGAAATGGCTAAGGCAATTGTCAAGGTCATTATGTTGAAACTCCTTAACTAGAGGATTGACCAAATCCTCAAGTTGCCAAATGGAATGTTGGGGAAGTTGGTTGTACCATTCCAATACATTGCCAGTGAAGGTTTTAACTAGAATTTTAGTTGTGGCAAAAGTATTAGTTTGGATCCACTCTTTATAAATATTGTTAAAGGCTTTGAGAAAGGATGCAGGGTCTTTAGTCCCATCATATTTGATAGTTGGAGATGTATTACCAATATAAATGGATACAATAAAAGGAGATAAAGGCTCATTTTAGATATTTTGAAGCATTTTTAAATTCATAATAGGTTGAGGAATAACATTTTCTGAGGCATCTCTAAGAGGTGGAGGAATAAAATTTGGATTGGCTTGAGGATTGAGAGCCAGAGGTTGATTATCCATATTTATTAAATGATGTTGTAATTGCATCATTTAAAAGGTGTTAGAAGTTTGCATTATGTTCTTTTGTTGTATGACTTGTGCAAGAATTTGAGTCATATCAATTGGTGGGTTGGTGTTTTTAGGAGAACTCCTTGAGTTGGTATTAGGGGGAGGGTTATTAGAAGGTGGATTACCAATGGGATTGTTGGATAAACTTGTGTCAATTGCTCCCACATTATGTTGAAAGGTTTGAAGATGGGAATTGTCTTGATAGGTACAAAAAGGATCAAATTCACCTACTTCATCTTGAAGCGTGATTTGAACCATATTACAATCCACAAACGAAGGAGGGAAATAGGTGCTCTAAGAGTGAGGGTTCTATTGGGATGAAAAGAAAGGGAGAAATGAATATCCCATATAGTATCTAAATAGATTCAAGTTGTCTAAGAAGATTATAATATGGGACTTTATGATGATTGAGGAAATGAATAAAATGTTGAGGAAAGAGAAATAAAGGACTAAGTTGTATAGACAGGAGAGCTAAGAAAGTAAAGACAATAATAAGAGTACAAAGTCAACTAGGTTGACTTAATACTACTGGATAGGGTCTGAGAAGAGTACAAAGTCAAATATGTTGAATTAGTATTGTAATCAAGAAAAAACATAGTCTGATAAAGATACAGAGTTGACTAGGTTGACTTAATAATGTAGGAAAGGTAAAAGATAGTCTGTAAGAGATGGTGTCGAACAAAAAGATAGTGTGTTGAAACATGGAAATATATTTGTAATGTAATTGATATAAGAAATGAAAGTAAGCACACAAACAATTAGATCAATGAGAATGATCCAATTAACACACAACACAAAACCTTACACCAACAATGTCCAATACAATTTTTTGCATTACAACATACAATGAGTAGAGAGCAAATAGTCAAATGAAGAGCAAATGCTAACTAAGTGGTCATCCTAAATATTTTTAGATTATTATAAAGTATTATTTTAAGTATGATAGGGAAGTTATCTAAAGGTAGGGAACTAGAAGGCAATCTACGGATGGTTTTAGGATGTTTAGGCTGAAAGGGATATGTGTTGACAATGGTACTGGCTTGGTATTGGGGCCTACCCCCTCACATCATAATACCACAATGAAAAGTGTGATGGGTGATTTGTCAATATATAACATTAACCACATGTTTATACTTGGTTAGAAACCAAGTCAACTTCCCCCTTGGTGATGAAATCCAAGTAGGTAGGCCTTACGTAGATAAAATTTTAAATGTATTTTGAAATAATGTGATTTTGTAGTGTGTGAAAAAATATAAAAATAGTGAAACTAAATGGTATATTGAAAAACCACCTAATTAGACTATGTGATCTACTCTAAGCATGCAAACAGATGAAAAAGAAAGTGTGAATTAATTACTAGGGTATAGTTATTAATTCCTAATTTAAGCATGGTACAAAGTCAGTTTAGATGACACTGTATGCAAAAATAAAAAAATAGAGTTAATATGGTCTCCACTATACTGTAGAAGCAATATTCCTTAAGAAATAAGTTTATTAGGTCGACTTAGTCTTTTAGACAGAAGATAGACTATAGAACTAGGTTGACCAAGTCGAGCCAAGCTTGTTGTAGGATTTTAGTTTTGAAGACTACAAACTTGTGCAAAATAGAATTATAATGAAGAATTGAATTGAAAGAAAGAGAAAGAAAGGAACCTTGGTGGGTTGGAAGATGCTAAAGACCGTGAAATTTTTATTGAAGTGCCTTGAATGCTGCTTGTAAGTTTTGCCAACTATGTCAACCTAGTTCTATAAAACCCTATTTTTTAAAGCCTATTAAGATGACTGAGTCAACTTGGTCAAAGTTATCTAGAAACTAACTATAATACTAAATCGATTTGCATGACTAAGTTTGTTATTCTATATGTATGAGACTAAGTCAACCTATTTGACACATTCTATTATCTATAACTAAATAAAAGTACTATGTCAATCTATTTGATCCAATAACCTATATCTGATGAAGACCTACATAGAAAGAATAAAGTCATTTTGATGCAAATGTGTGTTAAACTTGCATATAAAAGTCATAAATATACCAACCTGGTCGACCTAGTATTGGAAATATAGAAAAATAATTAAATGATAGAAATGAAAACATGTGAAATAAAACCTACAAGGTTTAGATTAACATTGGGTTCACTAGAATGTATGCAATGGGAAATGCATCAGATATACAAATCAATCCTATCTCAGAATAGATAGATCCTGCTTACACTTTCGATTGGGGATACATTAGATAATTGAGGTCATGACCAATATGGATATGCTAGACTTAATCAAGGGATCTATTTTCACAATAATATAACTAGGGAGGGTTCCAAAGCCTCTAGTCAAGTAAAACTATGAAATAACCCTAACTAGGTCCTATATTTTCATATTCACTATACTAATAATAAGTAAAGCAAAAATTTAATCTAGTGCTCACCAAAGATTATGTAATAAGTTTAGGGGGGTTAGTAAACATAAAAGTAGACATGCATAAGAGAATCCTAATTAAGCTATGTATAGGTAAGACCCTAATGCATGGAGTGAGTGAATATTATTCAAAAACCATTACTTATGCTACTTCTATCTATTAACAAGAGGAGCAAAATTAGAGATACTTACATGGAAGATGAACCCATTGAGACTCAATCTCTCCCTTGGCCAAAGGTGCTTCAAAAGAGGTTGTTGTGGTTTATAAGGATCACTAGGAAACACCAAAGCATCCAAGGCTTCTCCACAAGACTAGATTCTTCTCCAAGTAGAAACCTTAAGCTAAGACTCTTCAAGTAGAATGGTAGAAGAGTGGATTGTAAAGAAGCACAAATGAATAATAACTCTTGCCTACTCTCTAATAATGGTGAAATGGATGTGTTTAAATAGGTGGATTTAACCCTAAACCCTTCCAAAATTTTTGGCTGACAAGGTCAACCTGATCGACCTAATATCATAATTCACAAAAACTAATCAGGTCATGGACTAGGTCAGCCAGGGGTTGACCTAATCCCTAATAAGTTTTGTCAATAAGAATACAAGGTCGATATGGCCAACATAGTCATGCAAACAGTCAAAAAGGGGTTTAATTTAGAAAAAGAGATATTGAAGGTGGTAAATGACTAGAGGATCGTGTAAAATAAGAGGCAAAGCTTAGGGGAATGTGTTTAGGAGCTGGTTGGATTGGTAATAAGTGGCAATAAGGGATAACAATCTTGTGAAGCACCAATGGTCTACCCACCCCTTTATTGGTACACCCCTTAGGCCATGCACTTAGATATATTGAAACTCTATAGGTTCTTGCAAGATATAAAGCATCAATAATTGATAAAGTTTGAAAATATTATGTGTATACACAATCAAGTTTGCTTCATTTTGAAATAATTTGAATATATGCCCCCATTTTGAAGTGAGGGATAAAGACATGTATTGAAATCACTTATCTCAAAATACAATGTTAAACACCCCATATGTTAATAAAATAATATAGTTGAAGTGTCAATATATTGAAATAATGCCACTAAAATTTGAATATAGATGATACCAACAAATTGTTTTTGAATATATGAATCATGTAAAAGTGTTATTATAACTTATGAAAGATAGTACCATTTTAAGCACAAAATATAATAGTATGATACCATAATTGGAAAAATAATATGGGAACAAATAGCATGTCCCACATGTAATATCATATGCACCCAAATGGGCTAAATATAGAATTGAGAACACACACATGTAACATGCCCCCATATATGCATGGTAAAGATCATGACAAGTAGGCACCAAATAATAATAATAATAATAATAATAATAATAATAATAATAATAATAATAATAATAATAATAATAATAATAATAATAATAATAATAATATGCATTATAGACATCATGGATATAATCAATGAATAAAAAAATAGACCAAAAATGTTAGTGACCACACCCAAGTTAATGAAACATCAAGTTAGTAAGACCACACAATTATGGGGACTCACACAACATATTGTCTATAGGCAAGGACACACAAACAAGCAAACACATGCACATGCAATAAATTATTCAAGTATAACAATCAATACAACCATATACCAATCACATTAAATATATCCATGTAATATATATAAGATGTAGATACTAGCATGAGATGTAGTAACTAATTTAATATAGTTGAAACTGATAAAGGATAAACAAAGAAAGATATCACCATGCAAAATATATTGAATGGTAATGCCCCGAAGATAAGACATGCTGATAATGAAAATGTCCTCGCAGGATAAGAGCAAATAGTGTGAAGTACAATATCATGTAACCTATGAATATGTATAACACCCAATCAAGAAATACCATGAAAAACATGTGTAAATCATAGATATGAAAACCCATTTAATATTTAACCATGTAAAAAGTAATGTTTTTGAATTTTTTAAAATTTTAGTGCTTTTGAATTTCATAAAAATGACATCCTATCCATTTGATGGGGAAATTATATAGATGGCATATATAATAAGTATGATAACATATTGTGACAAGATGTCAAGTGATGTGTAGGGCATAAGAACCAATTAATATTATAATTCAAGGCACATATGTATAATAACTCCTAAAGATAATAGTATCATGTCATGATCAAATGATATAGATGAAGATGTGGCAATGCCCATAAGTGAATGGATACTAAAGGATGATGATGTACATAGAGAAGACCACATGCCCCACAATATATGTGAACTCAATAGTAGAAAGATATGGCAATAAATATACCATGAGTGATGACCTATCACGTGTCATGATATGTTTAAGATATATAATATGAATAAGTAATGTAGACCTATAAGTGAGAGGGGTATAATAGACTCTATATGCAATATATGTCAATAAGAAAAATGTGTGGCTATGATTCCCCTATAGGAAAATATATGAAATAATATATGAACCATGGGTTCCATGCCCCCATTGGGTGAAGATATGTGATATAATAAATGATGGTACCATGCCCCCATATCATAACAAGAATGTATATGATGCCCCTATATAAAAAGATAAGATTGTTAAAGCACAAATATGGGTAAGGTGACCTCTAGAAACATATAATATGATCAATAAGAAAAAAATGTGAGTAAAATTCCCCATAGGAAAATATAAAATCATGTATGAATCCATGTTTTTAATTTTTTAGTAATGTTTAGAAGAATATAAAGTAGGACAAGAGGGAATGGGGCCACACATGAGAATGAGAGGATCAAGGATAAAAAACTAGAAGAATAAGATAAGAAGGATTCTAAGTAACTTATGGATTCCCTCAGAATATAATGCATGTTATGACTAAAGGTCCTGATAGATTTGTTTTCATCATCGAGAAACCAATGCAAGTGCTGAGAATGGGATTAATAATCAAATGGTCAAGGCTAGTGAAACACAATAAGAATATGGAACAAATGTCTATAAGAAAATCTATGAAAATAGAAAGCAAGTGCTAATGTGAAATAAATAAGATATAAGAATGTAATCACTCGCTTAGAGGTACCACATGTAAGGCACAACATATAGAATACAAAATCTATGTAAAAGACTATGGTATAATAATAATGCTCAAATATTAGTCATAGAAATATGGATGGTAAGATACCAAGATGTAATGTATAGATAAACATCAATCCTAAGGCAAGTGATATAACATTTACTCATTCAATGTATTAACGATATCCAATAAATTCATCTAGACATCCATGTACACAATTAAGATATGTATACTTTATGTGAAGGAAAAAAGTAAGATGCATGATATATGTAAAGTAGATCAATAAAGTAAATGGAGAAAAGACTAATAATAATGTCAACATGTAGTAATTATAGTTTATAGGAGTTCATAACCATTTATAACCTGAATATCCTACATATTATGTATTCAAGTACATAATAAGAAGCACTTGTGAGAACATGGTCTATAAGATAGATAAAATATGCATGATACACATATTATGACTAAGAGAAAGGCCCAGAAATATTTTATACTTTTTCATCTTTTATGAATGTTTTTGTATTTTAAAATTTTATATATTTTTGTATGTTGATGTTGCATGCATATAATAAGTTATGTATAATTATGTATCAATGAAGCACTAGATTTATGGATGGCTTGTGTAAATGTATATAGGTATGTATATTCTATGTATATCATTATAGTCACAAATTCATAGATATGATAAACTAAGTGTCAAGAACAAGCAATCAATAAGAAAATATATACTAGATCATGAACAAGATAATTAACATGAATGATGAGGCATAAATATGATGATTACTTCAAAGAAGTAAGAGTCAATTGTACAAATATGTAATCTACAATGGAACTATAAATATGTGATAAAACTCTTAAGTAGATGACTAGGTGTACTAAAACTAAATGAAATAAAATAAATTAAAACATAATTATAACACAAAAAACTATCATAAGATGTATGCATTGGACCCATGATGTGGGTGATTAAATCTACCTAATAATGTAGTCTATAATATTAGAATCTAAACTACAATAGTTGGATGAATCACTCGATGTATTTGAAAAATGCTTAAGAGATGTCTGATAGTTCTCATTATTTGCATGATTAATATGTATATAATGGAATACATGATCCATGGAAGACTATTTAAAAATAGATTATGATGAAATGATTGGCATAGAATTTAAATCGACCTAAAGACATGGAAGTTGCAATTTTGTATATATTGGAGGTATAACTATAGGAATTTGAGCTTGAGGGGCTCACATAATAAGGATGATGTGTCAGATTTAAAAATTATATGTGCATATGATGATTCTAATGTTTTATGAGTGGCATTACACTAAGGTAAATAGTATTCACTTTTTTAGGTGCACTAGGTGGACAAGGAATATGTTTCTCATAATGTGAGCCATGAATAGTGTGAACTCACTATCATGCAAAAATTTGACACAATTATGTATTATTGATGGTATTACTTTCAATTTATTAAGTAAATGGTGTCTAAGAAATATATTATATGATCCTAAATCACTTATAACATATAACCACATTAGGCACATCCTAGGACCAATTGTGAGTGGAAGTGTAATAACACCTAAGGGTGTATGCTCATGTCCACCATAACTACACAATGTTTTGGTTACACTACATAAGTCTTTGTGAGTATAGTCTCAACTAGATAATAATGACATCAAAATAATATTGTCAATATATCCATTATCAACCATAATGTCATGTGTGATAGAATAATGGTAGTTAACATACCCATGTATATATATCAAACCATTGTTTAATTCATCATTAGGTATTTTGTGGTCATAAAATGTGATAGAAGTAGTTTACTTTTCTCATCTCAAACCCATGCCAATGATATTATAAATATCATGCTCATGTTGCATTGTAGAATCATTTATAGATGTTTCCATATGCTGATTGTTTTCTTTTAAGTGTTATGATTTGGCAATGGATTGTTAAATATTTAGAAGTTCTGATTAGGTGTTGCTACTGATTCATAGATTTTAGAGTTATGGCCATCTACCAAAAATGGTGTTACTATTATTAGGTCTTGAATTTTATGACACAATTTGAAACATCTATTGGTTAAAGGTCCCGAGGCATGATGATAGTCATAAAATAAATTGGGATCATAGCCTTTAGGTACTAGTTGAGTTTCATCTCGTTGAAATGGTTTGGGTAAATGTACAACATTACATTCAAGTAGCATATTTAAAATCTAATAAGGTGGATATGATAAAGGTGTAAATTCTATTATTTTTCTTATAAGTTGTAAATGTAATCCTATATTGTGCTTGTAAACTATGTTGATAGTCTTGGTCTCATTCTTTGCTTGAAAATTAGGTGTATATTAGTCTTAGGTTGGAATGTTGATTTTCCCTGATATTTGGGAGCATTAGATGTTGAAGAAATTGATATATAATTTAAATTTTAAACTCAATTTTTCACAAGGTGTGACAAAGGTCATCAAATTAATTATATTTGATAAATATAACCTTGTATTTGAGAGGATTGAATAAACTATTTGAGAATACAATTTTAAGCTCAAACTAAAGAAGTGCATGTGACATCTTGGTAAGCATGGTTTTCAATTTAATCACTTTATTAACAATGCATTTAAGTCCTTGTTTGAGCTAGGAAATTTGTGAAAAAGTGATGTTTTGACTAATGCTTATCAAAAAATACACTAAGAGGTCAAGTAGCTCATAATATCTATGCATAGATATTTTAGGCAAATAATAGAACCAATATAAAGCATATCTTATGAGGCTTATAGGAAAATTTTTGGTCATGATAAGTTAGTCATCATGATATCATATACAAAATTAAAATAAGGTTTTTATGTGTTGAGACATATCCCCATTTATAACAAATGTTATAAACTTGTGAACATGAAATTATGGAGACAAAGTATGAATAGACACTTATTTAGCCAAAAAATTATGTAATGTGTCCAAAGATGAAATCATGTGGCTAGGTTTGGTATATGTTTGCAATAATTGTAAAAATTTCACCTTCTTGTCATTGAGTTGTTGTTACACAATTGATTAATTAGACCTTCCACTAGATGTAGGACTATCATTGATATTAGCATGTCCAAGACCAAGAGAATGGAAATATGAAATTTTTGGAGGCACATCGATCTTTGGATTACTAGGATCAACTTTAGAGTCATTAGGTGCTATAGTGTCAACCAAAGGTGGTGTTTTACTAGGTGGAATATTTTTATGAGGATCAATAGTATCACCTAATAATATATAATGTTGCTCATGTAAAGGTTTCTTGTTTCTAAGCTCTTATTTTCTATCTTTCATTTATTGCAATATTTGTTCTACATATCTAAGATTTGTTGAATTTCAATTTTAAAAATTTATATATTATCCACCCTATGTAGATAAAATTATTTGGGATGGTTAGGGTACTTATAGGTTTCATAGTCACTATAACAAGTCATAATGAGCATCTTTTCAAAAAGCGGTTGGGCATGTGCATATATACTTACCATATAAGTATTATCATCACAAGTAGTAGCCATGGATAAAAAATTTAAGACAAAAATATGAATATTAGATTTGAAATAAAAAACCCTAAGAGGAAAGATAAATATTTAAAAACTTTAGGATGAATGTTTGAAAGAGTCGAGGTTCGCCATTTATGTTTACCCTAATTATGGTTTTAAACAAAATAGGAATAACACAATTTTAATTAAATAATTCTAAGCATACATCCATGAAAATATAGAATTCATAACCATGAAATATTATGGGCTCAAGCAATAATGAAAAATGCAACATATGAAACTAGGCTATACAAAGTAAATATAATAGGATAAGAAATGATCACACCTGGTTTTTATTCTAGGTTTCTGGAATTATAGAATAAGTGTGCAGATTATGTAGATCCTATTCATAAAATTTGAAACTTTAAAACCTCTTATGGGTAGACATAACTTGGTCAGAATCACACTCATAAGGTATACTTTAATGTTGTCTAGTCTAAATTATGCAGGGATATGTAAACTTATTTTTATATCACTAGTGCATTATCTCTTTTATGATGTTCATATACCTTCACTTCAAAAAATTTATAATCATAATGTGTATAATTAATGTTATTCCTTTTTGACATATATTGGAGCTCCAAATAGCTATGGAGTCAGTAAACTGCTGAAGTGGTGTTGTAAACCACATATACTGCATGCTTGAAATCATACCTCCATGTAGTTCTATGAGAGTGTGGATGGAATAGCTTGAGTGATGGTTTTGAACCTATTTTCCATATAAGTAATAAATGTGCCTATATTCAAGATAATACCTCATTTTGGCATAAGGGGAAAGATGAAAGACCAAGAATAATAAATTCATCACAGTGCGTAAGATGTGATTCAATGAAGCTAAAATTAAGTAGGAGAAAATTATTTGATGCTTGTCTATAGGATTGACCTTTGATGTTATATATTATTTATGTACTAATTCTATTTATAATTAATTAAATTACTTGAAATGACCTTGTATATATAGGTTGATCTAGGTTAAGCTACATGCATTAGCCAGCTTTAGAATTGACAAGGGGTGAGATTAAAGGTGCACAATCAACATCAATGGGAAAAATGGCCCACAAGGAAAAAAAAGATAATCATGCAAAAGGAACTTGTTTAACATAGATAGACCTGTATAGAATATGATTTTGACCTAAAGATGACACATGCTCTATTTTTGAGGCAAAGCTTGATGACATGTGATATATACTTTATTATGAGTGTTCGACAATGATTTTTAGGATTAAGGGATAAATGAGACCTTAATGGGACTGTAATGGACTAAGAAAAATGTCAATATGTATAAGTTTTCCAAATATGATAAATTGGGATTAAGACATTAGGAATAAGGATCTTGTGCCAAATTTAGGCGTTAAAAAAAATCAATACTACCAATATTATTGTATATCTTCTATGGGGAAAATTTATGAAATAAACATTTTAATTTGATAGATTCACCATTTCACTTGAAGCTTATTCATATTTATCAAAATTCATTTAAAAGTCTTTACCTCTTTTATCTCTATTAACCCAAGTAAGATTAGTTCATCAACAAATTGAAGATGAGTATTTGGCTCATCATCCAGGAAATGTTTTGCCCCCCTTATCTTACCCTTGGTTTAAATACTTTGAGAATTATCCCAAGTGATTCTGTCATATTAATATATAATCAATGAGATATAGGAATTCCTTGTTAAATCCCATGAAATTAAAAAAAAATCCACATGACTTCAATATACTGGTGCTATGAAGAAAACCTCAAAAACACAACTCATTATCCATGAAATCTAGTCTTCAATAAATCCTAAAGCACACATAATTTTATTTAAGAAAACCCATTTAACCCTATCATAAGGCTTTGTAATATATATATATATATATATATATATATATATATATATATATATATATATATATATATATATATATATATATATTAACATCATTAATTAATTTTTAAATTTGAGTGAATATAAAATCTCATGAGTCATAATCACCCCATCCAAAATTTTCCTATTTCTAAATAACCCTACTTGTTCTTAAGAAATATTGGATGATAATAATATCTTTAATATCTTATCTATAACCTTGGATATAGCCTTCTATACTATGTTACATAAATAAATTGGTCTAAAATCAATAAAGTGTTGGAAGTACAATGACTGAGAAGGGGGGTGAATCACTCTTCAAAAACATTCATTCAATTCCACTTAACATTAATGAGCCATTCATACAAACATATCGAGCAATCAAAATAAAAGCAACCATACATATGAACATGAAATACAAGAACACATCTCATATGTGGGAAAACTTCAAGGGGAAAAAACACACTGATCTCTAAAAATAGACTATAATCCTATAGGATAAAAACCAAATTTAGTGAAGCACCAACTGCACATGTAACACCAACCCTAAGTAGCCAAGCACCCACTTGAATAGGCTTTAGCAAACATCCTCTTGCAAAGAGGCACCAAACCCTTAGATGGCTCAACACCCACTCAGTCACTTGATTGATTTTATCACCTTTAGAACACTATGTTTCTCAACCAACAAATTATGACCAACTCTTCAACTCTTCACACTCTTATCCCACTCAAATTGCCTTCTAGGCATCTTCGCTCAACTAGGTCTCTTCAAGACTGATTAGGTCAATGAAATTGATCTTAATATGTATACACACTGTAATATATTAATTAAATATCCTCTAAACTTATCTAAGGGTCTAAAAGACCTCATTATTCTTGATAATCTTCTATCTCATTCGCTCCTCTATCCAATACCCTTTCTTGCCCAAATAGGCCTATTAGACCTTGCTTTCATACAAGCCTCATGCTCATACACACCTTGGTCAAAAACACACACTTGTCCACTTATATTGGATACATAATAGGCCTTATAAATTTTTACAAGAATAATCAATCACAATCTTATGTTGGTCACAACTCAATAGGCTACATTCCTTATTTAGGTCTCATGGAGACCTATTAGGCCTTCTTAGACACACATTACACTTTTCTTTCCTTGGAACACTTTTAAATTATAAACATGGAATGAAAATATCATATAACAATAAAATATACCCCCAATAATTTTTTCTATTCTCAATAATAAATCTTACAATAAATCACTTCTTGAAACCCCTCATTAGTACTCAATTCTATTAGGCTTGTGTACACCAAAAATCTTCCTTTCAATACGAAAGCTCAAACTCATTTAATATACTCAAAAATGATAAATAAAAAAATAAAAAAATAAAAAATAAATAAATGAACTCAGGGTCATAACCATATTATTTAAACACTTCAACTCAGGGCAAAAGGGCTTAAACTCATCTCTTTAGTATGCTCATTCAGAACTGATAGAACTGTCAAAAACTAGTCATGAAACTACTTGACATCCAACACCTAAAAGGAAAATTTTAATGATTATTAATAAATTAAAAATATTATATAAAATATTTATAATAACCTTAAACATAAAATCCATAATATGTAATATCAAACATTGGTCTTGCAGACCAATCTCCTAACCTTATCTCACACAATCTTACTTGAACTAGACAAGCCATTTTAGCTCAAATTTTAAACCTATTACAATGACTTCAAATATTTTAAAAATCATGAATAGGAATTTAAAGTCACAAAAAACAACACCATTCACTACATTACATCACTCTTTCAATAAATTACACTCAAATCTAAATTTTCATCATTATAATTTGCTTACTCAGAACTGCCAAGACTATAAAAAACATAGTCATGAAACATTGACCTTATATCATCTATATAGTACTTAAAAAGAATTAAAATTAATTAAAATTGTATTATGACAATACAAAACATATTCAGATATAAACATAATATGGTATAGTGGTAACTATTAGTCTTACAGACCAATTTGTTGACCTCACTACACACAGACCTCATTGAGCTAGACAAGCCATTTTGGCTTCATCATTTTCACCACTTACACTATATTTAAAATAATAAAATACATGGAAATGAATTATAAGTCATCAAAAATTAATTAATTCACTTTAATCCATTAATATACCCTAAAAACACACTTATAACCAACTTCTCATTATTACCTAGGTTTTGCACAATGTGCTCTATTAGGCCTGTTAGCGACTGACCTACTTGGATCACCAAAATGAGAAACTTAAGGAATATAAAAAATAAATAAAACACCATGTAAATAAAATACAAGTCTCTAAATTTTACATCTAATCATTTTCAAACTTTATCCAATACAACTTTTGATAGCTACAATAACTTCTTTAGAAACAAGCCTGTATCTTCACATTTTCTCTCTCATCTCTCTAAACACCACCACTTGAAGCTAATTATAAGAGTAAAATAAAATATTCAAACACTTAATTAGGAATACCAATCCATTCTTGGAAATTTTTATCAACATATTCAATGTTGGGTCCTTATTAGGGTTCTAAGAGGGTTTAAACATGTCTACAGTGTTAATAATTGTTCATAAAGCATAGCCCCTCAATTCAAAAACTTATGACTAAAAATTTCAAATAGGAACCTTAAAAATATCTAATTAATATATTAGGTTCCCATGAATTTTTTTATGAGATAATGAACACAAAAAAATCCTTCTCAGATTGAGAACCCTTCATTCTTAGCACTTGAGAGACCTCCAAATACCTTTTCATGCCTTTTCCTTCACACTATGACCTAAAAATACATGAAAACACCTGAAAAAATAAATATATTGGAATCAAAACCAATGAAAGGGGTGTGAATAAGTGTACATACTTTAATTTCAATTCCATAGATCATTTAATAGACTTTCAAACCAATCTAGTAAGCAAGCAATACATAGAGAAGTAATCACATAGGAAATAAGCAAGATATAAAAACATGAACACCATATTTATGTGGGAAACACTCATGGAGAATGAAATCCACTGAAAAAAAAGTTGGAATAATATCTTATAAGTAATGATTCAACATTTAGTGAGGCATCAACCCCACAAAGAGCACCAATCCCTCACTAGTTAGGCACCAACCCAACTAGTCCTTTAGCAAGTTACAACTTACAAGGAGGATCCAACCCCATAAGTGACTTGGAAACAACCCAAAAAATTCAAGGACACTTATGTAAGCTTCAACCTGAAAGGCAGCTCCAACTCCCTCTTGACCAAGCATCAACCCAACCAAGCCAAGCTTAATCACTTCAAAACACCTTGTTGCTCTCTTAACTAATGGTGATCTATTCTTCAGCTCTCTCTCTTCTCTATCCTCTCACAAAATAATTGTAATATAATTGGAACACACTTATAATTAATTTAATTATTTTATCTCACCTCATTCAACTCACATCACCCTTCTATCCCTCTCACACAACCTTCTAGGCTCACTCGCTTAACATGCCTCTTTTAGGCTCATTAGGTTAATTGACCTTTTCATCTACTTTAAAAATATCTGATGGATGTTCATGAATGACACTCTACCTCTCCCTTAATCTATAAATTAACTACCTTTTCTATTCCAATGAGCTCTTCTATTCACTTCTATTCACACTTCTTTTTCAACAACCTCAAAAAAGCCAATTAGGCCTTGCTTTTATACTCAACACTTGCTCTTACCCATATTTGTTGGACAATAACCTAAAAAAAATTGTATAAAACTTATAATATGTCCTCATACATTTTTAACATAATAAAAAATCACTCCATAGGTCGGTCATACCCCTTAAGGGCCAAAACCTCCATTAGGCCTAAATGAGACGTAATGCAATTAGGTTTATCTTAAGCACACATTACACTTAAGTTATATTGGAAAATATTTAACCTAAAAAAACAATTTAAAAACTTATAATACACCTTAAATATACTCCTTATAGGCTCATCTTGGGTCCAAACCACTTTTAAGTTTAATTTACCACTTGAACCATGCTAATAGGCCTACTCGCCATTAGGCCTTTATACACAAAAATAGTCTACCTTACACAATTGAAGTATACATTCAATTTTGACACATGATCATATGAAAAAATATCATTCAAATATTTGTTATGACCTTATGGTCATAATTATATCCATTGGACATCACCAAATAGGCCAAAAGGCCTCAAACCAACTCTTGCTACATGACCATTTAAAATGGTCAAACACTGTCAAAGTACAATCAACAACATTTGATTAAAACATATTAATATGCACTTAAAATGAATAAAAACACATTAATATGGACCTCATATACTTCTATATCAACATACAATAGGTAGATAACAATATTTAGTGATAATCATTGGTCTTACAAACCAATCTCTCAAGCCACTCTCTCATAGTCCTTACATAATCTGATAAGCCATTTTAGCTTACACATATTAAAAATTTAGAGTAACTCATAACATGTCATCAAGATTGTATAGTTAATTTATGTCCTAAACCATAACATCATATCCATAGGATTATTTATCTAAGTGCAGAGATCCTCCAACTTACCATTCTCACTTACATCCACATGGTTACCAAACTACCTTAAGAACCAATCATGGTGAACATGACTTAAAACATATGTATAACCAATTAAAATAAATTATAAATCATTTAGGTTATCCTTAGACATATTTATAACATTTAAAATCACAAACATATAGAGCTTAAATGATAAATATATAACAAACTGATTAAACTTTAAACCTCACTCTTTCACTGTCTTCACTCACATAAATAGGTCACTTTGAGATTAATTTCTTACTTGTGTATGAGCATAATCAAAACTTATATATAAAATTAAAATGAGTTATAGGTCTTTAATAAACACCCCAAACATTTTAAACCATTCCTAGTCATCTGAAACTCATCTCTAAACACTTTTTCACTATAACTAGTTTTCTTCACCGTCTTCACTCTTTTCCAGTTTAGCAATAGGTCAACTTGGGTGACAAAAATAGTTGACACAGAAGATGAAAATTTCCAAAATATCAACATGGACATCAAGAAAAATTCTTGAACTTTAACCTCAATCCATTGTGCATTCTTGACCTGGTTAACCCTATTTGTAGCATCAAATTCTTCAGAAACAAGCATATTTTTGTAGCTTTTACTCACTGTCCTGAAACACTACAACCACCTTGAGATTCTAGATGGAGTCATATAAAATATGAAAACATAAAAATTTCTTTATCAATCTGTTCCTGGGCCATTTCTAACAAGTTCTCTCTAATCTAGTCATTAAGAGGGTTTTAGACCAATTTATCTTATTAACATTTGTTCATATAGATTTATCCATTAAACCACTTAATAGTTATTTTAAAAATTTATTATGAGCCTTTACCATCTCTAATGAAAGGCTTATCTTCCTATGCAACTGTCACATGTGCTAATGAGCATCTAAAGTTTCATCTCGAGCTATTTTCTCTTCATTTTGTATGCATAAGAGACCTACAAATGTGATTTCTTTCCTTATCCTTCAACTAAAGATCTAAAACCATATTAGAATTATTATAACAACCTATTACACGTCATTCCATTCTCACATGTGCTTTATTACCTTAGAAACTCACCTTGACCCCTCATTAGGCCACATTAGGTCTTTGTGCACATTAGACATTGTACTGCTGATCACACTTGGATATTGAATAAGCATGGAAACTTCTTCAATTTTACTAAAAAATTCATCCTTATGTATAATGACATAATATAAAGCTCACAAGATACCATCATTCTTCACACATATCTCACACTGCTCTTCTCAATAAGCTACCAAGCTTGTGCCTTCTTACTAGGTCTCTCATGTAAGAACTTACCTTTCAGCTCACTCTAAGAGTTATTTAAATGGATCATCATATCTCTCTCATGATTTTAAACTTTAATACACACCTTCAAGCTCATACAACTCTGTATAATAATCATTCATCACAAAGCTTCATGCCTATATCATGATAAAACTAGGCTTCTTAATACATAATGTGCACACAGACTTGTTATCATGACTTTGGTCAATAATGATCTTATCAAAAAAATCATGTCAATAAATAAAATCACTCTCTTTCATATTATTTATTCAAATAAATCACTACTCATAAGCTTATCAAGACACAACCTTGTGCCAAGACCTTATACATAACTCAAATACCTCCTAGGCCATGCTTGAGTCATCATGAATACTTACCATGTCATTTTATAAGATCACCTATATGACACCAATGACCTTTGACTATCCTTGACATCAATGACAACCTTAATGTGGCAAACTCAACAATATTAACATACCTCAACAATCTCCCCCTTTGTCATTGATTGCAAACACTCTAACCTAGTAGATTTCTTTCATCTCTTCAAGCTGGTCTCTATCCTAATCTAGTAATTTATCCCCCTTTGACATTAATGAAAAAGGTCATATCTAATAGTACTACTAATCCTTGGACCTGACTACTCATAGAGCTATCAATCTCCCCCTTTGTCCATACATACTCCTATTCAAGCTTCTTAAGAGACCTGAGTTATCTCCCCCTACCTCCATGCTCCACCTAGATCATGCTATCTAAAACTACACACCAAATAATTACAACAAACACATAACACATTTTATTACCTTAAGACAACTCCACAGATCTTAAAAAAACTCCTCAAGTCATTGGAGCTTGACTAAGATCATGACACCTTTAAATGATCACTTCAATAAACTAGTTCTGCATATAACTTTACAAGCATTATTCCCATAATAACAACATGATTTATTTATTTGAGCATAATTTTCAATAGGTAAATTTCATCCATATATCTTTTTTATGGTCAATCAAGCCATCATCACTTGGACAAGCACATAACATCCTTCTTGGTGCAATCTGCCTACTAAGTCAACAACTCACAGTGAAGGACTACTATGTTCTTCTTCCTAGAACAAAAAACTTGTCATCTCATAACTAGAACACCACAAGGACCTTGGAATACTTGAGCAAATAGTCTCTACCTTTGATAACATTGGTCTTTGTAGAGCAATATTCAACTCTCACTTTACTAGTACTGCCTTTGCTTCTTAGACAACACCTTGAGTTCACACATGCACTACAAGTATGATATATACAATAGGAAACATTGAAACAAGTCCATCTAATGTTTACTAAGATTTATAGGCCATATCAAAGTCATATACCTTGTGAATACACACCTTTAGGGTATACAGTCATATGAAGACTAAAACCCCTTACATCTCTATCTTTTGAGTCTTTGAGCATATTCTTTATTATTGAGATCAATTTGATCACACATAAAGCATCTAAAAGAGCAATATGTCTTTAAGAACATCTTAATTCACTTTGAGCAATCCATCTAGATGACCAAAAGGCACCAAACAACTCAAAAGTTTGCTCTTGACAATTAAAATCAAGATCCTTCAAACACAGTCAACTTTCATGATGAATTTATTACACAAAATCATATTTTCAAAAATGATCTAGTATATGGGACAAGTCTTCAAAGAGTTAACAACACCATACAACCCTTATAATGCCATTTCAAGTGTATTAGAAAGGATCTAAACCTTCTTAGATCAATCTAGGTTCACAAGTCGAAACATAGTCAATAGAAACCAAATTAGATGTGTAATAAATTTACCTATATAGACTTTAAAATCACACTATCACCTTGAGGATATTCTATATGAAGTCAAATTCAACTTTCCTTTTTACACCAACAAGTTTTGACCTCTTCCTTGGATTCTATATGCAAAGGAATGCTCTTAGGTTTATGCACAGTCATTTGATTTTAAATTCCGATGGTCATTATTTTGAATGTTCAACAACTAATTCCTAAAGCATAAAACTAACTACCTCTAGCACGTCAAAGTATACAGGATCATATTTGAAAGCTCATAACCTAAGCTAGGAAACACTTCAAGGCACGAAAATTCTAGAGGATCTTCTTGAGACATTAGACAACATCTTCATGAAACCTTTGACCAAAATTTGACTTTTTATGTACCTATAATAAATGCATCAACATGCTGACCTGGCCATACCTCCTTGATTCCCAATGATGGTTTGGCTGCTTTTACCTAGAATAGTGCATTTTATTTACTCCAAGAGATCATGTGAAACACTATAATATTACCAAAGCATATATAGAACCTTCACATAATCCTCTATCACCTAAAAGTATTGAAAATGCTCTTTTGTATCTAGCCATAACAAACAAACTTCTTGAAACTCTTGAAGCATCTCACACTTACTCCCCGAGCACTCTTATAGACCCACAGACCTCTTTGAAGACCTTAATTCATATACACTAAATAATCATACAAATAAGGTTATACATTCATAAATTTATACCTCATTAAGACTCAAACATACCTCATATAACCAATAGGTCTCATCAACATATTGTTGCTCATCTATGACAACTTCATAGACTCAACTCAGCTCCTCTAGCTTGTAGACCTCTAATCATTTGTTTTACCAAGATACATGCACATACCTTTCCTTCAAAAAAGTTTCAATGTCCTTTTCTCTATCAGTTTAGGTTTGATCTTAGATTTGGATTCAACGTAATCCTTCTTCTTCAATCTTTCTAGTACCATCATGTAGACTTCTATGCAAACCTCAACCATGATTTTCACAAAATTAGCCATCTTGTGCTTCTAGGATCACATTCAATCTATCAAGAATCCTTCAAAGGAATTGCTATGATACCAAGTGTTGAAATCACAACCATTAATAGAGGGGGTAAATCAGTGTACAAACTTTACTTTCAATTCCATAGATCATTCAATAGACTTCCAAAACAGTTTAGTAAGCAAACAATGCATATAGAAGTAATCACATAGACAATAAGCAAGATATCAAAAAATGAACAAAATATCTATATGGTAAACACTCATCGGTAATAAAAACCATTGAAACACCACTTGGATTACTATTCTATAAGTAATGATTCAACATTTAGTGATGTACCAACTCCACAAGGAACACTGACCCCTCACTAGTTAGGCACCAACCTAACTAGTCCTTTAACATGATCTAACTTTCAAGGAGGATCCCACCCATTAAGTGAATTGGAACCATACCAACCACTTCAAGGACACTTTTTTAAGCTTCAACCTGTAAGGCAACTCCAACTCCCTCTTGAAAAAGCATCAACCCAACCAAGGCAAGCTTAATCACCTCAAGACACCTTATTGCTCTCTCAACTAATGGTGATCTATTCTTCAGATCTCTCTCTTATCTATCTTATAATAAAATAAATGTAATATACCTAAAAAACACTTATGATGAAGATAATAATGGTCTCTCAACTCATTTAGCTCACTTCACCCTTTTATCCCTCTCACACAGACTTCTAGGCTCACTCACTCAACATGCCTCTTCTAGGTTCATTAGGTCAATTGACATTTTTATCTACCTAAAAAATATATAATGGATGTTCATGACTATACTATGCATATTTATGAAGGTCTACATGACCTACCTTTGATCCTCAAATGAGCTCTTCTATTCGCTTCTATTCACACTTTTTGAAAAAAACCCTCAAATAGGCCAATTAGGCCTTGATTTTATACTCAACACTTGATCTTACCCATATTGGTTGGCCAAAAACCTAACCACACTTGGAATAGGTTATCATAAAAATTTCACATAAGAAAAAATCACTCCATAGGTTTGTCATACCCCTTAAGGGACAAAACCACGATTAGGCCTAAAGGAGACCTAATGCAATTAGGTTTGTCTTAAGCACACATTATACTTGAGTTATCTTAGAACAAATTTAGCCTCCAAAAATTATTTAAAAACTTATAATACACCCATAATAGACCCATTATAGTATGACCTTGGGTTCACACCTCCTGTAAGTTCAATTTACCATTTGAACCATGCTAATAGGCCTACTCACCATTCTGCCTTTATACATAGAAATAGTTTTCCTTAAACAAATGAATTATAAATTAAATTTTTCCACATGATAATATGATAAAATATCAATAAAATATCCTTTATGAACTTATGGTAATTACTATGTCTATTGGACTTCACCAAACAGGCCAAAAAGCCTCAAACCAACTCTTGCAACATGACCACTCAGAATGGTCAAACACTGCCAAAGTAAAATCAACAATATTTGATTACCAAAATCTACATATGAAATTATAATGAATAAAAACACATTAATATGGACCATATAGAATTATATATCAAACTCCAAGAGGTAGATATCAAGATTTAGTGATAATCATTGGTTTTATAGACCAATCTCTCAAGCCACTCTCTCACAATCCTTACACAGTTTGATAAGCCATTTTGGATTCCACATATTAACACCTTAGAGTAACTCAAAAAATTACATAAGGATTTTATAGTTAATTTAGGTCATAAAACACAACATCATATACATAGGATGCTTTATCTAAGTGTAGAGATCCTTTAACTTACCATTCACACTTTAAAAAAAAGGGTTGCCAAACTGCCTTAAGAACCAATCATGGTGAAAATGACTTACAACATATATATAAACAAATAAAAGAAATTATAAAGAATTCAAGTGATACTTATACATATTTATAACATTTAAAATCACAAGCATATAGAGGTTAAATGACAAATATAAAACAAACTGATTAAACTTTGAAACTCACTCTTTCACTATCTTCGCTTACATAGATATGTCACTTTGAGAGTAATTATTGATTGTGTATGATCATCATAAAAAATTATCAATCAAAGGAAAATGATGTATATGTCCTGGAAAAAGATGCAAAATATTTGAAATAATTGCTAATCATCTTAAACTCATCCCTAAACAATTTTTCATTCTGATTGGTTTTCTTCACTGTCTTCACTCTTTTCCAGTTTAGTGATAGGTCAACTTGGGTGACCAAAATATTTGAAATATAGGTTTTAAATTTCCAAAATATAACCATGGACAGCAATAAAAAGTCTTGACCTTAAAACTCAATCCTTTGTGCAATCTTAACCTGGTCAACCTTACCTGTAGCGTCAAATTCTTCAAAAAATATCATATTTCTATAGCTTTTACTCACTATCATGACACACTAATACCACATGAGATTATTTATGGAGTCATATAAAATATACAAACATCAAAATTGCCTTACCAATACATTTTGGTCCATTTCTAATAAGTTCTCTCCAATCGGGTCATTAAGAGGGTTTTGAGAGGGTTTTAGACCAATTTACCTTCTTAATGTTTGTTCATAAAAATTTATCGCTTAAACCACTTCATAATTATTTTAAAATATTCTTAGGACCATTTTAAATCTCTACCAAAAGGATAATATTACCATGCAATTGTCACACGTGCCAATGAGCATCTAAAGTTTCTTCTCAGGTTCTTTTCTCTTCATTCTGCATGCATAAGAGACTTACAAATGTGTATTATTGCCTTCTACTTCAACTCAAGATTTGAAAATTTATGAGAATTATTAAAAAAACATATTACACCTCAATACATTCTCACATGTGCTTTGTTACCATGGAAACTCACCTTGACCCCTCATTAGGCCACACTAGGTCTTATGCATGTTAGACCTTGAATTACTAGTCACACTTAGATATTGAATACACTTGGAAAATTATTGAATTACACTAAAAAATTCATCCTCATGTCAAATTAAATTATACCAAGCTCACAAGATACCATCCTTATTCACAAAGGTCTCAAATTTCTCTTCTCAACAAGTTACCAAGCCTGTGCCTTCTTTCTAGGTCTCTCATGCAAGAGTTTACCTCTTAGCTCACTCTAAGAGTTATGTAACTGACTCATCACCTCTCTCTCCTAATATCACACTTAAATACACACCTTAAATTTCATACAAATATTTATCATCATCATTCCTCATAAATATTTATGCCTATATCAAGACAAGACTAGGCTTCTCAATACATGATGTGCACATAGACTTATTCTTATGACCTTGGTCAATAATGATCTTATTATCAAAAGCATGTAAATACATATAATCACTCTCTTTCAGATTATATCTTCAAATAAATCACTACTCATAATATTATCAAGACACAACCTTGTGATAAGACCTTATGCAGAACTCAAAGACCTACTAGGCTTTGCTTGAGTCATCATGAATACTTACCATGTATCTTTATAAGAGCACCTCTAGGACACCAATGAAATTTAAATATATTTGACATAAATGAAAACATTAATGCTAAAAAATAAATAATAGTAACATACCTCAACAACCTTACCTCTAAAAGTGCTTACATAAGCTCAAACACCTTAAAATATGATCACGATCATTCATTAGGCCACACACACTCTCTCTGCTATCTACACCTTGACCTAAAGCCACATTAGGAATTAAAACCAACATTCATGACTCTTTTCATGATATCAACACCTCACTATC
Source organism: Torreya grandis (assembly GCA_037957365.1). Lineage (NCBI taxonomy): Eukaryota > Viridiplantae > Streptophyta > Pinopsida > Cupressales > Taxaceae > Torreya > Torreya grandis. Next base: position 3,291,933 of record JARHVA010000962.1, read on the forward strand.
ATGCTCGACATGCCATTCTCATTCCATACAACCTATCTCATGCTTAAACACTACCATACATCCTTCACATGCCTTGACAACAGATCATGATACCTCATTAGGCTAGGCAGGGTCTATGACTTGTCTAGATGTAGACTTGATCTGAAGGTCCTACCCCTATAAGCTTTCCCTAAGAATATAATTAATGATATAATGCCTCTTATACATGATCAAACAACTTTCACAATCTCTCAAATGCTTGAGATCACTCACCTCATCATGCCACTGGCTCATACCTCTACCATGCCATGACTAGACTTATTTATTCCATTTACCTAAACACCTTTGACACCTTGACTTGTTCCTTCATGAAACCATAATAAATTAGTTACTCTCAAATTCTCTATTGCTTTCAAATTATCTCTTTTCACATGGCTTCCTATGAAGACATTAGTTGTCGTCAAACATCTTCCATGAACTGTACCTTCGATGCTCACACCACTTATGACAATTCTCATCAACGAAACACTATTATGTGCCTTGAAATATCACATACTACCATATTTCCTTAGTCACATTTAACATCAACCTTTACAATGAAGGCAAATCTCAACAAACTCACCTTGTCACATCAAGCTCATAATCTCATACCTTAAAGACCACTCACCATGCATCTTCACTAGATGTACCTTGACATCAATGACATCAACCTTGATGACAATTATAAAAAAATTTACCCTTTATCATTGATGGAAAACACACTACAATCTGATCATTCTCATCTCCTCCATTTTGGTCTTTCTCCTCTTTTGACATTAATGACAAAGGGTCTTCCACAAACTGATATCTGATCCTTAGACCTCAAGAAACCATGCTTCTTATCATTGTCTTGACACTTCAAAATATAGAGCTAAAAATATCCCCCCAAGATGATTCTTCTCTTCATAGACACTAGATGAAAACCACTCTCATAAACAGCTCATTCTATCAAAAAGATACATCTCCTTCTAGTATTCATTCTCCCAAAACTAGCTCTTTTCTCAAATAAACATGATCACACCTACAAAATTTGGAATCACACCTTTTGCAACAAAAGTTCAACACACATAATATGAATAATTACAATAACATGCTCCCCCTTAATCCATGTATACCTCCTTCAAATGAACTTAGATCATAAGATCACTCACCTTGTCCTTGACATGACTGATATGACTCAAACCTTTGATCACACACTAGGCCACCATATTCTTGACATCAGATCAAGAATTAGGGACTCTCCCTTTGTATTCAAAACTTGAGCTCACCACATGAGTCACTAAGATACTCAAACCATCCTCATATCCCTTCAAACATCTTGATACCAATACCACTTCTCAACATAGATCAAGTTTAGACATCAACTGATAGAATCATAAACAAATACTTACCTTTCATATACCAATTGACTACCTTTTGACCTCAGAAGCTTGATGTCAACCTTATATCTCTTACCATGCTGCCTATTAACTTCAAACCTCAGAGCTGCCAAGATCCCTTAAATTTCATACTACTCACAACAATACAAAAGGAAATCTAAAAATGAATCATGCACAAACTTTTGCATTCCATACCATGGCTCCTCATGAACTGATCTTCAAAAATAATGCTCATACTGACCAAAATACCTTTTAACTTATCATATACATAAAATATACAAAGAGCATAGCTCATACCTTGCAATACAAACAACCTAGAATCCTCTTAAGATGAATCCTTCTTTGACTGCAACCTCATGATTCTACAGATAAATGAGTGTCTCCATGAAGATTAATGGAGTCACCCATTTTCATAGGTCACTAAAACACCATGAACTTAGGAGATTCGTAGATCTCCAGTCCACTTTTCTCAGCCATCTTGCAATCATGAAACTGATAGTCCCTCTTTAGAATCCACTTAGGCTTGATTGAAGCATTTGACTCATACAACTTGTCATCCTTCTTCTCTTTGATTGCCTTGTCAATATATGCAGACACCACATGTTCTTGACACTCCTTTATATTTGATCCTTGATCTACCTTAGCAAATAGTCCATTTTGACTAGTAGACTAATCATGACTCACCTTGATGGTCTTTGGTTTCCATACAAATGTTTGACCCTTCTCATGCACTCTTGGAGCTCCATATACCTTCTTATGTCTTGAGGACCTTATAACTCTATTAGGACATAATATTTCAATGTGTCCCATATTATGAAAAATATAGAAAAAAAATACTATTATTACCTCTTGCTTTATCACTCCTTTTCCCATCATGGTCTTCTCATTCTTTTTATCTTCTTTGACCATATCACTCTTCAATGTACATATTTGTTCCTTAAAATCCTTGACCATAGATCTCAAATCATGCTTCTTCTTATTTTGATGATTCAAATGATCTAGGGAACTTATGAGCTCAGATTCAAGGTCTAATTTATCTTCTCCTTTTTCACTTCCATAGTAGACTTATTCATCATACATGTATTCTTCCTTGGAGCAACCTACTTCTTTAGCCAAGAATAGAACTCCATTGCCAACTTGATCTACACAGTCATCGTGATCATCAAAAACATTATTATCACTTACCTCATATTAATTTTTCTTTCCTTTAAACTTATTCAACTTCTCTCTTACATAATTATCTTTTGAAATGAATTGATATTCATTGATATCATGATAAACACTATCATCATCACCATCCATGCTTGCACTTTTAGGATCTCATTTAGGCTGTTAGGCCTACCTCAAAGGACCATGTATTTAATACCAATTGTTGGAATCAAAATAAAATGATAGGGTGGGTTTGAATCAGTCTCCAAAAACACACATTCAATTCTTATTAACATTCATGAACCATTCATACAAACATATAGATCAATCAAAGCACAAACAACCATACATATGAACATGAAATACAAGAACACATATCATATGTGTGAAACCCTCAATGGGAAGAAAAACCACTAATATCTGAAAATGGACTACAATCCTAGAAGACAAAAACCAAATTTAGTGAATCACCAATTCCATATGGAGCACCAACCCTAACTAGCCAAGCACCAAATTACAAGGAGGAACCAACCCCCTAGATGAATAAACACCCACTCAAACACATAATTTATTTTATCACCTTTAGAAAACTATTTTTCTCAACCAAAAAATGATGAACACCTCTTCATCTCTTCACACTCTTATCCCTCTCAAACTACCATCTAGGCCTCTTCACTCAACTAGGTTTCTTTAAGACTGATTAGGTCATATGACCTTGATATTCATATGCATACACACTATCATATCTTAATTGCATATCTTTTATACTTTTTTTATGGTCTAAAATTCCTCCTTATACTCAATAATCTTCTATCTCATTCACTCTATCCAATCTTCTTTCTTGCCCAAATAGGCCTATTAGACCTTGCTTTTATACTAGCCTCATGATCATACACAACTTGGTCGGCCACACACACTTGTAAAATTATATTAGAAACATAATAGGACTTATGACATATTAAAATAATAATCAATCATAATCTTGGGTTGGTCACAACTCAATAGGCTACATTCCTTCTTTAGGTCTCATGGAGACCTATTAGGCCTTCTTAGACACATTACACTTTGACTTCCTTGAAACACTTTAAAAATACAAAAACAATAGGAAAATATAATATAAAAATCAAATATACCCTCAATAATGTCTTTTAGGCTCAATAAGACATTTTACAACAAATCACTTCTTGAAAACCCTCATTAGTACTCAGTCCTATTAGGCTTGTGTATGCCAAAAATCCACCTTTCAATACTAAAGATAAAACTCAATTAATACACTCAAACATGATAAATAAAACACACACAAAGAATATGAATTACCTCAGGGTCATCACCATGTCATTTAAACACTTAAAATTAGGGGGAAAATGCTTAAACTCATCTCTTCAGTATGCTCACTTAGAACTGCCAAAACTATCAAAAACCAGTCATGAAACTACTTAAAATATAACACCTTAAAGGACACTTTAAATGATTTTTAATAGATTTAAAATATTATATAACATATTCATAACAACATTAATCACAAAAACCATAATATATAATAACAAACATTGGTCTTGCAGACCAATCTCTTGACCTTATCTCACACAGTCATGTTTGAACCGGACAAGCCATTTTAGATTCAACTTTTCAACCTATTACATTGAATTAAAATATTTTTAAATGAATGATTATGAATTTAAAGTAAAAAAAAAAACACTATGCACTACATTGCATCACTCTTTCATTAAATTACACTCAAATCCAACTTTTCATCACTGTAACTTGGTTACTCATAATTGCCAAGACTATCAAAAACATAGTCATGAAACATTGAACTTATAAAAAATGTATATGGCCTTTAAAAGAATTTATATGCATTTAAATGATCTTATGACATCTTCAAACCATATTTAAATATAAACATCATATAGTCTAGTGGCAACTATTGGTCTTAAAGACCAATTTGTTGAACTCACTACACATAGACCTCAATGAGCTAGACAAGCCATTTTGGCTTCATCATTTTCACCAATTAAATGATATTTTAAAATAATAAAATACATGGAAATAAATTATAAGTCATGAAAAACAATTTAATTCAATTTAATCCATCAAAATACCCTGAAAACACACTTAGAACTAGCTTCTCATTACTGCTTGGGTTTTGCATAATTTGCTCTATTAGGCATGTTAGCAACTAAGCTACTTGGATCACCAAAATGAGACACTTAATGACTATAAAAATTACATAAACTAAAATGTAAATCAAATAAAATTCTCTGCCTTTTCCATCCAATCATTTGTAAACTTTGTCCAATACAACTTTTGATAGCTACAACTTTTTTAGAAATAAGCCTATATCTTCACATTTTCTCTCTCATCTCTCTAAACACCACCACCATAAGTACTTGGGAGAGTCAAATAAAATATTAAAACACTTACCTAGTAATACCAATCAATTCTGAGTACTTTTGATCAACATATTCAACATTAGGTCCTTATTAGAGTTCTAAGAGGGTTTAAACATGTCTACAATGTTAACAATCGATCATAAAACATATCCCCTAAATTAAAAAAATAATGCCTATAAATTTCACCTAGGACCCTTCCCAATATATCATGAATATATTAGGTTCCCATTGAAAGTTTTGATGAGCTAATGAGCATAATAAAATCCTTCTTAGGTTGAGAACCTTTCATTCTGAGCACTTGAGAGACCTCCAAACAACTTTTCCTACCTTTTCCTTCACACTATCACCTCAAACTACATGAACACACTTTAAAAATATACCTCACCTATAAAAATTCTTAAATAATCTCAAACACCTTAAAATATGATCATGACCCTTCATTAGGCCACATTCTCTCTCTTTGCTCTCTAGACCTTGACCTACAAACCACATTAGGCCTTAAAATTGCCCTTCATGCCTCTTTCCATGCTCTCAACACCTCAATTTCATGATATACATCCAAATATAATTCCATAAAAAATATATCATGCTTAAACACTACCATACATCCTTCACATGCCTTGACAACATATCATAATACCTCATTAGGCCAAGTAGTGTCTAGGAGTGGTCTAGATGCAAACTTGGTATGAAGGTCCTACCAATTTAGGATTACCCTGAGACTCTCATGAGTGATATAATGACTCAAATACATGCTCAAACATCCTTTAAAACCTCTCACATTCCTAAAATCACTCACCTCATCATGTCACTAGCTCATACTTCTACCATGCCATGACTAGACTTCTTTCTTCCATGTACTTGAACACCTTGACTTGTGCCTTCATGAAACCATAAGAAATTAGTTTACTTCAAATTATCTCTTTCCTTAAAATTATCTCTTGTCACATGGCTTACTATGAAAACATTTGTTGTCTTCAAACATCTTCCATGACCTGTACTTTCCATGCTCACACCACTTATGACAATTCTCATCAATGCATCACTCTCATGTGCCTTGATATATCACACACTACCATATGTCCTTAGTCACCTTTGACATCAACATAAACATTGATATTGAAGACAAATATCAACAAACTCACCTTGTCACATCAAGATCACAAGCTCATACCTGAAAGACCACTCACCATGCATCTTCCTCAGATGTACCTTGACATCAATGACATCAACCTTGACATACATGACAACAATTCTCAACATAAAGGTTGAAGAATTTTATTTTTTAAGTGTAGAAACTTAAAATTGGAAACTTCATGATAATTTTAATGAATCAATCTTCTATTTTCACTAATATCCCTAACCTTCACTACTCATCACCCCTTAGCCAATTAAGTCATTTTTTTAATAAACACTTCCAATCCCATAAAGTTCACATCTTATTCCATTATTTAATTAGTCCAAATTAATTATCTAATCCTTCCATAATTCCATGTATTTTGAATATCACAATTATTAAAATCCAAAAATAAAATAATCTCCACATCATGACATCATCTTCCAACCCCTTCCACTTTCCAAATTTTAATGATGCCCTAGGATCTGCATATCCCCCATCATCTAAATTTTATAACCCAAAGATTCATATTTTCAAATTTTAATGACATCATAGGCTCCAATTGTCCCCCATCATCTAAATTTTATAATCAAAAGATCCTTTTCCCCCCATTATCTGAATTTTATAATCCAAAGATTCCTCTCTATGAATTTAATAACCCACCTCAAATCCTACTAACCTCCACTATAAAATTAAATAATCCCATTAAATCTTTCATAGTCCCAATATCACCGCCTCTTTCCAAATCCTAAGGTTCCCACTTAATAATTCAGTAATCTTGCATCAATTCAATCATTCTCCACCATTGAACTCCAACCAAGATCAATGACTCTCATAAATCAAACCAAATATATAAATGGAATAATTTACCTCCATTTGCACTAAACTATAATTATACAATGAAGTGCCTTAAAAAATCCATCCATCAAATCTTTAAACATTCAACATTCAACCAATCAAACATCAACATTGCAAGGAGAAGTGCTATTTATTCATCCACACACTTTAGCAATCCATTTGAAACAAAAATCACATTCGAGCACAATCCATTCATTAAAGAGTAAGTGAAGGTATGAAATTTAATATAATTTATTTCATTTCATCTTATTTCTCAATTTAAAGTACATTTAAATAGGTTTAGTTAGTTTTTCGTTTCATTTAGATTTTTAACATCGCTAATAACTTGTTTTTTGTGTTACATTTGGCACGCCCGATGGGACTATGCACTTCACAACCATATTTAGAAGCAAAATAAGTCTCTTCTCCAAAAAATAAGAGATTTGTTTAGTTCTAATTTTTGATGCTCACAAGATTTTATTAAAGATATTTATTTTGAAGATTTGATTTGCTTACTTTATTATTATTATTATTATTATTATTATTATTATTATTTTCTCAAAAAAATTAAGTTAGTTTTTTAAATATGAATGTTAAAATCACTATAGCTTGTATATTATAATTTAGGTTTTTAAAAAATTTTAGGTTGTTTTGGCTTTGGATTGACAATGTACTATCATTTTTTTTTAAAAAGTAGAGATTTTAGTTTAGAGAAATTATTAAAATAGTGATTATCATATTTTATATTTTATTTATTTTTAACATGACAATTAAAATGGCTATAACTTGTAATTTATAAAAAAATTGATTCTTTTTCAAGTTAGTTTAGCTTCAGCTTGACAACATACTATCAAAATTTTATAAAAATTCAGATTGCAGTTTAAAAGATATTGATAAAATAGTGTCTGTCATTTTTTATTTTATTTTTTAACTTTTAAGTTTGTAATTTTTTAATTTAATCAACATTTTAACTTGCATGTTTCTTGTTTGGTTTATAATTTAAGTCTTTGTGTGCAATTTTCATTTGCCAAAGACATTCAAAATAAACTACTCATATTTTGTTTAAGGCTACACTAGTTAAAGACATGGTTATATTAAAAAAAACACTTGTAAAACACTTATTTTGGTGTTTTATAAAGAACACATTTGATTTTAGTGTTTTAAAAATTAAATGCACATTTCTCTTTGGTGTTTTAAAAATGAATCCACATTTACATTTGGTGCTTTTAAAATACTTGCATTTTTAGTTATTTGAGTGTTTTGGTTTTGTGTTTGTGGGTAACCTATTGTGTGTATGCTTTCCCTGTGGCTCCTTGTGGGACCCTAGGTGATAAAAACACATAAGTTACTATATTTTTTACCCAATGCCAAAATAGAGTGTGCTCTCTTTTTTCCCACCTGTGGTATTCTTGAGGATCATAACTAGTTAAATTTACCTTATTCTTAGCTGTATGAGTTGTATTTCATCACCAATGATGAGTCCTTAGATTTATGTGAATTGGAATTTCACCACCTAGAGTTTGGACCAACCATGTGTTCTAGTGGGGCATAAAAATTGAGTATGTATTCCATCATTATTGGTTAAGTGGATAAATGTTTTAAGTGCATCCATAAAGTGGTGGATATTTCATGTTATAATATAAACCTTAGGCAACACCCCTCGAGGCTTGAATTTTTGGTAACACTTCACTGAGATCTTATAGTTGAAGTGGTTGTGAAGGGACTAACCCTTCCTATAAATTTACTTTTAATCCCTCCTCTTCCATGGATTTGGGCCTTATTTTACCAAAAGGTATGTGAAGGAAACTCATATATAAGACTATAAAGTCTTTTTATCCACATGAAGCCTTTTTACCATCAGATTTATGGTGTAGAGGTGAGCAATTAGCCCCAAGAAGTTACTCTAAACATACACTTAAAATTGAGTTTAGTGGGCTACAGGCATAGAAGCATCTATAGTTAGTGCTTTGAAACATTGGGTCATCACTAACTAATGAAAAAATAAGTAGAACTGAGAGCCCATAGATTATTCAAGACCTTTGCTAGATCATCATTTTTCCATGTGGTTTTGCTTGCAATTATTCTCTTAGATTATAAGCTTGATTGGTTTATTTTTTGTGTGCATGAATATTATTTTTCTAAATAAAAATGGAAATTGACCAAAATTAATCAACATCAAATGAAACCTTCACATAATAAAATCCAAGTCAAAATATTAAAGCCAATTTACATTAAATTACATTCAATACTGCATCTATGACATATTTCACTAGAAGCCAAGCCATAAGTAACCCAATTTTTGATTTGAATTTGGGTAACAATCCATCAATTCAAATGAACTTCGGTAAAAATAAATTCCCTTAAAATTAAGAACATGATGTTCATAATGATGGTGACATTGATCAAAGTGAGTATGACCAAGACAAATACTAGCCAATGGTTTAAAACAGATCAATAAAAAAAAACCTAGAATAATATATTGATCAAAATAAAGGTAAAATCTTATCACATTTGGCCCAAGTACATGATTCCAAAAAGAGACTCTATGCACCTAACCTATAGAAAATACCAAGAAGTCTACGACCAAGAACAAGCCCCTACTAGTTATCACATAGATCAAGATCAACGATGTACTAAAAACCTCCATTTGGATCACCAAGTTATTGACAAAGGAAAATAAACTTTAGTTGAACAATCTTATCAAGACCTAAATAGAGTCATAATCGACCAACTTTAACAAGTGGGACAAATGATAGCTACTTTGGCCTCAACTTTAACGTCCACACCATCCAATCCACAAACATCATCCAATCAACATCAACAAATCCTACCCAATCAACAATAACACATCTCATTTAATCAAGAACAACAACAACCCAATAATTCTAAATTTGGAAATAAGGCATATATACCCGCTAAATCCAATACCAATTTACATTTGTCTCCTAATCAATTCATCAACCCTATCCGACCTCTATCCACCAATCAACATGCATTAAATATTTTTATAAACACTCATTTTTCTCATAATTGGAAAGATATGAAAAACACTCTTTAAAGATTACGATCAAGGAAATGCAACATGAAATTCAAGTTTGAGGAACTATGTCCATATCACTTTGATGAAAGTATTTTAAAAATTCCCTTTTCCCCTCATTTTGAGGTACCAAAATTTGGTAAATACAAAGGGAAAGGATATCCATGGGACCACATTACATATTTATTCATGGTTTGTCAAGAAGTGGCGTACAATCACATTTTATTACTAAATTTCTCAGAAGCTTGGGTGGCCAAGCTTTGGAATGGTTCTTCCATTTTCCTAAGGAATGCATCACTACATTTGTAAGCTTGTTAGAACATTTTGTGAAGCATTTTTCATACAATATAGAACATTGTTGACATTGCTGGACCTTTGTAACTCCAAATACAGAAGTTGGGAAAATTTCTTATCCTTTTTGCAACAATCAAGGAGTTTTTCCAGTTGATTTCCTCATTCATTTCTCAAAAAATAATTATAATATATTTTTGTTGAAAATATTAGTCATGAACTAAGCTATCATGTGAAACTCCAATATGCCACTACATTCAATGAGATCATCCAAAAAGGATTGTAAATTGAAAGGACACTCATTGATAAGGGTCTATTAAAAGTGTTCTCTAAATACACTGCATGTCAACCTCATGCTAGTACTCATGCGTAAATGGAAAAACCCAAGTTCTTTAATAAGAATAAGAATGTAGTGGCTAATGGATTTACATAGTCTAAACATGTATAAAATGTTCAAATAAGGCATGTGTGGAATGTCTAATCCACTCCAAAGGTCACTCTTAAAAGAGTACCTATCAAAACATATTATCGAAGAAGAAACCTTGAGTCTCTCAAAGAACCCATATAATTGGTTTTTCAATAGCTTTTGGTGGAAAACATGATTGCATTCCTACAAACAAATCCTTTTGAATCGGGATAGCCTAAGACACAATAGCACTAAGAAGATGAATAGTGTGATTATCATCACATCAAAAGGAATGTTATCTATCAGTGTATGTAACTTAAACACTACATTCATGATCTATTAGATTATGGTGACATTGAGATCGATAATAATGCATCAACATCATAAAATCAAAACATGAGAATTTTCAAGGATCCATTCCCAAAACATGATCAACATAATCAACAATGGGGAAATCAAAATCACCACTAAGGTCAAAACAACTGCACCAATCATGTGGGCTATTGCAATGTCCCATATAATTATGATAACATTATGGCCACTATCAAAATTTATTTTTGTTATAAGTTTAACACAACTTAGTGTGATATAATCATTATCTTAGGACCTTCTATGTCCCAATATGATAACTCCATCCAAGCCTGAGAATGTGTTTTTACTACTCAATGCACAAAGGTCACAAGGGCCTTCCATATTAAAATCTCAAAATCAAATCCTTAATCCTTCCATATCCAAATCAAAACCATCCACATCCATATTTGAAAAGTAATATGACCTTATAGAATAACTAGAGAAAACCCAAACACAAATATCCACTTTGGATCTATTACGAACATCCTCTGTTCATAAGGACATCTTGTACTAAACCTTGAAACAATTAAAGATCCCTTTTGATATTGACCCCTTGTAATTTAAAATACTTGTAGGGAATTTGTGCTTAGTTCAACAAATCACCTCAAATCATAGTGACATTTCACCAATAGGACCATCCCATAAAAATCCTCTCTACATTGAGTTAATTATTGTTAGGCACAAAATCAAGTAGGTACTCATATACAATGGGTTAACACTAAACATTTTCACACTCAAGTTGGTCAAGCACCTAAAATACTTAGAATCAAACATGGAATCAAATATCATCACCATCAAGGGATATGATAATGATGAAAGAGAATCAACAGGCACTATTTATCTACCCATCATTCTTGGGCTTGTCACACATCAAACCCTATTTCATGTCCTTGACATAGAGCTATCATATAAGATCCTCCTTAGTCATCCATTGAATCATGACATGGATTTCATTCCTTCCAATTTACATCAATGTTTAAAATTTCCACACTATGGTATGGAGGGCACAATCCTTGGTGATATAAAACCTTATTAATATTATAAGATGCTAGAATTTGAACATCACAAAACCCATCATCATCCCATTATAGAATATGATCCTAAAAATGATAAAAATGTGATTTTGAATCCAAAATAATCCTAAATTCATCTAGAATGACCTTCTATCTACATCCAATAATTCCCATCCAAAAGCATCTACACACTTCACAATCAAAGATAAAGGCTATGGAAAATATGAAATGAAAAAGGCTTTCCATGTGACAAATCTTCCATTATCCCCAAAATCCTGTAGTATGCCTAACATGATATGGTGAAATAAGGCCAATTCATATAAGTTAGGTTGTATTTCAATTTATAAAAATAATATTCTTAATAATGAATAGTTATAATATCATGTAAATTCATGGTTATATGGTGATGAACTAGCTTCATGCTCTGAAAATATAAATAAACTATCCCTAGTAAGATGTTAGAAAGGTTAAATTACAAGGGTACAAGCTTGGGAGCCAAGGAACAAGGAATTATTGAGCTTGTCTGATCTACTCAACATGAAGTAAATCATGGCATTGGATACAAACCACTTGAAGGGGATCCCCATGATCTTAAAAGTGATATAAGTATGATGTCTAATGAACCATTTACTAGTAATGACGTAGAGTCCTTTATAGAATATACAATGAACTTTTTGATACTAATATCTTCGATACCAATGCCATCCTTACCATCCATCTAGACCTCCCTTATACTGACCTCATAGACTGGGATCGATATGATCATAGACCTTTAGACTTTTTTCATAATGTTGAGGCAATCATATAATTATTGGGACTTAGAGATGGTTTCCCACATGGGGACCATAATAAGAGATTTGAAATCAATTTGGACCCTACTACCTACTTTGGAGAGTAGGTGGATTTATTTAGTCAGTAAAATAAAAAATTAATGTCCTCTGGTGAAAACCTCTTTGAGGTGTTATTGGACAATGAAAAAAGTAAAATTAAAGATGTGTTCATTGGTGAAAGCCTTTATAAAGCACCTATGAACACCAAAATATAATTTATTCATTAGAAAGCACACAGTAAAAATTTATCTACATCATCTCTAGCTCAAATGGCAATCCTGAGGAATATCACACATTCAAACAATTGATCTAAAAATCTACACAAACATTAAATGAGTGGCAATTGCTTGAAATGAATGACTTTGATTCTTATTATATGGGTGAGCTCAATGAAAAACTTGGGTCACAATTAGATGAATAATATTAGTTCACTTTAATACCTAATTTTTTGGAGGATGATTCCATGTTACTATGGAAGACACCATTGATGTCAACCTTGATTTAGAAGACAATCCATACATAATTAAGCTCGATGCCCCTCTCATTGAATAGGAATGTGAGCCTCTCATTGTTATCTTTAAATAATTCATTGATATCTTTGCATGGTCTTATTCTGACATGGATGGATTAGATCCATCCTTGGTCATCCATCATATTGTAGTGTATCCAAATTCCAAACCCATCAAATAGAAATTGTAGAAGATGCATCCACATATTGCCATTTTGGTCAAGAAATAACTCAAAAAGCTCTTATAATCTGATTTCATTAGACCTATCTATTATTTAGAGTGGATATCCAACATTGCTCCTATCAACAAGAAACCCCTAAGAATCCACATTTGCACCAATTTTTGTGACATCAATAAAACTTACCCAAAGGATGATTTTATTTTGCCTAATATTGACATGATATTCAATTCCACAACCAGATATGAGATGTTATCACTTGTGGATGGTTGTCCAAGCTATAACCAAATCAAGATAACACTTGAAACAACATAAGACTATGTTCACCATCTCGTGGTGAACATTTTATTACTAAGGCATGCATTTTGGCTTGAATAATGCTTGTGCTAATTATTAGAGAGCCATAACTATTATATTCCAGAACATAATGCATGATATTGTGGAATATTATGTGGATATATCCTTAGTAAGCAAAAAATAAGAGCAAAATCTATGAAAATTTTGTGCAAAATATTTGAATGTCTTTAAGAGTAGAAGGTTTGATTAAATCCCAAGAAGTGTGTTTTTGATTTCGCATCAAGAAAGCTATTGGGATTCATAGGTTATAAAAAAGGAATTGGAGTATATCCAACTAAGGTTAAGGACATAACATAAATGCATCCAATCTTAAACAACTACATGGTTTGTAGGAGAAAATACAATCAATTCACTAATTCATTTCACAATTGGATGACCACTATCATCCTTTTACACATCTCCTGAATAAGGTCACTAAATTTTAGTGGAATCAAGATTGTCAAGAAGCCTTTGAAAAATTGAAACAATATCTAGTTATTCCTCCAATCCTAATACCCTGTAACACTAGGAAAGCTATTGTTATCCTACATCTTCTCTACTTAGCATGCTTTGGGATCACTTTGAGCTCAACATGAAGATCATGGAAAAGAATGGGATTATACTATTTAATTATAACTTTGGTAGCCTATGAAAGTAATTATTCATCTATTGAGAAAACATACTTGGCAATAGTCTTTGCATCATAGAAATTATGACTTTAAATGTTTAATAATCAAATTCTTCTCATTGCTAAGGTGGATCCATTAAAATACCTTCTATGAAAAGGTATATCTTATAGGTTGAATGGAAAAATGGATCATGTCATTTTGTGAATTTGACATTAAATATGTAAATTAGAAAGCCATCAAAGGACAATAAGTCTTTGCCAATCAAATTTTAGAAGCCCCATTACCAGATAAACAACCAATGGCTATTGTCTTTCTAGATGAAGCCATTTTATTTATTGAAGAGTCAAAACAATGGAAGTTTTGATGGGTCATTCACATCTCATGGCTCAGAGGCATGTGTTCTATTTATGACACCATAAGGAGATATTATCCCCAAGTATTTTCACATTGGGTTTCCCTGCTTGAACAATATTGTATAATATGAAGCTCTAATTATAGGCCTCCATGTCACAATTTAGTGGAACATTTAGTAGTTGGAAATATATGGTGACTCCAAAATTATTTTCAATCAAGTTAATGATGAATATCAAAGAAAAGGTGATAAAATTTTGCCTTACAAGTGCATGGTAGATGACTTCAAGCAATATTTTGAGCACATAGAGTTTGAACAAGTATCACAAACTAATAACATATTAGCTAATGCTATGGGAACTATTGGGTCACTTTTGAAGATGTCTTATAACATTCAATAATATTAGTTCCTCATTGAACAATTCATTGTACCAGCTTATGATCATCTAAAATAAAAAATGGTATGTGAGATCATTGGTCCTAGTTCACCCTAGTATATTAATATTTATACCTACCTCTATGATCATATCCTCCCAAGAGATTTCTTATATAACCAACACAAATCCTTCATTCATAACACATTTTTATATACCTTAATTAGTGGCACGCTCTATCATAAAGACTATGATGGAACCTTGATACATTGTTTAAATTTTGGAAAGGCTGATTTCGCCATCAAAGATGTTCATGATGGGATTTATAGGGTCCATAATAGTGGAATTATCCTTTCTAAAAAGCTTCTTTATATATGATACTACTGGATGACTATGAAAATTGATGCATATGACTACATCAAAGGGTGTGTTACTTACTAGAAGAATGGTGACCTAATTCACACTCCACCACAAACATTACAACTGATTATAACTCCTTTTCCATTTTAAACATGGGGACTTGATCTCATAGGGAAGATAAACCCCACTTCATTTGATGGTCATAAAAACATCCTAACTGCTATCAAGTATTTTAAAAATTGGGTTGAGGTAATCCATATCACTTATGTAATTGAGAAATAAATATCCTAATTTATTTTTAATAATATCATTTTCCGATATGGTATCCCATCCATCATCATTTATGATAATGGAAAACCCTTAAATAATGACTTTAAATCCCTCTTTTCCCAATTCCATATCTAACACATGTGGTCCACTCGTTATTATCCACAATGCAATGACCAAAATAAGGCATCCAACAAAAACATCTTTAAAATAATCAAAAGTAATATTAATGATGTTGGCCGCAATTGGCATTTATAATTATTTCTTGCCTTATGGGCTTATTAAACCAACATCCATATACCTACATGTGTTACATCTTATTCTTAGTATTTGGATTAGAATCCATCCTAATTATTGAGATTGAGTTACCCTCACTACGTATCTCATTGCAGGACATCATTGATGATGAGGATTATAGAGTCACACACCTAAAAGAGCTAAAAATCTTTGATGAAAAAATATTGACACCATTAAATTACCTCAAAGCATAACAAAATTGACTCTAATGTAATTATGAGAATCACATTAAATATTTAGAGTTTGAATTTTGTGACCTTGTGCTTAAATAAAATCAAAGGAATACAAATGTATAATGGGATAAGAAAGGCAAGATTGAGCCTAATTAGCTAGGTCTATACATCATCTTTGCTAAATATGGTTCTAGTGCTTATAGATTGGCCACAGAAGATGGAAAAGAGCTAGATGAGTCCATGAATATCATGTACCTCAAGTGTTTCTATTCTTGATGTCCATCCAAAAAAAATAAAATAAAAATAAAAATCATAAAAAAAAAACTCAAAAAAATAGAAAATAAAAATAAAGAAAAAGATAAATAATTCGTCTAAAGGTGAAAACCATTTTTATGGCACTTGGATAAATATCTTGGTGAAAAGTATTTTTTTGGTGCCATGTGTAAACGTCCATAGTCTATGAGTATCCCTGTGCTTGGGAATAGGTTTACATCCTTCCACGTCCCTTTATCCAATCCATAAAATTATCCAATAAACCCTTTTCCATTTTGACCTTGGTGGTGACTTGCATCTACTATGGGGTGCAACAGGTTTGAAAAATTAGGGTATGGGAACATCTTTGTAGCAAGATATTAGAGTGACATAAGGGGTAGTTTCCTTGACTTGTGATATTTGGAGAGCTTTTATTTGGCCACATCCATTCATTCATCCTTCACATTCCACATCCTTTTCCACATCTACTGATAGAGTTTATTTTACATTTTTAGTAGCTCTTGCACACACATCTTGGACACCATTTTGTATATATTTATTCCAAAAATAAAAAAACAATAGTAGAATCCAAAAAATACCAAAAATAGTGATATAAAGCCATAAAACCTAAATTTCCTATGAAAACTCTTGTTTTAGGTTGGGATTAAATCCTTGATCAATTTTGATACAGATCATAGTCAGTTCATCAGGGACATTGTTTCCATGTCCACTCCCTTGCATGTATCCTTGCTTTGGGCACTGTCCAACTATATCATTGTACTTTCACATAAAGATTTTGAATTGATCAATGATAATATTTTTTCTATTGCTTTTATTTTTTGGGTTTGTTTGTGTTTTCTTGCTTTCTTACTTATTTGATTTTTTTTGTTTCATAAATGCCAATATGGCTAGCATGGTTTTTCCATATCATGGTTATTTATTGTGTTTATTCTTGATTCCATCCATAAACATATGATAAAAATGTCATCCTAACTTTTACATATCATGGTGAGTTTATGTCATTTGTCTATTAGATTAGGGGTTAGTCCTTATATACATTGCGACCAAGTCATCATGGTGTTTTATATCATGGTGCATAATTTTTTGTGTTACATCAAAATCATGTTGCAAAGTATATTAGGAGGCATGCTAAAATGGTAGTATATTATCCTTGAAAAAAAGTCTATCCATACCTTAACATACATTTTCAAATCCAATTAGTTTATTCATATTTTAATAATAAAATTAAAATCAACATCAATAATCATCTATTTATCATCATCATCCCTCCCCTTTAGGGAGACCTACATTGGCCTAAGGTCCATTCAAACTATGTAGGCAATGCTCAATTACATGGGGTTTTTGATGTAAGCTTAGCCAATCTTATTATCATTCTTACCATTCATTTCCATTATCATCCCTAATAATTTTATCCCAATCCTCAATTATAATAAAATATTTAATCCATCACTACCCATTAATACCAATTGCCTCATCCCTTTCAACTTGTCAATGTTTCTTAATCACCCCTCTACACTGTTAATCTCTTTTAACAAGCTGATTGACAACCATCCTTATGTCACACCTTCATCTCTACCAATCCTCCACTTTACCCCTATTTTCTAGACCCCTTTGACATTTTCCATTCAATTTTCATCTCCAAATCCACCATCTTATCCACCATTTGGATCACCACCTTCCTCTCCATCACTTTTCCTATCAATGCTTAGTTGATCATGATACCACCTACTTTTTCACTATCCCTTCATCCTTTTTGTCTCATTTTTTCAATCCTTTGCTTGCCCATTTCCATTTTTTCCATGTTTTTCCTTATCCTTCATTTTCCTCACCATTCCATTTTCTCCTTAGTCTATTTTAGACAAAATTTCACCACTTTAATTTTATACCACATCCCTTATCAAGTTATTCCCTTGCACAATAACAAAAATTCCATTATAAATGCTTTCAATTCCCCAATCTACCTCTTTTTCATCTCGATCCTTTCACCCCCAACTTCTGTATTTGTTCATCTCATTTCACTATTTCATTTCATTTTTCTCATCTTCCCTAATTTCACTCAGTTTACTTTCTAGGTTGCATATCAGTCCTACTTCCCAACAACAACTCCTTTAAAGGTATTTATCTTTTGAGAAGCCTTTTATAACTTCCATTTTATTCTTATTTGAGTAAGCACTCATACTCAATATTACTTGGTCATTCACCCTTTCCATCATTATTTTATATGAGACCTTGTTATCCTCTTTCATCCATATTAAAATAAAAAATAAGGGTGAAATCATTGGCTTGTACTTATTTTACATCCATGCTCACCCATATCTTCTAGTCTATTACTTCAATGCATGAAATATTATCAGGTTTATTGTTTGATGCATCCATCTCTTGTATATTAGTGTTTACACATGTTGTGCAGGAGAATATCTTTTTATTATTATCTTTTTCCAATTACTATTTTAGTATCAAGGCTAATTTTTTATTCATAACATGTCATGGTGTTGGAAATATTGTCATTGATGTCAAAGGTCTAGCATTGGTGATAAAGGTCTGATTGCATTTAATGATGTTTTTAATACTCATATCTTGGCTAATGTGTGTTAATATTTATTTAATATTAACAAATACATTTTTGGTTGCATATAAGTCAAAAGAGGGCCCATGGAGAAGTCAAAGAGTCATGGGGTAAAGATAAAAGAGGAATGGAATGCATTTTCTCATGAAAAGTCATCTTGAGGAATTCCAAGAGTCACTATGTGAAGATAAAAGAGGGTATGGCACATTTTTCCATGAAGGGACACTTTGAGGAATACAAAAAGTCACCAAGATAAAGACAAAGGAGGAACGGATGCATTTGCTTATGAAGGGTCACCATGTGACTTTTCAAATGTAAGGATATGAAGGGTCATGCAAGTTTGGCACCATTTTCTATGAGAATTGAAAGGTCATAAATGGTGATTTCCAAAGGTCATTTAGAAAGCTATAAATAAAGGCTTGAAAATCCATTTGTTATATGCAAGAGACTGCATGGTTTATGTTTGTTTTAGAGGAGAGAAAAGTAGGAGATATTGTAGAGTTCTATCATTTGTTGAGTAAGCAACATTGAGAGATAGTTGAGTTTTATACACAAGAGGGGTTGGTGCTCCTGTGGGTTGGTACTCACAAATATTTGTAAGGGTTTAGTGCTAAAAAATAGTTGTTGTGTTGGTGTTCGACAAAGGGGTTGGTGCTCCTAAAAATTGGTGCTTACAAACTTTGTAATTTGAGTTGGTGCTCATTCATAAGTTGAGATTGTTATTCATGGTTTTTCCCACTTTGGGTTTCCACATACAAATCTGGTGTCTCTCTCTTTCTTGTGTGGTGCATGTTATTGTTTTAGTTTTATGTCATAACTTGAATGTGTGCTTAAGTGATTAAAGAAAATAAATCAGATTAAGTAAAATATATATAATATACTGATTCACCCCCCTTCTTAGTATATTTTGTGCTTAACAATTGGTATCAGAGCAGGTTCCTTTTTAAAAAAAATTTACAGTTTGAAGGTAGAACATGGAAAGCATGATGGGTAGATCACATGAAGTTTTTTATATAAATAAGGCACCTTTGTTTGATGGGAAAAATTAAGCTTTTTGGAGCATAAGGATGATGACTTATTTGATGGTCCTTGGATTCAACATTGGCAAGCAGTGGTGGAGGAATATGAAGAGCCATAGACACTTGTAAGTACTTTGACAGAATAGAAGGCAAGTAAAAATAATGCTAAAAATTTAAATGCTATTTTATGTGGTTTATGTGAATCAAAATTTGTTGAATTTATATAATATAAATCTAGTCATGAAACTTGGGTAAAACTTGAGAATATTTACAAAGGTGATGGAAAGGTTCAGCAAGCTAAGCTTTAGACTTTCAAAAGATAGTTTGAGAGTTTGAAGATGGAAGAGGAAGAAAATATATCAAGTTACCTTTTGCAGGTTGACCAAATAGTTAATCAAATTCAAGGTCTTGGAGAAAAGTTAGAAGAATCAATTGTGGTATAAATTTTTTTGAGATCTCTACCATTGAGATATGATGTAAAGTTTTGGAAATTGAAGAGATGAAGAATTTATCCAAGTTAAAGATGGATGAGCTACATGGTATTCTTATGGCATATGAGATGTAGATTGAATAAGAGAAACCCTCAAAGAGAGAAGCTTCTTTCAAGACATCAAAGAAAGAGAATTCTAAGATTCAAAAATCAAGTGACAGTTCTAGTGATGATGAAGATGACAACAGAGATCTATTCATTTGTAAGCCAAAAAAGGGCATAGGTAAATAAATAAATAAAATCTTTTAAATGTTTTAATTATGAAAAGATTAGACATTTTTTAGCTAAGTGCCCAGATAAGGGTAATGGTGATAATAAAAAAGGAAAGTCTACATACAAAAAGAATTTCAAAGGAAAATTCAAGAAGGGATTCGAGAAGAAGAGTTTGTATTCTAAAGATCCTAGCTCAGCCAAAGATAGTGGAGTTAGTGATTCAGAAGAAGAAGAGATTCTATTCATGGCCATACATGAATATGCCTCTGCAAGCAAAAGTATAGTGATCAAGAAGAAGAATAGGATGAAGCCAAAGTGAATCTAGAAAGAGAATTCATTTGTGCCTTATAAGAGTTAAAATCTCTTGAGAAGAAGAATTGAAGATTAAAGCTCTAGATCAAGAAAAATGAAAAAGTGTCAAAATAAATAATTGAAGATCTACAAGCACACTTTGAAGAAGCCAAGAAGAATGAAAAAGATCTAATGGCATAGTTGCAAAAAGTAAGTGAAGAACGTGAAAGGTATGTTACTGAAATTGCTTCTTTAAAAGTAGATCTTGAGAAAACAAATAAAGTAATTAGTGATAGAGTAGCTAATGATTCAAAATTTGAGAATAATACTAATATGTTGAATAAGATATTAGAAAGTCAAAGATAAATGTCAAATAAGACAATTATTAGATTTGAAAAAGAGAAAGGGGAGGCCACTAATTTTATTGACAAGGTTAACATAGAAAAAGGAAAGAGCTATGTTGAAACTCTTACAAAAGAGGAAATAAAAAGGGAAGAAGTTAAGAATACAGAGGACATCTCAAACAAAGAAGGCTAAAAAAATAGAGGTACAAAAGGTAATTAGATTAGAAATACATAAACAGGTCCTATTTTTATGGTTATTATTTTTATTATAATGGATATGGTCATAAGAAAATAGAATGTTGAAAAAGGGCTAATAATTTTAGAAATAAGAAGGAAACTCATGTAGAGTCAAGTAGAAGCCACAACACTTTTGATCCTCTATCAGGATTTAATGAAGAGACCATAATATGTTACAAGTGCAACAACTTCAGAAACATAGCTTGGTACTATAGAAGCATGTTCAATTCAGTCAAGAAGGACTAGAGTTTCAAGGCTCCATTCATCAAAAAGAAAGTTTAGACTAGTTCATAGAAGAAGAAACAACCTAAAAAATCTATGTTGGTGCAGACAGCTTTGCATGCAAGTAATGAAGAAAAGCCATGGTTCATTGATAGTGGATTTTTGAGGCACATGACAAGAGATAAGAGCAAGTTCATAACTTTGAAGAAGATCAATGGTGGCATAGTGAAATTTGAAGATAATACTACTGCCAAAATTAATGAAAAAAGTACACTAAGTTTAGATAATGGTAGAACTAAAACTGAAAATGTTTTGTATGTAAAAGGTCTTAAGTATAATATTTTGAGTGTAAGTCAAATGTGTGATCAGGGGTACAAACTAAAGTTTTATGTAGAAGGTTATCAAATTAGGGGAAAAAATTTAGATGTGTTGGTTGCAGATGCTCAAAGAAGAGGCAATAATTTATATATGTTATCTAACATCAAAGGTCAAAGATGTTATTTGAGTCAGATTGAATAAATATGGATATGGAAAAAGAGAATGGGACACATAAATTTTGACAATCTTGTCAACATCAGCAAGAATCAATTAGTCAAAAATATTCCAAAGATTACAAAGCCATCAGACATGCTTTGTGACCTTGTCAGCATGGGAAGCAACCCAGAAGGTGGTTCAAACAAAAGAGTACTTGACCACTCAGATGTTAGAGCTTGTTCACAGTAATTTGTGTGGACCTATGAGAACTCAAAGTACTCAAGGTGAGAAATATTTCATGTTGCTTATTGATGATTTTTCACGTATGACTTAGGTAATGTTTTAAAGGAAAAAATTAGAAGCTTTCAGACATTTCAAAGCATTAGTTGAGAATGAAATCGGTTTTAATATTAAGTGCCTAAGATCAGATCGAGGAGAAGAATTTATGTCAGATCATTTTATTGAATTTTGTGAAGACCATGGAGTAAAGAGACATTATTCAATAGATATAACTCCATAGCAAAATGGAGTGGTTGAATGGACAAACATAATAGTTCAAGAGATGGCAATGATAATGCTAAATGAATCCAAGATACCAAATAAATATTTGAGAGAGGCAATTTCTACAGTAGTGCATATTCAAAATAGAGCATTATTGAAAGTCAAAAGTGACAAGACTCCTTATGAGCTATGGAAAGACAAACCAACAATAATTGATTATTTCAAAGTTTTTGACAACAGATGCTTCATAAAAAGAATCGATGAAAAACTTGGTAAGTTTGAATCTAGAGTAGATGAAGGTATATTTCTTGGTTATTCTTACAAAAATAAAGCTTATAAATGTTATAACAAAAGAACTAAGAAAATAGTTGAAACTACAAGTGTCAGGATAGAAGAAGAAATAGCACAAAGAATCAATGATGCAATAGACATTCCTAAAATCATTAAAGAGGAAGATTTTGAAGAATCAGATAAAGATGAGAAGAAGGAGAAAAGGGACACCAAAACGCCATCCAAATATGTCCAAAAAAATCATAATAAAAGTGACATCATCAGGGACATAAATGAAGGAATTCACACTAGAAGAATGATGGTAAGTGAATCTGAGCAAGTTAATTTCTCTTTATTATCCAAAATTCAGCCTAGAACTTTTTTAGAACTAGACATGATAAGCATTGGGTTAAGGCAATGGATGAAGAATTAAATCAGATAGAAAAGAATGATACTTGGGAATTAGTGCCTAGACTAAAAGATCACAATGTGATAGGAACAAAATGGGTTTACAAAAATAAGTTGAATTAAAATGGAGAAGTAACCAAGCAAGATTAGTATGTAAAAGATATGCTCAGATTAAGGGAATAGATTTTGAAGAAAATTTTGCACTAGTGGCAAGGCTAGAAGCTATTAGAATGTTTCTTGTATATGTAGTATTTAAAATTTCAAAGTGTTTCAGATGGATGTCAAATCTACCTTCCTAAATGAGAATATAGAAGAAGAGGTCTATATTGAGTAGCCTGAGGGATTTATTCTCTCAAATATTAGTAGACATGTATGCAAATTGAAGAAATCACTATATAGATTGAAACAAGCTCCTAGAGCTTGGTATGCAAGACTTGATAAATACTTGTAGGATCAAGGTTTCAAAAGAGGAATTGCTGACAATAATCTCTACATCAAAATAGAAGGTGAGCATTAGTTGATTGTTATGGTATATGTTTATGACATCATTTTTGGAGGAAACATTGAAAAGATGACAAAAGAATTTTCTGATAATATGCAAAAAAAGAGTGAGATGTCTATGCTTGGAGAATTGTCATTTTTCTCAGGGTTGTAAATATTTTAGTCAGATAGAGGAATTTTCATATCTCAAAGTAAATATGCCAAGGAAATGTTGAAGAAATTTGGTTTTGAGGATTGTGTATCAGTTGGCACACCAATGAGTACAGGAAATAAGGTGAGCAAGGATGAAGATTCACCTATTATAGATCAATCTTTGTATAGATCTATGATTGGTAGTATTTTATATTTAAGAACATCAAGGCCAGACATCATGCATGCAATAGGTAGGGTTACAAGATATGAGTCAGCTTCAAAAGATAGTCATGTTTAGTTGGTGAAGATAATATTTAGATATATCAAGGGGACATTAAATTATGGATTGTGGTATCCTACAGGCAGAGATTTCACTTTGGTTGTTTATACAAATTTAGTTGGGTAGGTTGCTTGCATGACATAAAGAGTAAAAGTGGAGGATATTTCTTTCTCAATGATAGCTTAGTATCATGGCTAAGCAAAAATAAAAAATCAATATCACTTTCTACAGTGAAAGCAAAATATATTAAAACGTTATTGTGTTGTACTCAAGTGTTTTAGATGAAGCAAACTTTGGAAGATATCAAGGTAAAATATGATGAACCTATTTCTATTTTTTGTGACAACACAAGTGATATTAATATTTCAAAGAATCCAGTGATGCATTCAAGAATAAAACATATTCCCATTAGATATCACTTATTGAGAGAGAAGGTTGTAGATCAACAGGTTAAGATAGAATATATCAGTACTACAGAGTAGATTGTAGATATTTTCAAAAAGACACTACCAAAAGACACATTTGAGTATCTATGAGAGAATTTGGAAGTAATTTCTTTTACTTCTTGTCATTGAGATCACATAATTTCTTTTACTTCTTGTAATTTTTATGGATTAAATAAGTGATTAAATAAAAGAAATTAGATTAAGTAAAAGATATATAATATATTAATTCAACCCCCCCTCTTAGTATATTTCATGCTTAACACATGGGATATATTATTCTTAGTAAATTTGGTCCATTTCTATACCAATATCTCTACCCCCTATGATGAAGTAAGTCCTTACTTGTTGTGTGAACTTGATTATTTCAATAACTCATTGGTCAAGATGAAAAGACATGATACATATCCAACACTATTCATCCTTGTTAATATCCATTAATACATCATCAAATTACTCTTCAAATCATTATTTCATCACTTTGGGGCATCCTCATGTGCCTAGTTTTTTACAACTTCTTCATTCTTTGAAAATTTGTTATACCATAGGCACATACATTTATGTTAACCTATAAAACATTTGAAATATTTATCAATATGATATTTAATCATTTATTGAAATAATTTAACTCCTAAACCAATGCTTGTAATATAAACTCATAACTTTCACCCTACTTGGGCACATCAAAGTTTGCAACTTATATTGAATCCACCATGCTTGGGGAAAATCAATTCACCATCATCAGAAAATTAAAACAAACAAGATTTATCTCAAATAATTTAATTTAATCCTTGGGTAAACTTCATCCATTCTTTTATCACATTCATAATCATATCTCCCTAAAGGGATAACTACATTTGGACTGAGGTCCATTTGGAGTATGTAGGTATAACTTAGTTACATGGGGTTTTTGAGTTAAGCTCAACCATTCTTCTTCCCATTCCCATTCCCATCATCCCAACCTTAATATTCAAAATATGTTAAAACTTTGATATATTATTTCAAATCAATCAATCAGTTATCCATCTAAGCTCATAACTTTCACCTTGCTTGGGGAAACTCAAGCTTGTAACTTTATCATTGGGATCATTCATTCCCCAATTTGCCCTACTTGGGGAAAATTAGGCCAACAAATTTATTAGGATACTTTTTCCCACATCTGACCTTCTCAGGGAAAATAAAAGTGTGAAACTTATCTTAGATATATCCTTCCCAAATCAGCCTTGCTTAGGGAAGCTAAGTCCATCATCATCAAAAATCAAAGCATGCAAGCATTAACTTAAGTGGGTTAACTGCATCCATAGATTAATCTCATCATCACATCCTGCATACCAACCCTTATTTCTTCATCACCTACCCATTGTTTTTTCCATTATAACTTTTGTTTATCTTTTTTTAGAGAACCCATTCATATCCTTCATCTCTACATGTCCTCTCAAGGGGGCATCATCCATCACATTCTTTCATCATCATCATCTAATTTTTCATCCACTTTTTTTCAGCTTCTTATTTATTTTAAAATTTGTTATTCCATTCATCATGTCTCACAATGCCTTCTAAAAGAGGAGAAAAATGTAGACACTTAAAATTGGACATTTCATGACAATTTTAACTAATCATTCTTCTATTCACACTAACATCCTTAGCCTTCACTATTCATCACTGCTTAGCTAATTAAGTGATTTGTTTCATAACCACTTCCAATCCCATAAAATTAACATCCTATTCTATTAGTTAAACAATCCAAATTAATTAATTAATCCTTCCTTAATTCTATGTATTTTGAATATCCATAATTATCTAAAAATAATATAATCCCCACATCATGACATCATCTTCCACCTCCTTCCACTTTCCAAATTTTAATGATGCCACAATCCACTTGTCTCCCATCATTTGAATTTTATAATACAAAGATTCCTCTTTTCAAATTTCAATGATGTCATAGGCTCTACTTGTCCCACATCATCTAAATTTTATAATCCAAAGATCTTATCTTTAGAAATTTTAATGATGTCATAGGTTCCACTTATCCCTCATCTTTTGAATTTTATAGTCCAAAGATTCCTCTCTCAAAATTGAATAATCTACCTAAAATAACACTAACCTCCACAATCAAATTAATAATACCATTTAATCTTCAATGGGTCCAATGTCTTAGACTGTTCCCACTGCTAAGATTCCCACTTAATAATTTAATAAAATCCCATCAATTCAATTATCCTCCACCATTGACCAATGTCTCTCATAAAACAACCAAATTTATAAATGGACCCATTCACCTCTATTTACACTAAGCTATAAATATACAACAAAGTGCCATAAAAATGCCATCTATCACAGCTTCAAGCAATTCACATTGACTAATAAAACATCAACATTACAAGGAGAGGTGCTACTCGTTCATCTACATGCTTCAAAAATCCATTTGTAAATACAATCACATCCAAGAACAATCCATTCGTCGGAGAGTAAGTGAAAGTATGATATTTTATATACTTCATTTCATTTCATCTTATTGCTCAATATAAAGTACATTTGAATATGTTTATTTAGTTTTCCATGTCATTTAGATTTCTAACATTACTAAAAAGTTATTTTTGTTGTTACATTTAGAATAAAGGTAATAAAATTCCAATTCAAATCCTTCAAAACATTTTTATCTAACATCTAAATTCATTCACCACATATATTAATTCACATCCCAAGGGATCTAAAATTCTAAAAATACATTGCTGGAAAACCATCCAGTTAATCACTTTTTTAGTGTCACTCTTATCTCTTCCTTGGAAAATGGTTTCATTAAATCCTCATTCTGCTTGTCAGTTATTATTTTAAGGATATCTAAAATAACTATGTTCATTTTTACCTCATTCATAAGAATATCTTTAGATGAGATATTTGAATAATTCTACCACCTCTCCTTTGATTTTCTTAGGATCTATCAAAATTGATCCATCCCTATTATTTTTTTACAAAGTCTATTAATTTTTCTTATTTTCACTATCTATTGGTGAAATATATTTGTATTCTTTTCCCCTTAATCCAATTTTATTGGGATATTTTCCTATAAAAAAATTCTTCTTTGAGATAAGCTTCTTTCAACTATTTAAAAAACTAGTATTCAACCTATAGTCTTTTCGATGTCATTGGAGAGATGATTTTTTGAATTTGTTAACTCTAAATCCTCTTCCAAATTTTATTTTCTTAAAAAAAGTTTCCAAAACATTCTAATTCTAATCCTTTAAGAGAATATTTAAATGTTCTACCTTTTGCAAAAGTCTAAACATCCTAGATACATTATTACAATCATAACTTCCATGAATCCTTCATCCTATCATCAAATTCAGGGTCCTAAAATCAAATTTTAAGGGGCACATTTTTGGAGCTTATTCATTTTTATCAAAATAAAAATAGGATTATGGTATAACCCATAAACATTTAGGATTGTAGAGTATGGTGAACTCACTCATTTCATTAGGATATATTGTAACCATTGTATTAATTCTCAAACAATTAATTACATTAAGATATAATTCAATTTTATAATTAAGATTGCACTAAGGCCATCTCATTAATTGCATTAGGGTAAATTGATATCTATTGCATTATGGTCAAATCACTTATTTGATTAGGATATCCTGAAATCATTATATTAATTTGTTAAAAAAATTATGTACCTTTTTTATGTTTTCACATTTTATGACTAAGTTTATATTAATATCAACTCATTCATTATATTAGGCTCGATTCACACATCGTATTAGGGTTAACTTACTCATTTCATTAGGATATATTATAATCATTTCATTAATTTGTCAAACAATTCAATATTTGCTACATAAGGGTATGTGAACTATTTGACAATGTCTCAAAAAAATATGGTCACATGGACTAGACAATGATCACATTATGCAAAATGTGGGAGCATACACAAATTGTATGAAATGTTTGACAAAATATCTCAAAAAATCTAGTCACATAAACTGTAATGATTGTAAGATGTGTGTGTAGAATAAATATTAAAAGGATGTTCTTAAATTATTCTAAATGACACAACGTTATGGAACAAGCCCTAACCAACAATATAATGAAAAAAATGATTCTAAAAGAATGCTCACTCATCAGGGTCAACTCGCTTATTGCATTAGCTTGTCTAACAATTTAGGTTTCTACATAAGGGTATGTGCATCCATCAAATTATAATTGAATGATAAAATTATGACAGTTACTTGTATTTTTTGAATACGTAAGGATATTATTATTATATCCTAATATGTTACTAACTTTAGTAGATGTTTCTTTCAATGCAATGACATGTGAATGTTGTAGTTTTTCAAAAAAAAATATGTTAGAGTCTGTACATTATAAGGGTATGAATATCCATCAAAGCATACTAAAAAACATATATTTATTATATATTTTAATTACAAACACCCTGACAAACATACACATAAAATTGGGTAGCATACACAATGTATGTGAATTATTTGACAATATGACTTGTTTAAATCTGGTGACATGGATTGCAAAAATGGATTTAGGATATATAGTTGTGTTTTATGAAGAGGAAAGAATAATAGGATTATGGCTTGATATGTAAGTAACTTTATTTGATGTTGCTCCCATGTCTTCATGTTGGCTATGCAACAAGAAAATTTTCTAGTTTTTACATTAGTATATCTTGTAATCATTATATTAGTATGCCAAATAATTCATGTGCCCTCTCTATGCCACCACATTTTACAACTAATATTGTATTAGAGAGTAATTATGTTACATGTATCAAGGGTTCGAAATAAGATTATACATCCATCAAAGCATAATTGAAAGCAAATATATGTCATATGTTGTAGTGATAAAATCTTTTATCAAAATGTGGTCATATGAATTTATGACACTTATGTTTTGTGAAGAGATAAGGATCTTAGCATTATGACCTAATATGTTTGTGATTTTAATGTAAGTTTTTCTCATGCCTTTATATTAAGTATGAAGTTAATGGAGGGAATTCACCTATTACAATGATCAAATTGACATTGTAGTTCATCTATTTTACATTTTAAGGAAGACTATCGATCTTTTATTATAGTCGTTTGAGATATAACTATAGTTATTTTTGGTTAAGGTTTTATGTGTTGTAGAGTACTTAAGAGGGCATGTTTTATTAGGGTCCCTTCACTATGAAGAAAAAATATGTTCATTCTCTATTCCACCACTATGCTGCGATATTTTACAATTAAGATTGCATTAGAAAGTTTGTACCTTACATGTTTCAAGGTTACTTCTCAAAGGCATATTAAGAAATTTCTTATTATTAATTTTTTTTGGTTTATACAAAAAGTTCATTTTTAATTAACTTGATTTTATTTAAAAAATTATCACGCTTAATTTTTTTAACATAACATAAAATAATAAGATTAACAAACCTAAAGGGTATTCTATTACTCTAGCTTTAGAATTATATGAAATCGCTCTCACAAGAATGGGCTCATTTTTAATCACATAAATATGAGTTTAGTTGAAAATTTTATTTTGGTCCTTGTACAATAATAATATTGAGTAGAATAATATTTTTAACATGATTCATATTTAAAATAATAAAAAATGAATGAGTGTAGTTTTATGTACTCATGTAGGGTTGAATTATGGATCTCCAACCTCCATTAGTCTTATAAAATAATATTCTTATGTTTCAAGTTTTATTGACGCGATTATTGAAGCTAGAATAACAAAAAGCCTTCTAAATATGTTGATATATTTTTAATTTTATATATATTTTTAAAAAATATTAGTTTATATTAATTAATTTAATAAAAAGTATGTGATCATTTATCCACGCAAGAAAATTATTCTACATTTCTAGTCAAGAAGCCCATGATGTGAACTCCTCATTTATTGTAGAGTCGCGGATACATCTACACTATCTTACAACAAATCATTTGTTAAATAATTGATGGATATGCACAAAGTGGGCTAGATGGAGAAGGAATATGATTATTTAGATAAATTACAACATTCAAATTTCACTTCATTGAATGCAATGATTATAGAAATGCAAAGCATGACAATGAAGTATATAAAACTTTATCCAAAAAAAAATCCATAATTTTAATGTTAATTTTAAAAATATTTAATTATAATAAAATGTAATGAGATGGAAAAACATTTATTTCAAAAATTTAATTTAAATTTATTTTTAAGTTTTTATGTATGATCATTATTTCATTTTAATTTTTATATGATGTTGATGTTGTACATTATTTTCTAAGTTGAAGATAAAAGGTCACATATATGATTGGCTAACTGCTTATAATCTATATCATCATAATAATGTTCGAAAGGGTACACCAACCACATATTAATAGTATAAAGATT
Organism: Torreya grandis; assembly: GCA_037957365.1. NCBI lineage: Eukaryota > Viridiplantae > Streptophyta > Pinopsida > Cupressales > Taxaceae > Torreya > Torreya grandis. The sequence continues at coordinate 3,323,270 of JARHVA010000962.1, forward strand.
GAGAAGGAATAATTTTAATGGTAAACAATCATAATTTAGTTTAAAAAATAAGATCATCTTCGAGTGTTATTTATTCTCTCCTTTTTTTTAACCGTAGAATATTAGTTTATGATTATTAATCATCATGTGTATTGGAAACACTTTAGTTTTTTTTTTAAATATTTAATTTATTGATTACCTTTTAAAAGTGATAAGTATTGTTGATTTTTTAAAAGTTTTAAATATTATGTGACAGTTAATGTTTGTTTGTTTTTTTAATTGTATTTTTAAACGTATTGTATGGAATTCAATTAGAATGTCAATATTTTTGTATATATTTTGGAAATAAATAAATAGTAGATTTATAATGTTGAGTAAACATAAATTAGTGAGTTTATTTGGTTAAGATGTAGTTATGAGTAAGGGGTATTTACACCATTAAAATCACTCAGAGCACGATTCTAGCTTTAATTTCTTGACTCTCTGTATCAAGTATCTAGAGGGATTTGTACCTTGGTGGATGCCTAGCTTTAATCTCTTGACTCTCTATGTCAAGTATCTAGAGGGTTTGTACTTTGGTGGATATCTAGCTTTAATCTCTTGACTCTTCGTGTCAAGTATTTAAAGGGATTTGTACCTTGGTAGATGGATATAAGCAACCATTATCCTCACCAATTAGACTACAACCCTTTCGATGGCTAATGAATTTTAGAAATGATTTATGCAATTTTTTTTAAATTTTTAGTTTAATTTTATTATAAAACATTTTTAAATCACAAAAAAATGTTTGTACCTTATTAGTCTTGAAGGGATTACTCTTACCTTCAATTACCTCTGATTCATTATTAGTCCCCATTCTCTTAACGAATCAGATTCTATTATTTTACATGTTAGAAAATATGTGAGGAATTTTATATAAGTGAATTGTAAGTTGTTTAATTGATAATATATAATGTTATTTTTCTTGCACATTGATTGGTTAAAAAAATTCTACATTATTCCCAACTTCATGTGAATCAAAGTACTCTCATTTCATTGTCAGATCCATCATTTTATCACAGTCATAATTACAATGCTATCAGTGATCCAAGGACTGCTATAAATCTAAAAAGAGTAGGCTATTCTTGATCCTTAGGATAAATATCAAGAAATCATGAAACAAGGGTGCTAGTGCCAAGTCCTTACAGGAGGAGGGAGAGATAATTGAGTCAAAGATGATTTTGTTTGAAAAATTTCACAACTGGGTGGAATGCCATGATTATTGCCAGTTTCGATGAGGATTGTAGCTTGCCCCTGATGTCTTATGCACCAACAAATTACCAAGAAAACATTAGACATGTAATGGGAAAAACATTTTAATCAATAGAAAGAACATTTCAAATCTTCTTAAATCTTGTTAAGGTCAAAAATATTGAATATTGATAAAGTCAAGATTGATGTTGAATTGTCTTGCAAATATTTATTAAAATATGTAAAAAAATTTATGTACATAAACCAAAAAAAAACCACTTGGTAGATATATGACTAGTTTGACATAATTACAAGAGCGTGTAGACCTCAAAATGTAGCACTAAAATGTTCTACTTAGAAATGCATGCAATGCAATTAGTACGAATGTTGTCCATGTTGAGATTAGTCTTCACTTCAACATTGCCAATTGTACCATGGAAGTGACAAAGTTGGAGAAGAAAACATCATGTGTATTCGTCTAAAAGATATGACATGAAATAGAGAACACCATCAAATAAATCATAATGACTGATGGGATAACATTGTAACAAACTAGAGAGCATCAATAGATATCATGGACAACAAGTACAAGCAAGCCTTCTTTCCAAAATATGTAATTCATATAGGCACCATATATGACACAAGTTTAAAAAAGTTAAATGAAAATGCATGCCAAGATGATAAATTTCACTGTACTCTTATAGAGTTAAAACTAATTGGAATGGTAAAAGCATACTCTAAAACAAATATCAAGATTAGAAATTTCACTGTACCAAGACAACATACAACACAAGTTCAAAAAAATAAATTTCAAAATGATAAATTTCACTATAAAGCAAATATCAAGATGATATATAACACAAGTTTTAAAAAAGTTGAATGAAGTTGCATACCAAAGTGATAAATTTCATTGTACCCTTATAGATTTGAAAATTCTTTAAACAACAAAAACACAATCTAAAGCAAATATTTGCCACTGAAAAAATTGGCAATTACTTGAAAAATTTTAAATCTGAAATGAAATCTAAGAATGTGTTTTTAATTCTTTTGAATGAACTAAAAATTTCTAAAAGAGTTCATAGTATTTGAATAACCAAGAAACACCAAAAATCCAAATAGAAATGGAATACAACTTAATTGTATTTATTTTTTAAACTTTTTCAGACAACACATTAATTAAAAAACTTTCCTAATAAGGTATGAACAACTCTAGCCTAAACTCTGCAAGGACAATTCCATTCTCTAATGGACTACCTTGTAAAAATGATTCTCCAGAAGCTTCCCAGACCATAAACTATACTATGTTTAGATAAATTCTGGTGCCTCAGTGGTTAGGCAAGATAACAACAAACTAATATAAGAATGGGTCTAGGAATAGTCTTGCTGAAATTAATGATAAAAAATATACTATTCTGGGGAAGATTCTTATGAGAGGTATATATATATATATATATATATATATATATATATATATATATATATATATATATATATATATATATATAAAACACTCCTAATTAAGATAAGAAAATATATATTAAAGTCCTAATTTATATTCAAATAAATAGTAACATTCATAGCACACCATGTGATAATCAAGAAAAAATATTGTTTGCTTCAACTGATTCAACTGGAAAATATATTGCAGTCAATAGAAACCCATATCACAAGTTGTTCAAAATTGCTCTTTCACTTTTCCCTAAAAACACAATCCTAGAATGCCCTTAATTTTTTTATACTAAATCTATATATTTTGACATAACCATAAATGAACATACAATAGAGAATGCAGTAGGAAGTATGCACAAAAATAGATAAAAATAAAACACAACAAAGAATTAGCAGACAACACTGATGTCGTAGACTTCATTAGCATATGTTAAATAAGTTTACAAGCATGCAGATGTGTGTTGGTTGAATATGGTAGAGCACATGCAAAGTTTGGTGAAGAATTATAGAAATAAGTGTGTGGGTTCTTTAATTCCTACTTTTCAAGTCATACTACCTGATTCATTATCAGGGAGTGAAGTCTATGCTTGAAGAGGAAAAGAGTGATCTAATCTTGTTTAACTATGTCGTGGGAATGAAACAAACTAATTCAGCCAATTAAAAAAGAAATTATTTTCATTATTCATATTATTATTATTATTCATTTATATAGTTTACCTCTTTACTTCTAATGTTTACATACTTAATTCGTAAGGTGGGGATAAGTCCTTGATTAATCGATTACTAAGTGACATGATAAGAGTAATTCAATAGCATATTATTATGATGCTTTAAGGTGTTTCTTTAATAGATAGAGTAATTAATTAACTTGGTAAACTTATTGATTAATTAGATAATATAAATACATAGATGTCGAGTTGACATTGATTTCTACAAACAACCACCATCGAAGAGAAATATATGATAGAACATAATCAACTATGCAATCTTTGAAAACGAGAAGGAGAATAAACTAAAATATTTGGATGGGGATTGAAATCAAATAATTTAATAAATAACTGGTACTTTATGAAACTTAAAATATATCTTCAGAAATCTTTAGGAAAACTACTCTTATGACCTATTCAAATATGCAAAAACTATCATTTGAAAGAGTTTAGCTCTTGTGGCCCAGCTAAAATGGTCATTTATGTTTTAAATATTCTATTTTGTTGGTTAAAAAGGGTGCAAGTGAAAGTAACACAAATTGCCTTCTAAAAATTATAGCCTCCAAAGTTCTATGTCCTTGATATTAAGGATCTTATGCCACAACTTATGACTCTTTGAAAGTAACTAAATAATAATAGAATGTTAATGAATACATAATCAAATGAAAAAGTAACAAAGAGTAGATTAAAATATAATGTAATTAGAAGTGGATATCAAATTTTATAAATTTACACTGCCAATTTGTTTTGCCAACAAACCCTTCAAATTAAAGCTAAAAGATGGGAGGCATAAGATTTAGTCATAGTGTTGTGTCCTTAATTAGTATTGGACCAATCCTTGCTCCTATTATTAGATTCCATGTGTCATTAATCAAAGTTAAACTTTAATTATTCTTGAGAAGCCATCTCATGCTATAAAAGAAAGCAAAACAAATTTCAAACAATTTTGGAGGTCTCCAATATTGGCATACATTTGAGGAAAGGTAGAAGCAAACATGAAAGCTTATATTTATAGTTCTTGAATAAACCAAAAATATAATAGAAAGAATCCTTGGAAGAATAAATGATTATTAATCTCTCTAAGCCTTAAGGCAGAAAATCTTGTCACATTGAATAAGTTATAAGCTTGTAAATGTAAAAATGATGAATTTTCATGATCTTGATACAACTATGCATTCAACTGAGGATATTATCTACCACACATATGGTTGGATTATACATCTTGCATTGGTTAATAGAGCACATTCAAATAAAAATTAGTCAATATAGCCTGAATCTATATTATTTTAATTCCCCAAACATAGCTTTAGGAGCACTACTTTATTTGTGAAAATCAAGTCACAAAACAAAAGATCTTCAATGTAATATGGTTTTCCAAGTAGGCAATAAATACTTGCTATCATAAGGTCTCGAAAACATATCTACAAGAAAAAAAATGATTTTTTCTATCCTGCAAAGGATTTGGGTCAATGGAAGAGTCGACTAAGTATTCAACAATAACTTGATAATAACTAAATGGAAACGCAAAACCTTAGCTAAGACTAATTACGAAAATTTATAGATAGGTTCAATGCCAATTCCATAATCATTATACAAAGTGTACAACATTTGGCTCTGCAAATTTTCAAAAAATGATATCTCAATTGTGGAAGCACTTAACCACTTGATAAAAGTATCATAACTCTATCATACAACAATTCATAATATCCAAACCCTATAGCTTTTCCTTTAAACAAGACTTAAATTATAGCTTCTAATAATGGAAGATAACACTAATTCTATATTGCCCTTTCCACAACAAGATAGGTTTCAAATTTTAAAAATAGGGACTCTTTCACAATGACTAACAATAGAAAAAACCTAAATGACCTAGAGAAGTTGGTAACAAAGATCCTAAATGACAAGTCCTTGATACAAAGATTTGTCTATAATATTACTACTGTCTGTACGTCTATGAGGTCTAGGTTGATGTATTTAACAATAAGGAGGGAGAAACTTCAAATAAGTTCATCAAATTGTAAAAAATCTCTTATCACTTTACTATTATAGGATTTTTGAGCATGGTCATTGATGTTTGGTTTCCATTGATGTCAAAGAAAGCATGTGGTACTAGTGCATTAATAACAAAGTGATCAGATTGATGGTTTGGACAATGTTTAACTTAGTGAGGCAATTGATGGATGATATTTATGGTATGTATATGTTAAAAATATCTTATGGGATGTTTTGAGTTCTTAGAGTGATTATGGAAGTGAATGAAATTCATCAGAACAGTCATATGAATGTCTAAGCTCAAGTAGTCATCTTGATAGATAAAGCCAAGTGAGAAGATTGATGACATCATATTTAACATGTGTGAATGTTTTAAGAGAAAATTTATAAATGGATATATTCCCATATGTAAGGAGATAATATGGTTCAAATTTTATGTCTGGACATGAAGCGTAGCAAAAGTTATTAAGGTGCAAAGTTGGCTTCTCAAACAAAATTTACTAAGTTCCCATACTTAGCCAAATTTATGATATCAAAGATCTATGGTGAGCGTTCAATCACATATAAGATATAATGAGGAGAAATTAATCTGACTAGATAAGGATCCAATGGCATGGTTCAAATTCAAATAGTTAATATTGCACACACGTTAGTGACATGTGTCACAATCACGGAGTTTGAGCAGCAAATCTAATGGTGAGCATAAAACCTGTTAAATAGAGATCAATAGTGAGCACATGATAATTTAGATTATGATACAATGGATCATATTGAGTCAAATATTCAAGATTTCATGCATGGCTTCCAAGTAGCATAAGTTTATTGGAGTCAAAAATTCAATGCATGTAGAAGGCAACATGAGGGTGCAAAGTGTCTTAATCACAGATTCCTGTAATAAAGATCAACGGTGAGTATCAAAGAGTTAAAGACTAAGATAATAAAAATGAGATCAATGGTGTGTATTTATTCAAAGTTTTCAAGGAGTACAAGATGATGACAAAGTGTAGGATGTTTAACTAGTGACCGTTGGGATTTGAATTAGCAAAGGGAAAAACCAATATGTAGTATTTTGCTAATATATTTAGATCTAAGATGAATTTGAAGGTGATGTAAAAGGAAAAGTTGTAAATGACTCTAAGGCACATATACAAACTCTATTTATAAGGTTTTATTGTTTGTACAATCAAAGTTATTTATATCCAAATTTGACTGTGTGTTTGACCATGGTCTGTAAGTGATCCAAGAAGGATATTTGAGTTGTTCTTGATAGTGTCTTAATGTTTCAAGATGAAACAATTATTAGAGAGTGTTTTAGAATCCATGAGGACCATCTATGTGAATTTTTTAGGTTTTACCAATCCATATTTTGTATGAACAAAGGCTTATAATTTGGTTGTGTTTGTTTAATTCACTGACATATTGAGTAATCATTTTGCAGAGGTAAGTTGAAGGTGATCTAAACAGAGTTGAGAAAAAAAATGAATATTAAGATGTCAAGGAAGTACCAGAAATTGATGAGAAGGTATTGGATGTCATATTTTTCCCCTGATCAGATATGGAGAGTCAAAATGGTATAACTATATTTTAACTGTGCATGACCAACTTGAGTGGTCATTTTGAGAGAGTTGTTTTTAGTACTTAGAGCTTGTCTTGAAGTGTATAAATAACATGGAGATGTTTAAAAGGTCATGAAGGGTTAACCCATGTTATATAATCATATGTACATTTTAAATAGTTGAGTGTTTGCTTCAGAAGTTTGAGACTGTGTTTTCTATTTATGATGGCCTAAAGAGTGAGGAGACCTAATTGGTAGGTTCAAGTGTTAAGTTGGTGTTCCAGGTGGTATCGACCCATATGAGAGTGATAAAGAGAATATGGAAGACAAGTTTGATATGTTCAATTTATTGGTAAAGGGTGAAGCTGGTCCAATTAGTCTCACATGTAACGTGTGAGTATGAAGGCCTAATTGTTTTAGGTCTCACCAAGACCTAATGGTGGTTTGGGGATAATGAGGTAATGACGAACCTGAGGAGTGTGTGGTTCTTACATGTAATATGTATGAGTACCTATTTCAAAGGTGGTTCAAATATGTAAATCATCTTGGCCGATCAAGATGGGTTAAAGAAAGAGAGTGGTATAAGTACAAGGTCTAATTAGACTAATTGTGCCAATTATGTTTGTGCGGATTCAAAAAAAGAAGAGAACATTTGAAAGAGAAGGTATAGGTTAGTTAGGAACATCAGAGTGTGATAAATACTAGACATGTTTATCTAATTAAGTTGATGCATGAGGACACACAGGTCATTGGACCTAATGAGCCTAAAAGAGACAGTTGGAGTAAGTTAGCCCTAGAGGCAGCTTGAGAGAGATTAGAGGTGAAGAGTGTAGACATAGGTGATCATCATCAGTTGAAGAGTAGAAATAGGTGTTCAAGGTGATATGTTTAGGTAGCTGAGTGGGTGCTTAGTTTCCTAGGGGGTTGGTTCCTCCTTGCAAGGTAAAGCTTGCTAAAGGTCTAGTTGTTGTGAGTGCTCAACTAGATAGGGGCAGTTGCTCCTTGTGGGATTAGTGTCTCACTAAACTAAGGGATGGGTGTTATTTGATCAGTGGGCACTAGTCTAAATGTTAAATCTTGTTTTATAAGACTACAGTCCATCTTGCAGGGTTTCATTGGGTTTTATCCCCCAAGAGGGTTTCTCACATATATGATGTGTTTATGTGATGTATGCTCTTATGTATGTTTTGGATGTATGTGATTTCATATTTATGTTTCTTTATCAAGTTGATGTATGATGAATGTTTGAGAATTTTGAATTGAATTGGATTATCTTGCATCATTGATTCACGCCCCCCTCCCCCTTAGTGATTGTACCTCTAACAATTGGTATCAGATTAGGACCATCTATGCAAGTTTAACCACTTGAAGGTGATCTAAGATAAAATATAGGTGAAAATATCATCATGTTTGATGAATAATTCTGCTATGATAACAAGGAAGATGAATTTGATCTAGAAGCTAAGCTCATGAGTGCACTTGGTGAACTGAAGGAGCAAAAGATGAAGAATCATAAAATGAGGAATATGATCAAAGGTATTGAAGTGAAAGTCATATCTATTGAGGAGATTTTATCAAGAAAATCCATGAAAGAGGACAAGGAGAGTAAAAAACTGATCAAGTCTATGGAAGAGCAAGCATGTAGATTGAAAGATGACATGGCCAAAAGGGGTAAGGAGGATAAAGAGACCATCAAATATTTAAGAATTCAATTATAGGCTACAAGTTCAAACACTTGGGATAAATAAGATGAATGTGTTCAATTGAAGGCTAATCTTGTTTCCCTGAAGGATGAGCATGAAAAGGTCATAATCAAGATGGAAAAGCTTGAAAAAGTAACCAATTAGAAAACCAAATGCTTCATGGTATGCAAAATATCTTATGGGACATTATTTTATTTGTCATATTTTTGGTCATAGGGCAAAGGACTATGTAAGAAGAAGCAATCAATCAAAGGGAGATCATTTCCATATTCAAACAAAAGGTATAAAAGACATTATTTGATAAAGTTGTTAAAGAGTTGGTGACATTGCTAGGTTCTGCAAGCAAAGATCATCAAGTCAAGATGGGTTTAATTAAGCTCCTAAAGTGCAAGAAAAAAGACAAGCTAGACATATCAATGCAATGAGATATTTATCCCAGAGTCATTGTTATGCATACAATCAGTTTGACCACATTGATAGAGAATGCAAAAAGAGAATAAATCAGTCAAATAAAAATCATAATCATCATCAAGCAAAAGGTATAAATGATCTTGTATATTTCAGATGTCTTAGAGTTGGTCATATTGTTAGGTGTTGTAAGAACATGTTGAATGAGTTCTCAAATAAAAATAAGGTATATGGATCCCCTAGTGTGCAAGGAAGAAGTCAAAAATAGTTGTGGAAATCTAAGCCTGTTAGGAGAGATCAGACTGAGACCAAAGATGGTTTGTTTGCCATGATATCTACATGAAGGAAAGTCAAGATTTTCTATTTTCTACATTTGTTGACAAGTTTGAAGAAAAAAATGAAGTCAAGAATCCATTCAAAATCAATTTTGTGATGAGGTAGGACTGTAATTCAAATGAGAGTATGGAGATATGAGAGTCTCCCAAGTTTTGGGACTTTTAGTCTCACTATGTCAAAGGGGTGTCTCTCTCTAATCTTCAAGGAGACACTCAACAAGCAAGAGGAAGTATGGTGGATGTCAGTTGAGCTTTGGTTGAGGTTGCAGGACAAGCATATCATTTGAAGATATGTTTGGCTAAAGGGGAGCATATGTGAGATGTTCCAATCATGGTAGAGATATAAAGAAGTCTGCTATAGGTGTGAATTTAAGAAGATTGATATGATGACTTGATCAAACCAAGTCATATGTTTTGACAAGGTATTAAATCTTTATGCATGAGCAAAGGGAGCTTGTGAGTTCTGTAGGTAAACAGGTCCAAGGATCAGAGAAGCTCAAGTTCAAATAGGTTTATGTCAAAGAAAAGATGACATGAGATGGAGCATGATGTTAGGGGGAGCTTTCTAAGCTTTGTGACTAGTGTGTTAGGTTCAAGGATCAAAGAAGTCCAAGTTCAGATAGGTGCATGTCAAAAGGGGAGCAATTAATTCATATGCTTGAAAGTTTGAAAGTATCCTGAGCATCTTAAATAGTATTTGAATACATACATAATGTTGAGGAATGATTATTGACATGATGACGAAGAGACCCTTTGTCATTAATGTCAAAGGGGAAGAAAGATTAGAATGAAGGAGTTCACATGAGTGAGAAGTCATTCTGAGGCTGTTTTGACATCAATGACAAAAGAAAAGATTGTTGAACATGGTCATTGATGTTTGGTTGTCATTGATGTCAAAGAGAGCATGTGGTACTAGTGTATTAATGACAAAGTAATCAGATTTATAGTTTGGACATTGTTTAACTTAGTGAGACAATTGATGGATGACATTGATGGTATGGACATGTTGTAAAGATCCTATGGGATGTTTTGAGTGCTTATAGTGCTTATGAAAGTGAATGAAATTCATCAGAACAGTCATATGAATGTCTAAGCTCAAGTAGTCATCTTGATAGGTAAAGCTAAGTGAGTAAATTGATGACATCATATTTCACACATGTGAAGGTTTCAAGAGTGTATTGATATATGGGTAGATTTATATATGTAAGGAGATCATATGGTTTAAATTATAGGTCTGGACATAGAGCGTAGAAAAATTTATTAAGATGTAAAGTTGGCTTCTCAAACAAAATTTACTAAGTTCCCATACTTGGCCAAATTTTTGATATCGAAGATCTAAAAAGAGCATTCAATTAGATCTAAGATCTAATAGTGAGTAATTAATCTAACCAGATAATGATCCAATGGTATGCTTCAAATTCAAATAGTCAAGATTGCACGCACTAGTGACATGTGTCACAATCACAGAGTTTGAGTAGCAGATCTAATGATGAGTATGAAATATGTTAGATAGAGATAAACAATGAGTGCGTGATCATGCAGATTATGATCCAATGGCACATATTGATTCAAATAGTCAATATTTCATGTGGGGATGCCAAGTGGTAGAAGTTCATTGGAGTCAAAAAAATCAATGTGCATAGAAGGCACACAAGGTTACCAAGTGTCTTAATCGTGGATGCCTATAACAAAGATTGATGACGAGAATTAAAGAGTTAATGACCAGGATACTCATGAGGAGATCAATAGTGTGTATTTGTTCTAAGTTTTTATGGATCATATTATGATGACAAAGTGTCTGATGTTTAACCAGTGACTGTTGGCATTTGAATTAGAAAATGGAAAAATTAGTCTGTCATATTTTGCTAATATCTTTTGATCTAGGATGAATTTGAAGGTGATGTAAAATAAAAAATTGTAAAGGAATCCAAGATACATCTATAGACTCTAGTTATAAGGTTTTAATTTTTGTACAATCAAATTTATTGAGCTCCAAAGTTGACTATGTATTTGACCATGGTATATAAGTAATTTGAGAAGGATATTTAAGTTGTTCTTGATAGTGTCTTGATGTTTCAAGATGAAATAAATATTGGAGAGTGTTATAAAATCTAGGAAGACTATCTATGTGGATTTTTAAGGTTTTACCAATCCATATTCTATATGAACAAAGGCTTAGAAGTTGACTACATTTGTTAAATACATTGACAAATTGAGTAACCATTTTGTAAAGGTAAGTTGAAGGTGCTCTGAGTAGAGTTGAGAAAACAAATGAATATGAAGATGTCAAGGAAGTTTGAAATATTGATGAGAAAGTATGGGATGCCATAGTTTGTCCCTAATCAGATATGGAGAGTCAAAATATTATAGCTGTATTTTGACTGTGTGTGACTAACCTGAGTTATCATTTTGAGATGGTTGTTTTTAATGCTTAGAGCTTGTGTTGAAGTGTCTAAATTACATGGAGGTGTTCCAAAGGTCTTGAAGGGTTCACCTATGTGATATAATAATATGGATATGTGAAATACTTGAGTGTTTGCTTCAGAAGTTTGAGACTGTATTTTTTATGTATGAAGGCCTAAAGAGCGAGGAGACCTAATTGGTAGGTTCAAATGTTGAGTTGGTGTTCCAGGTGGCATGGACCCATAAGAGAGTCAGAAAGGGGCTATTGGAGATATGTTTGATGTGTTTTAAGCATTGGTAAAATATGAAGGAGTTTCAAGTATTATCATATGTAACATGTGAGTATGAAGGCCTAATTGTTTTAGGTCTCACCAAGACCTAATGGTGGTTTGGGGATAATGAGGTAATGACCGACCTAAGGAGTGTGTGGTTCTTACATGTAATATGTATGAGGACCTATTTCAAAGGTGGTTCAAATATGTAAAGTATCTTGGTCGATCGAGATGGGTTAAAGAAAGAGAGTGGTATAAGTACAAGGTTTAATTGGACTAGTTGTGCTAGTTGTGTTTGTACAGATTCAAGCAAAGAAGAGAACCTTTGAAAGAGAAGGTACATATTAGTTAAGACCATCAAAGTGTGAGAAATATTAGACATGTTTATCTGATCAAGTTGATGTAGGAGGACACATAGGTCATTGGACCTAATGATCCTAGAAGAGGAAGTTTGAGCAAGTTATCCCTACAGGCAACTTGAGAGAGATTAGACGTGAAGAGTGTAGACAGAGGTGATCATCATCAGTTGAAGAGTAGAAATAAGTGTTCAAGGTGATTTGTTCAGGTAGCTAAGTGGGTGTTTGGTTATCTAAGGGGTTGGTTCCTCCTTGTAAGGTAAAGTTTGCTAAAGGTCTAGTTGTTATGGGTGCTCAGCTAGACATGGCTAGTTGATCCTTGTGGGATTGGTGTCTCACTAAACTAAGTGATGGGTCTTCTTTGATCAGTAGGTTCTAGTCTAAATGTTGGATCTTTTTTTATAGGATTGTAGTCCATCTTGCAGGGTTCGGTGGGTTTTATCCCCCAAGAGTGTATCCCACATATATGATGTGTTCATGTGATGTATGTTCTTATGTATGATTTAGATGTATGTACTTTAACATTTATGTTACTTGATCAAGTTGATGAATGCTGAATGTTTAAGATTTGAGAATTGAATTAGATTATCTTGCATCATTGAGTCACCCCACCCTGTACCCCCTCTAAGTGATTGTACCTATAACAGGTTTACTCTATTTCAACATTTACCTCATAAAACCTTTTTCTCACATTTGTAGTTACTTTACACACTCAGCTACTTAGGAAATGTATGCAATATATGAATTTTGTATAATCTGATTTGATCATAATTTCCCTGTTTAGATCTACCTATTTATTTTTAAAATTCTATTGCTTCCTAGATATAGTTTAAGTTACTTATTTTCCTGCAGCTCTGATTAACTATTGTAAGTTTTAATTTTAAGTCCTTTTGACCTGTTTTAATCATCATGAATTTTAAAATAATTTCTTTCCCTTCCTATCTACTCAATCTTCTAAATGTTTGATTGTTAGTTTTGGGAGTTTCCTACACCCCTGATTAACACTAGAGAATATAATTAACTCCAAATACACAATATACAACAACCACATCATCACAAAATCCAACGACATTACCCCGTGCATGTTTGTGGGCATGAGGCAGCATAAAGTTGAACTTGGTCTTTCTTGTTGGTAAGTTCCTCCACTACCACTAGGCAACAACTCTACAAACTAAAATTGCTCCCTTAACCTATTTTCTTTGCTTGTATCTTCTTTGTATATAAAAATAACTAAATAAATAAAATTTCTTTCTTCACAATGTAGCATAAAATGAACAAATAAATAAAGTTCTAGTCACCTAAAAATGGATTAGGGGGCATGGAAACCATTTCAAATCAGGTTATCGGGTTAAATAAATAAGGGCAAAGCTGTATTATATATAAAGACAGGAATGACAACAATGTTCTCCTCACTATATTGAGTTGACTTGTGACTATGATTTAATCAGCTGAAAACTGCATTGAGCATTTCATGAATAATAAAGCTTGAAAATTATAATAAAAAATTTTGAATTACCACTGAATATAATTTCTACCTTTCTCCACAATGCATCCCAAAGAATGAATAAATAAATAAAGTTTTAGAGTCACCTGGAGATGTGGGGTATGAATATGGGACCATGGAAACCATTTCAAATCAGGGTAGGGTTGTATTATATATAGATATAGTCACAAAGTGATACAAATACAGAAACAGAAGAAGGATTTCCATCCCTACAATGGAGTGTTCTTTTGATTATGATTTAATAAACTGAAAAGTGCATTGAGCAAATTTTAAACCAACACAATGCTTAATAATTATAGTAAAAAAATGTGAGTTGTCACTGTTACGAAGAAAGAGCATAAATTGCCCATGAGGCAATGGCATGTTGGGTGAGAGTGTGCTACTCCATTAAGGGTGACCCATGTTCAATGTCACTCCAAGGAGAATGTAAGCAATTACATGTCCTTCACAAGAATTAATAGAGCGAACCAAATTTCAAAACCAAAAAAAGAAAGAACGACAATCAATATGTAATGTAAGCGATTATGTACTCAATGCATAAATTAATATGTGTTTCCTAAATTTTGAAAAAGAAAAAAAATAATAAATAGCTATCAACTCACTCTAGATGTCTGCCGAACTTGAATTGTCGATCCGTGAAGCCAATGGAAACACAACATTTCTGTCCCGTCTTTCACTGTGATCTCAAAGTAATAAAGAAGCCTCTTAACAGGGATAGGAAAATCAACCTCCATTGCACCAACATCATGGTTGTGCCTTGCCTCACCGCTGTAACAGAGTGAACAACACAAAATGAAAATCTATCCGCAATACTTTGCATATGCACCCAATAAATAATAGCAAGTTTCTACAAACTTTTAATTGTTTATAATTGATTGCCGTATTCTTTGATGAATTAATTTGATATTCAATGCCATTCCATCAAACCAAGCAACTTAAATTCCATAAACAAATACAACATTAAAATCTTCATTGTATAAACTTGGGGGAAAAGTTAATGTTGATTAAAGGAGATAGGGAATAACATAAATTTTTTTTCAACCAATCACCTTGCACAAAATAATAATTTTTTTTTGATGTACTAATCCATATCCTCTGATTGATCAATAATTTGAAAACTAATTCCAAATTAAAACTAAATGATTCCTATAGTCCCTCCTTCACCACTAACAACTACATGTTACTGTGCCACATCATCTCAAAAAAAACCCTGTAAAAACTGTGTTAGGGAATCGGGATGAGGAACTGACAATAATGACATGAAACATGAATATAATCCCCGCATTGCTTAAATATTTCAGTCATCCGATCAGAACTTCGAAGTGAAAGATAATTTATTGTAGAGTCAGTCATTTCTAAATCAATTCTATTTTAGGGAAGATTGTCCGGCACGCAACACCAGAAGAAAGTTTCACTCAGTATTAACAAAATAGGAGGGGGAAAAATGTGCAGTTGATTTCGAGTTGTAGTGTTTTCTGTAGACGGTGTCAAAAGAATCTCATATTTAAATGGTGTATCTAGAACACTTTTCATAAGAATCAGCCGCTGAGGCACCCACCTGTCGATCACTATTCCTTTGTCTTTGGTTGCATCAACGAATCCCTCCGACAGAAAATTGCAGGAACTAATGTCGCTGCTAACTGGGTCTTTGAATGTCAGGATGAAATGCTGCTTGCTGGCTTCAATGTCGTTGGCGAGGGCTTTTCTTTGACCTTCAAAGAGAGAAAAAAAGTATACTGTGACGTTACTTCTATTTTATATACATTCTCTATTACGTAAAAAGAAGGAAAGAAAAAATTATATTAATGTCCATAGATGACCTATTATACACAGATTCTTGTGTGTTCTTATAGGTGTTACTTCTAGGATTGGTATATCATAAGAACATAAAATTATACAGCTCCTCTTAAATACTAAAAACCTAACCACCAGTCTGTAAAAAAGGGCCAATAGTAATAGCATTGGGCTGTGCATTTGTGTGGTAGTTGATGACGCTTGTTTTAATACAAAGTTTTGCATGTTTTTTTGGATATTTAATTTTCTATTGAAATTAAATATGGAAATATTAAAAATGATGCGAATCATGAATCCTTATAGTGCTTGAATAAATATGCAAAGAAAACAAGATATTCATTTACAAAGAAATTACAATCTCAAAATTAGATAAAATAAAATAAGTTGGCTAGTATATTGGCGAAGCTGATCATTTGATACATTTTGGTGGCCTGTTCATGCATTTTTGGCTCACTACATATTTACGACCTGACAATTAGATTTTGAGAAGTCGCTTTAAATTGTTGTGGTTTTTTTTATAGAAATTGAAAATTGAAACTTGTGTAATTATAGATTTGTTGTGTTTATTTGCCAGAAAGTGATGATCATCCAGTGCATGTTACTTGTATACAAGTTGCATATTTGAAACTATTATTCGGTGCATGTTACATGTATCTAGGTGCTGTTGCATCTGACATTTGTTTCTAGGCCTGCATTGAGGCAAGCTGGATGGTAATCTATTATTTAAAGGTGGACTGAGATATTGCATCAACAGTCTCTAGACTCTAGTCTCTAGAGTCTATGGGGTGGATTACTGCATTCCGATTATTTCTTATTGAATGTTATATTTTTTAAAGCTTGCTATTGATATTGAAATGTTGTAATAAATTGATATTACAAATATACAAGTTTATAAGGATTGATATTTTTAAATAAATTTTTTTACTTAACATTTTTATTTTCATATTTCTTTTATAGATCCATCTTATATAGTTTATCATGACCAAGAACTTGATGCTTCCATCCACGATATTGATAAACCATGAAGCCTTCAAATGTTGTAGTCTATTGTGATCTTAGTAAGGTTTTTGATTTTGAAGTTGCTATCGTTCTCTGTCTCATTGTAGACAAATTTTAAAAAAATGCTTGTGCAACCAAAAATCACGTACTTCTTCATGAAATATGCAGGAATCACTAATTATCATCTTATGCATTTCTTAAGACACGAAAAATGTTTTAGGCAATTAGAACAAGGCAACTGCAACTAATGCAAATATTTATCATTTTGAAACTGTCAAATATAGAAAAATTAACAAGATGTTATGTATTTTTCCTAGTAACATTAAAGTAAATGTCTTATAAGACTTTCTACAAATAGAATGGAAATAATAAATATGATGAATATTCTCAAAGATAAATGATAAAAAATGTATTTTTTATTGATCTCAATAAGATCAACACAAGCCAGATGACTACTAATACTCCCTGTAGGGATTTGGCACTCTGCACCCTTGTTATTCAAATCTTTGATATTCTTATTCTCTTTTTATTTTTTACATTTAATTTCCATAGTTTTTTAGATACATAATCATTGAATTGGAAATAAAATATGTTGATCAACCTAAAATACTATGCACTTGCTTTGGGTGCATGAAAATTTTACATATATAATTGCGTTGATCAATTCAATAAAGAAAAAATGAATCGATCAACTCATTGTCAAAAAATTATATCTTACTCTAAATAGTACATTTAATTCGTTAGACAATTATAAGTTTTAAAAAGAGACAAAGGAATAGTTAGTCAATTTATATTTGCATGAAAATTTTGTTAAATATTAATCAATAGAATTATGCTTGTCATCTAAGATTAGTTAGGATATTATAGAAAATTTTAGGAGAATGTTCTTAAAAAGTATCTATGAGATTAATGATTTTTATTTATGAAACTTGAGACTTGTGTTAACACTTACTTTTTTTATGTGCTATGATATTATGGATACGACGGTTAGTCGATGGTTAAGGTTAGTTCATTCCCCATGTATCAACAAAAGTTTCATAAAGGCCCAAACATATGTTTATAAGGTATCGTGGCATCCAAAGAAACTATTTAATGCTACATTTCAACCAAATTTTTTTGATTTGAGAAAAGTAACTACAAAATATTAAAAAAAGTGTTAGTCTCACCTTAATAGCATCCAATTTTTTTCTCTTTGACTTGGAACTTTGAAATTTTTTTCAACTTAGGATTTCCCTCACATGCATGCATAAAAAATATAACAACTGAGAAAATTGACATGATTTTTTGAAAAAATGCATATTACTTGTGGATTAATAGAATGTAATGATTGAAGGATATGCAACACATAAATACATATTTTGATGCCCTCAAACTCTTGGAGGAAATTAAAGACATATTTTGATGCCCTCAAACTCTTGGAGGAAATTAAAGATTAGAATAATTGTTGGCACACAATTAATAATTTAGTTTGTTTTTAATTAACTTTTTTTTTTCTTATGTTTTAGGTCATCCTTTCTCTAGCCATGTTTTACATATCTTGTAATAATTATATTTAATACGACAACATATAAATTTTATAGTTTATCAAATAATTCTTACATGGTTAAGTGTTGTTTCCAAAGTGCTTGATCACTCTAAAGAGTTTCATATGTTGTAGTTAAACCTTGCTATGACCATGCTTTGCATACCTTGTAATCATTGTATTCAATGCAATGAAATATGAATGTTGTAGTTTTTCAAACAATTCTTACACTAAAAGGAGTTCTTTTTAGAGTGCTTTATTAGTACAAAAAATTTGAAATTGTTTTAAAGTATATAAGATAACAAAGATTGTAAAATATATGAAAGCTTAACCAAAACCAAAATAAATGAAATAAAACACAAAGGTTCATCTAGGAAAATACAAATAAAACCTAAAAAATTTAAATTTAAAAAAATGAGGGGTTGGGCCCTTTATTAAACTAATATATTTTGTATGCATAATGCCTTAAAATATATATTTTTAATTTTTGTGGTGCAAACCTGACACACACGCAACATAAATATGGCACAAGTTACGCCATGAGAAAAATCATAAATTGGAAAAAAAAAAAGTGAGAGTGCATATGGGTCCTCCCACTTCATTTTATTTTCAACCTTGAGAGAGACAAAGTATAAAGGGGAAGCAAAACAACATACCTTCATCCATTGCAAATAAAGAGAGAATGAGAGAGACATGAACAACAAAAAGGGAGAGGAAAGATTCATGCTTACCAACAAATATATGGGAGAATTGAAAGAAGGAAACAAAGAAGAGATATAATTTTAGATGAATAGAATAAGAATATGTGCCATCCCTCAAGATTAAAAAATCTCACACACACATATATTTAGTTTTTTGATTTTATAGGTTTAAATCCATAAGAAAAAAACATGTTAAAATTTTGAAAAAACCTTAAAAATTTGTGAAATAAATATTCAAAATCCTAAGAATAAAACATTACAATTTTTTTTTAATAAACTCTCTAAAAACCCTATACACACTTTTCGTGTTTATCTTACTCTTATGTCTTATTTAATTTTATTTATTTTTTCTATTTTTTGATAGGTTAATGTATAAATTGTTTGATGAAATTCTTAATTTCATTTTCTTTTTTTTTTAATTTTCTAGATTTGCACACAAATTATTTGATGAAATTTTGAAATTGGTTTTCTCTTTTTTATTTTCAAAGTTTTAAATGCAAATTGTTTAAACTAAATTCATAATTTGATCTTTTTTTTAGGTTGCATGCAAATTATTTAATGAAATGTCAAATTTAGTTTGCTTTCTTTTCTTTTACAAGGTTGTATGCTAGTTATTTGACAAAATTATTCATTTAATTTCTAATATTTTTTTAAGGTTACATGCAAATTGTTTAAATGAAACTCCTAATTTATCTTCCTCTCTTTTATTTTCTAAGGTACATTCAAATTATTTAACAAAATTCCTAATTGTATTTTTGTATGATTTTAGTTTGTTTTTAATTTTTTTGGTTAAATTTAATAGAATTAATAATCATTTAAAAAAATATTGTTTTGAAATCTATAAAATAAAAAAATTACTATATAAAAAGGATAAAAAAATAAACTTAAAAAATAAGGTTAGTTTATTTTACAAGCTATAAATGTTTTAAATTTTAAGCACATGTGGCTGCTAGTAGACCATCACATGAAAATATCAATAAGGTGTTGCATAATGCATGTTGTGATGCATCCATCATTCATGTGATTACACAACACGAGATTGACAATGATTACCACTCCTCTCATGTGGCTAAATAGTTTGACCATTCCGACAATAATTTCTTAATTCTCATTTTTATTACTCTTGTATCATTTATATTTTAAATTTAATTATTTATTAGTTATCAACACAAGAATTGGTATTGATGATATAGAGGGGGTATGAATGAGGAGGGCATTATGATGAGTGAACATCCTTTTTTTTACTATTGGGGACTCGAGATAGAGGTATATTTATCAGATTTATTTTTTAAATTTAATATTTTGATTTAATTTAAATAATGTTTAATAGGATGAGGAAATATATATGAGGGTAAGGTTGCCAAATACATATCTATAGAGAATTATATTCATTTTTCAAATATATTATTTGTTAGTTACATATCAGAGAAATAAAAATGTAAAGAAGAGAAGCATTTGACCTTCCAACATGTAAATTATTGTTTGGTTAAATTTGTGCAATTATTGGCTCAAAATTATAGAAACAAGGCCGAAGGTGAGTTAAAAAAATTAACCATATGTGAAAATTATGAGAGGTCAATTAAGTCTGGGTTAATTCTATGTTTTACATTTATTATAATTAATGTAGGGATCAATAGTATCCAACATAAATCCCAATAAGTGAGAGTAGTTAAATAGATCTTGGTAATGCATGGCTTGGGGTGAATAAACAAAAAATAGTCGTACATAAGTTTGTATGTTTTTTTATGATTTATTTTACATAAATTTTTAAGTTTTTTATAAAATTTATTTTATAAAAAATATTACACCTCATTTTATCACATATATTTTATTATAAAAACAATAATATAATTGCATGGCCATCAAAGGAGTGAAAAGTTGAAATAACTAGGCTGGGACACAGAAGCTTTCAACACGTGGGCCCAAATTAGGCGTTATGTTCGAGTAATAAATTTAATGTATAATTTTCAATTGTAATTAAGTATCTAAATTATAACCTCAAAAAATTATATAACAATTGAGTTATGTACAATTTATAGGTGGATAGATAATTTATCCTCATTCATGGTTGTGATATTGAGGAGGATGATGACAAGAATCTTGATTATGCTAAGTACATCAATGATGAGGAGCTATAGGTTACCTCATCATATACATCTAAGATCCTTAAAGATTATACAGATTATTGAGAGGAGGATAAGTAGGATTATGGCATATTAGTTTTAAAAAAAAATAAAAATGGGAAGAGAGATTATATTAATTTGACTCCATCCAACACCATACATTATTATATATATATATATATATATATATATATATATATATATATATATATATATATATATATATATATATATCATAATTTATAAATTTATTCTTTATTCAATATGATGTTTTTTAGATATAAATGTATCAATTTTTTGGGGAAAAAATTTAAAAAACAACTTTTGAATATTTAGATTCATAAAAATTTATATATATAAATATGCACAATATATATTTATAGAATAATATAATTGTGTGTGTGTGTTTGTGTTTGTGTTTGTCCAAAATTATTAAAAAAATATTTTTTGATTATTTAGATTCACAATAATTTATATATATAAATACACACAATATATATTTATAGAATAATATAATTATATATTTATAAATTATATGTATGTGTGTGTGTGTCAAATATATAGTATAATTTCATATATTGTTATAAATAATGTTACATATATCTATATATAATGTATTTTTTGATTTTATCATAAACTTTTTTGGTGTAAACCTAAAGCCAACCTCACACAGAATTTTGGTGCAACTGTGGTGCATGCACATCATAAACACAACATAATAAAAAATTATAGTCATGTCATATGTGCACCAAAGTTTCACCACAAAAGACAACATGACTTTACAAAGTTTTGTGGCCAAAAACACCAAAAGACATCATTTTTTGATGGAAGTGAAATCCAAATTAAAGCACACATTATACTAAATGTAATAATGTTATGATGGTGATAATTACTAGTGTGGGCCCTCT
Source organism: Torreya grandis (assembly GCA_037957365.1). NCBI lineage: Eukaryota > Viridiplantae > Streptophyta > Pinopsida > Cupressales > Taxaceae > Torreya > Torreya grandis. The sequence continues at coordinate 3,345,210 of JARHVA010000962.1, forward strand.
TGTTTAATATGTATTATTTTTTTCTATCAAATAAAAAAGTCATTTACCATTTTATTCTACCAAATTCTCTTCCTTACAAATAATGATTTATTCTATCGCTTTTGTTTGCTCATAATAGGGGTCCATGTTTAACCCTTTTTAATGTTTTGGATTTTTAAGGGTTAAGAGGTTAGAATAGCCTAATCAAATTAATGAATAAAACTATTTTAAAGGAGGTCAATTAAATTAATTCAAATAATACAATATACTAAATGTGGAAGATTACCAAATATATAAAGGACAATTCCAATTGATATTCTGATAAGTGCAACACAAAGAAGAGATAATACTTAGTTTGATTATAGATGTGTAAGTAAATATGAGATATATAGGTGTAGAAATAGGTAGATAGATGCTCAGGATCCCATCATCATATTTTGGTAATATTATTTATGGAGGCTTGGATACTATTGTTGACATGTGGATACTAGTGTTAATGCTTCTGTCCATGGATTGAAGCTTTTATCTTATACCAAATATTTATCGTATTCAAAAGTGACCACCTATGCTTATTAGGGTTTTTTGTCACCTTTATATTGATATATATAGATCATGCATATAGGATCTGTATGATTTTATATAGATCAAACCCTAGTTCTTCACTTTAGGTCATGTCACCTTGCCAAAAATGGGTTAGTGGGATTACAAATTTGAGTTGACCTCAAGTACCCCTCTGTCAATGAGCACTACCTACATATACAATACTCTAAATAGGGAATTAGACATATGTAGTTCTTCCCTAAGTGTGTGCTTATGTGTGCACAAGGGTGCAATATGATAAATGTAAGGGTATGTAATGATTTAGCTTTTAAATGGACAAATATTACTCACGACTATTATTTGAATGCTTCAAACTTGTAATATGAATGATCCTATGACTAATATAAAAATAAGAAAGAATAAGGTAGTTAGAATCAATTATGTGATTGATTTAATGAGCTTGAATAGTTTCTTACTTTGTATTTTCTAGATGGGTAATGAGTAGACTTTGATTTGTATTTATACCACACCTTTTAAAAATATCTCATGGTAGGGTTAAATAAGACAAATATGTTGACCCATATATTTCTAAATATTTTAAATTTGGAGGACTTTAAGGTACATACACTAGATAAGGAATCTGGACACTAGTGTTAATGCTAGTATCCCTATATGGATGTTAGTGTCTAATATGATATAAAACTGTTGAAGGTCTATAATTTATAGTGAAGGATATAAATCACATTTTAAGCTTTTTGTAGTGTATATGTGATCTGGGACATCATAATGATATGATTAGTCCATAATATAATAAGTTAAGCACAATAATATGGTGAATGTGATCCTTTCAAAAATAAGTTCTAAAACTAAAGGGTAGAGCCCTAATTGGTATTTATCAAGTGTACAAGACTAATATGCTATATATAATCAGATTTTAGTATTTACAACCCCCTTTAGTCTATTAATGTATAAGGATGAAATTACTAGGTTAACGAAAAGAAATGTGTACTTGGGTGTATATAACATACCTTACATTTTCTTGAGCCCTGGTGAATTTATTTCTAGTGTATGACCAATAACTAAGATCATGTTAGAATATAAATGAGTGCATGCAATCTAAAACTGAATAATTGAAATGTTTGAAAAGTAAAGAGAGCAAGGAATGATTACAATTGTGTGTTTTTTAGTATATTGTTACTTTATTTTGCTAAATATTCTCCCTTATAAATCATTGGAGATAAGAGAGGTTCAAAATTAAATCTTGGAGATTTGAATAAAGCAATTAGAGGGTAATTATGCTCCCAATCTAGTCCAAGGGTGAGTTATGACATTTCAATCGCATAAATCAAGTGAATGTATAATAAATTAAGGTTAAGTGGTATAACCAAATCAAATTACAAAAGGGTAGTAGTGATAAGGTTACCAAGGGCATTGAGTCTCAATCACACTGCTCAAAAGAGCCAACTATTATAGACATGAAAGGCTTAAAATGATGTTTTTTGGTAAAAATGGTGCCTAGTAATTTTTTTTGAATACATATTTATAATTTTTGGTGCAATCGCATGTAATTTGCACCTATAATGTGTCTCAAGATAAAGTATCTATCAAAATTTAACCTTTGATCTATAATTATGTATAATATCTGTTAAAAATTTGAAAATAATTGTTCAAAATATGTAAACAATAGTGCCAAATGTACATGATTCTGACCCAAGTGTATATTTGAATCATGTAAACTATATAAATTTTTTCCAATTGTGTATGTGTGGAGTCATGTCTCTATGACATGCCCCCACTAATATGACCCTCTTTTGAGGTGAGGGGAATGGAATTTGATAGTCACCTCACCTTAAAAGGATAACTATATTATTTTTGTATGAATCATGTAGTATATAGTAGTAGCAGCTATAAGTAGATATATCAATTAATCTCATAGTATGTGATCACAATAAGCCCTAAGCTACTTAATATAGATCATGGAAACATATCAAACATAAAATTACAAGCTCAACAAACAATCAAGGACACAGATAAGAGCACACAATTTCAAACAAAATGGGTCCAAAGAAACTACAAACAAAGGGAATTTTTGAATGTTGCACACTCAAAGGGATGAATTTTTTAAATTTACATAAATAAATAACACTTAGTGGAAAAAAGGTCTACAAGAAAAGAACAAATTAAAATATTCCATAAGCAATATAATGGAAAACAAGAAGTCCACTCACGGAAGTAATAATGTGAATAAATAAAGTATAAGTAACCAACATAAGCATATCAACTAGTCCTTGCATATACGTGTTAGAAAAAAATGTCATGTAACATAGCATATCAAGTATATGGTGTAAGATGTAAGCATGAGTATAGATATATGTAAGAGTTAGTAGATAAGTTCAAAATGATAATGTAAAATTGATCATAAAACAATATACCATGTATTAATTATGATCAAATAAGTAGATGCCCCCACCATAGTATGTCACATGAGAAGAGGAAAGATCCAACATTTGTATATGCATGTATCATGGACTTGGTGTATGCTTGTATCACATTCAAGTATGCATGAAACACACACACACACACACACACACACACACACACACACATGTTTCATGCATACTTGAATGTGATACAAGCATACACCAAGTCCATGATACATGCATATACAAATGTTGGATCTTTCCTCTTCTCATGTGACATACTACGGTGGGGGCATCTACTTATTTGATCATAATTAATACATGGTATATTGTTTTATGATCAATTTTACATTATCATTTTGAACTTAATATATATATATATATATATATATATATATATATATATATATATATATATATATATATATATATATATATATATATATATATATATATATATATATATATATATATATATATATCCACTAACACAAATTAAACAACATAGATGCCAAGGAACTAGTCAACATGTGTATGTTGAATAATTTTTGTATTTTTGATTCATTGTAAGTTTTTTTTCTTGGAATATTTATTGTTTTTTAATTTTTTTGGAATAATTACAAGTGGAATAACTAGTTCCCTAATTCCTCTAACTCTGGAGATAAATGACTACCAGGTGGATACTTTATTTACCACCATCATTTATGTTTTATCATTGCCAATGTTTCAATGTTTTTAGGTAATTTGGTACCATTAACTATTTATTTGGGTTTATCATTGTATCAATCACGGGGAATACAAATATCTATCTTCAAATTGGAAAATGAGATTCATATCTATAATACTCATATTTTCCTTCATGTCAACCAACCATTACTGACCAAAATTAAAGGTTAAATTTGGTTTTTGTCTCATTACCCATTTGGTAATATCGATCACTTTTGGTCCACATGTTATCGGTAGTATAATGTATCCAAGGGATTATATAAAGATTGGATATTGATTTATATCATTGATATCATGGTCCAACTGTCGTAGTCTTGTAACACTTAAAATTATGTCCCAATTATTTATATCAATCTTGAGGTGTGGGAAACAATCACCATCAATATTTATAGTAATAATTAGATCTTCATGTCATCAGAATTTAGAAGTATATGCCATTTTACCTTTGTCTTTTGAAATTTCATAAATTGGAGGTATTTTATGTTATTCTAGCATAATATGAATACGTCTTTCATTTTTGTATTTCTGAATTTGGTTTTACAATGCCTCACAATGATCTATATCATGGTTTGTGATATGATGATAATCAAAATATGGTGACCCTTATTTTTAGGTGTATTTGCTTCATGATCTGCATCTGTTAGGAAGCAAAGGTATCATATTATGATCAAGTAACATAGTAAGTATTGTATGTGGATCAACTTGTTTCACTATGATCTATATAATTTGTTGTGGAGACTTCTATGAATATTACACATTATTAACATGATGTATCTACATTTGTCCCTTGTAAGGTTGACTTAAAATTTTAGCCAAGAGGGATGGGTTCAATAACAAGCATTTACATGTTCATATATATTTTTTGATTTACCCTTATCTATATTTGGTTCCATAAGTTTTAGAGATGGGTTTAGTTTATATTTACTAGGACATATAGGTGTAAATAAGTTATGTTAAATATACTCAAGTAGATTAAAAATTAGTTTGAAAAATTGTTCATTTGTCATATTATGAGGAGCATCATCATCACTGTCATAATAATCTGAAACATTGCCTATATTTTTGTTCAGTATTGACCAATAAAAGAAGCTCAAATGTTTGATTTTATTGTTGTTTGAGTATCATTGGTTCCTTTGGAAATGGTTTTTACTTTTATTTGTTGTCTTTCGGTTCAATTTCTAGTTCAATATGTGTACTCATGTGTACCTCAATGATTAGTGACTTATGAGTATCTTAGGATAAATAATTTATTTTTATTGACTCACTCATCTCATAAGTTGGTATATTTTCAAGTGGACTATATTATTTGTTAGAACTTGTTCCAAAGTCTTAACATTAGGTTAGATTTTTGGTAGGTAATTAATATTATTGTAAATGGGGCATGCATCTTTTAGTAAAGACACCCCCATAAAATAAACTTAGTTTAATTTTAGGTAGTTTTTATGTTTTATATTTATTAATTAGAACTACCTTACAGGTTGTTTTCCCATAAATAGTTGGTTATAGGTTAGTTGTTTTTACCGGTCATTGGTAAAAACTATATAAATCAATGTTTGCAATGTAAAATGGTTAACAGAGTAAAGGCACCCTTATGTACTTAATTTTTTGAATATTAATAAAATACTTGTGCACTCACACTAAGCAGGGACAAGGTTCAACCTATTTGGTTCAAGGAGTTATTAGTGGTATCAGAGCTTGGTAATTTTAGGAGCTTGGTGAATTTGAAAGGAGCAAGGTGAAAAGTCAAATTCACGTGATTTCATTGGCATGAAATAAAGTATGCCATATAGTAAAAAATTTATTGGTTTAAATGTTTGAAAAATTATTAAATTATTTTAATTTTTCAAATATATATTTTTTTACATTTAAACTTGTGTTTTTCATATACCACCATCTAGTCTTTTTTATCATTCATACTCCATTAAAATTGTGTCCAAACCTCCTCATCTGGCATAAAAATGAAATTTTTAGCATTTAAATGTTATTAAATTCATTATTTTTTGCAAAAATCAAACTTGTATGACCTGTTTCCTATTGAAAACCTTTGTAATTTTCATTCATGGCTGCCTTTGTTATTTCAATTCATTCTCAAGCCTCTTAAAAGCTAAAACACCTGCCAATCTTGATCAAATTGCATTAAACCCCTATTTTTTACATTCAAAATAAAAATATAGGAATTTTTTGGAGTTGTACGGCCTTCCAATGCCCTGGCTGAGATTTGAAGCTATTCTCTACAAAAAATACCTTAAAAATCTGCCAAAACTCAGTCAAAAACATTTTTATCCTCCCTGTATGGATTTGTACAGCCTGTAGGAGAGAGAGCAGGTGGAGAAAAACTTCAAGCAGTAGTCATGGCATCCTAGGCAAGCATGGCACAAGTTTAATCTTAGGAATAAATATTTTTTCATGTTTCTAAAGTTTGCATTCAAAAATTTGCCTTAGTGGGTCCCACAAGAGCAAGCTTGGAAGAGAAGGCTGAAAAAGGGGAAAAAATTGAATTTATTTACACACATGTAATTTTTATTTATTTTCCCTCATACACAAAATCTGGAATAAGTAGAAATTTCTGAGTGTAATATTTTCAAAATGCTCTTTGAGCAATTGGTTAAGCTTATTTTGTAAGAAGTTTGCAAAGGAGGAGGTCAAGGGTTCAAATCCCTTCTTTTAGAAAATTTTATTTTTGCTTTGGAATATACTTTTTTTAAAAAGAATATTCCATTTTAAATCAGATTTTTGTATGTCTTGAAAATTGTAAAATGCATACTTATTGTATTGTGTTGCAAATCGAAAAAGGGGGAATTCAATCATATTTCTTTTACATTGTTGTGGTGATATAAGGGTGTAATTGGTGGAATAAGGTTGTAATTTAGAAAAATAAGGATGTAATCATTAATTTTTGGTGAGGTTAAGTGTAAAACCCATAAAAAATACTTGTTTTTCTTTTGCGCTCTATGCGAAGGTTAAATGCAAAAACCTTGTAGAAGCAGTGTCTTGTGCAGTGAGTGTGATATTTGTTTCATCTCTTTTGCATTTTGTCGCACTTTTCTCTATTGCACTTGCTTTCATTTCAAAATGCTAAAAATTCAAAATTTGCTTTCAGATGGTGATAGATTAATAATTTCCAATTATTCAAATTGGAAACGATTGATGGAGGCTTCACTAGTTTTTAATGAGTTATGGGATATTGTTAAGAATGAAAATCCTACATTACCAATAGAGCAGGCTAAATTAGATATATTCAATTTGCATGATTCTAAGGCCTTAGCTCTCATTAAATGTTGTTGTACTTGTGATACTTATGTTCATATTGAAAATTCTCCTCATAGTTACACTGCATGGAAAACATTGTCAGATTTGTATGATAAGAAACCTAAGCATAAGAAGATAGATATTCATATGCAGTTGTTTACTTTGTCATTAGATGAAAATGGGGATATGGGAGAATATATGTCTAAGTTGAAAAATATCACTACTAAGTACACTAAGGCTGGTTTTGGAAAAATAGATGATGACCTCATAGTTACTGCTGCTTTGAAAGGACTACCAGGGTCCTATAGGAATTTTGTTGAAATGTTGCATGTCTCTGACAAGATCACAGGCATCACCTTTGATAAGTTGGCTGAGTTTCTCATCCAACATGACCTCAATCTACCCAATAAATCCAAAAAAACTAAAGAAGCCCATGTTTTAGAGTCAAATCCTAGTTCATCTTCATCTGGGCATCAAAACAATAGAGGAACTAGTTATAGAGGGGGTCAAGGTTACAAAAGAGGTAGATATCAAAATAGAGGTAGGGGTCATTCAAATAATCAACAATCTAACCAATCACATTCATATTAAATAAGTGATTTAGGACATGGTCATAACTCATATAGGGGCAGAGGTCAAGGTAGACAAACATTCAGTGTCATAGATGTGGAAAATTTGGTCACATTGCCTCACAATGTAAGATTCCTTTTGATAAAATTCAAAGGCCACAAAAAGTGACTAAGACTGACTCTGCTCAGTATGCCAATCATGACTATGATGAATCTAGTAATGTTACCCATGAACTTGCATTCACTACTTTGGGGCACATTAATTATATTGAATATGAGGCTAGAGATGAGCTCACAGATGTATGGGTTTTAGACACAGGAGCAACCAAACACATGACATACACCACTTTTGGTCTTTTAAGGAAGCTTCTCTCTCTCTATTTGCCTTAGCAAATAAGTCTATGCATACACCACTAGGACTTGGATCTATTCAGATTCTTCTTTCTAATGGATCTATAAAATACTTGGAGGATGTTTGGTATGTTCCCACATTGAAGAAACACTTACTTTCTTTGGTAACTATTTGAAAGAGAGGTTACCAAATTGTGCTTGAAAATGGGTTCATTTACATCAATTCAGTGAAGGATGATTATGAAACAATGTATATAGGATATGAAGATGGAAACTTGGTTAGATTGCATTGTAAGGTGCTTCCTCCCAATATAGAACTTGCAACAGTTGTTGACACAGGTACAGGTACTATGTCTACACAATGGTTATGGCATCTTTGCTATGGACATTTGAATATCCACTCTTTAGTGGATTTGCAGAGATATGGTATGGTGAATGGGTTACCCACTTTTCACAAAGATAGTATTCTTTGTCAGTCATGTGTTTTGGGCATACAAAATCAAGAATTTTTTTCTAAATAGTCATCTTGGAGAGCTAACAAATGTTTAAAGTTAGTTCATAGTGATGTATGTGACATGAAAAAGTCATCCATTGGTGGGTGTAGATACTTTGTCTTGTTTATTGATGACTTTTCTCAGATGACTTGGGTATTCTTTATGAAAAACAAATATGAAGTCTTTGCTAAGTTTGTTGATTGGTTACACTTAGATGAAAAAGAAATAGGTTCACCTTTGGCTACTCTTTGTTCAGATAATGGAGGTGAGTATACCTCAAATGAATTTTTAGATTATTGTCGAGAACATGGCATTCATCGACAATATAGTAATGCTTATACTCCATATCAAAATGGAGTATCTGAATGAATGAATAAAACTTTAGAGGGCAAAACACATGGCATGTTGCACTATAAATAGCTTGATGATAAGTTTTGGGCTGAAGCCATTGGTACTGCAGTGTATTGGAGAAATAGGTCCCCCACAGCTGCACTTTTGGGAAAAACTCCATATGAGGCATGGTATGGATTTAAACCAAAGGTTAAACACTTGAAAGTGTTTGGATGTCTTTGTTTTGCTTTGGTTCCTATTAAACATAGAACAAAGTTGGAACCACAAAGTTGAAAATGCATCTTTCTTAGTTATTCTGAACATAAAAAGGGGTTTCGTTTGCTTGCACAGGATTCAAGAAAATCCATAGTGAGTCAAGATGTAATATTTGATGAGTTTGGGACTATGAACACTGCAGAGATTGATTCTCAAATTGATAGATTAGAGAGGAAAAATACAAAAAGAGATAAGGGTTTGAATAATGGGGATAACTCTTCGAAGTTATGATATGAGACTCAAATTCCTTCACTTTCCTCTCCTTCATCTACAAGTTCATAGGTTGATGACTTAGAAATTGCTGAAATTTCTCTAAGTCCCCCTTTGAATAATGCACATAATGAGAATTCTGGAGTCCTTGATTTGAATAATTTGACTAAGTATCTATAATGGGCTCAAAGTACTTTTTTTGACTTAATAACAGATGAAGTTGGTTTAATAGGGCCCAAGAATTCTTGAAAATAGGTAAACTATGTTATGGTTGTTACTACTTCTTCCACTGAGCCATCCACTTTTGAGGAGGCATCTACTGAACATGTTTGGCAACTGGGAATGAAATGTGAGTATGATCCATACTTAACAATAATACATGGGTTTTAGTTGATCCTCCTCCACATGTTAAACCCATCAGATGTAAATGGGTTTATAGGACTAAGTATAAATTAGATGGCTCTATTGATAAACATAAGGCATGACTTGTTGCAAAAGGATATGCGCAACAAGAAGGTATTGACTATGAGGAAACATTTGCACCAACTACCAAATGTCAAACTATTCATATGGTACTTGCCTTAGCCGCATAAAATAGTTGGAAAGTACATCAATTAGATGTTAAAAGTGATTTTTTAAATGGTGATTTACAGGAAGAAGTCTATATGAAATAACCTCATGGTTTTGAACAGGTGGGTGCCGAACACAAAGTATGTAAATTGATAAAAGCTTTGTATGGGCTCAAACAGGCACCTAGGTGATAAAATGGATTCATACTTGAAATCCATTGTTTTTCATCACAATGAATCTGATGATACTCTCTATTTTCGAGTGCAGGGTAAGAAAATGGTGATACTTGTTCTCTATGTTGATGACTTGTTTATTACAGGAAATGATGAAAACCATAACAAGTCTGTGAAGAAGGAATTAAAAGATGGGTTTGAGATGACAGATCTTGGACTTCTTCACTACTATCTAAGCATAGAGGTAACTCAGAAAGAGCATAGTATTTTCATTTCACGAACTAAGTATATTCTTGAGTTATTAGATAGGTTTGGCATGAGTGATTGCAAACCTGCCCTCACTCCCATGGAAAGTAACTTGAAATTGTCTAAGGATGATAGCAGTGTCTTTTTTATGGCACCACATATAGACAATTGGTGGGAGGTTTGATATACTTGATGACTACCAGGCCTAATATTTTATTTTCAGTTGGAATTTTATCTAGGTTTATGCATGAGCCTAGAGAAATTCATTGGCATGCAGCAAAACAAGTACTTTGTTACCTTCAGGGAATGAAAACATATGGCCTTAAATACCACCACAACAAGAAATTCAAACTTGTTGGATATTGTGATGCAAATTTTGGCAGATGTGTGGATGACAGAGTGTCAACCACAGGATACACTATGCATATGGGTTTAGCCACCATTGCTTGGTGTTGTAAGAAGCAGGATACAATGGCAAATTCATCAGCAGAATTAGAGTATATTATAACATGGGATTCTTCTAGAGAAATTGTTTACCATCATCGTATTCTTGAAGATCTTCAGGTTTCTCAGTTTTCTCCTACACAATTATACATTGATAATCATAGTGAAATCAAGATGTCCAAGAATCTAGTGTTTCATGCCAAAAAAAAACATATAAATGTCAAATACCATTATCTGTGAATGTTGGTGGCAAAGAAAGCTCTTGATCCAATATATTGCCCAACTGTCAATCAGACAGCTGATATCTTCACAAAACCCCTTGACAGAATCAAATTTGAAAATTTTAGAAAAATGCTTCGTATGTGTCCAAATACCTGACTTTGGATCATAGGGGGGTTTCTTAGGACTTGTTCCAAAGTCTTAACATTAGGTTAGATTTTTGGTAGGTAATTAATATTATTGTAAATGGGGCATGCATCTTTTAGTAAAGACACCCCCATAAAATAAACTTAGTTTAATTTTAGGTAGTTTTTATGTTTTATATTTATTAATTAGAACTACCTTACGAGTTGTTTTCCCATAAATAGTTGGTTATAGGTTAGTTGTTTTTACCGGTCATTGGTAAAAACTATATAAATCAATGTTCACAATGTAAAGGGTTAACGGAGTAAAGGCACCCTTATGTACTTGATTTTTTGAATATTAATAAAATACTTGTGCACTCGCAATAAGCAGGGACAAGGTTCAACCTATTTGGTTCAAGGAGTTATCATTATTTAGGTGGTATCATGTTAGGAACTCCTTCTATGTTGGAATGCAACATTTTGAAAAATGTGAAGGGTTTATCATTGGCAATCATCGTCCATAATGTTTCATCATTTATGAATTTAACACATTGATGTAATGTATGGTACAATTTAAATTATGTGTATCCAAGGTATACCCAATATTATGTTATAATGTAATGATCAAGACATTACTTGGAATGTAGTTTGTACTATTTTTGGTCCCAATGTCATAGTTAATGTGATATGGCCAATTGTTGAATTGCATGAATTATCAAATCCCTTGATATGCATATCAATTTTTTGAAGAATATTTATGTTAACTCCTATTGTTGTAAGGAATTATGTGCTACCAATTTTTAGACTAGAGCTATTATCAAGTAACACTCTCTCGATTCCTTTATTGTGAATACTAACTTATATGAATAAAGGCAAATATTGATTAATGATATCCTTTGAGGGTAAATTTTAATAATCCAAAGTGATGAGTTTTTTTTTTTTTTTTTTTAAGATCTTACATAATAACCACATAATAATTAGGCTCTATATCACTTGGTACTCAGGTTTAATGTAAGGCTTCATATAATATACCCTTATATATAGTTGATTACTTCAAAATCTATAGGATTGATATCTTAGCATGTGTATTGTGTAATTTGCAGATAAGATCATGTCCTTTAGATTTTATTATTAGTTTAGGATTAGGAGGAACCTATTATTTATTAATAGGTGGTGGGATAGGTTGGGTACCCTTTCATTTTTGTGTAGTGACAACCTGGACTATGGAATCCAATATAAGTCATGTGAAAATAATGGGAGTAAGATTGTAACTATCACTAAAATAGGATCTAAGAGGAACAAAAGGTTGAGAACACACACGATGACACTTAGATACCAATTTTATATTATTTCAAAAATATTTTTTAAGATAAATTTTATTTTTAGTTTGTTGTAAATCACTCTCTTTGTTTTGATCAATTTATTTAAACCATTGGATTATAACTTTGATTGATTAAGAAATGCCTAGAAAATTGCAATAAGTGACTACCAAAATATACTTTTCAATGAAATATCTACTAGATATATCCATATTGAGCATGAATGATTCATTTTTTATTAATGCAAATCCAATTTTTAAGATATATATAATTTAGGAATCAGAAAATAAAAATCCTAGGGAAAACTAGGGTTTACACAAGACACAAAGGTCAGGCTCACCAAAATTTTAACCTTTTTTAACATTTTTATTTTTAAGGGTTAAGAGGTTAAAATATCCTAGTAAAATAGATAAATAAAAATATTCTAAAGCAGGTCAATTAAATTAAATCAAATAATATAATATACTAAATCTAGATAAAAAGTACAATGCCAATTGATTTCTAATAATTGTAACACAAATAAGATATAATACTTAGATTATGTGTAGATTCATAGGTAGATATGAGATGTACAAGTATAGAAATAATTATATTGATTATTAGGATCCCATTGTCATATTTTGGAAACATTATTTTTGGAGGAGTAGACACTATTGTGGACCTATGGACACTAGCATTAATGCTTCTATTCATGGCTCGACACTTCTATCCTATATAAAATATTTGATGTATCTAAAATTGAACATATCCATCTTAATATGCCTAGAAGGCTAACTTTGCACCTTTGTATCTTTTGCTTCACTTATCTGCCTATTCTAAAATTTGGACCATATAAAATAGGCATGATAATTAATAAACCAATATGCTCATATCTTCTTTAATCTTTCACATATGTCATATATAATTCCATTAATCTACTCACTTGGATTCTTCTACCATAGAGTTAACTATGCTTAGAACTTCCTAGAAGGCCAACTTTGTTCTTACATAACTTTTGATGCGCTTCATCGCATGACCTATAATTTAGTGCATAATATTATCCTGCATAGGGGATTCTATCCATATATTAATCTATTATACAAACCTTCACATGTGTAAGATATGACATCATAAAAATGCCTACTCAACATTTTCTTACCATCAATAAATTTGACTGTGTGGGAAAACACTGTCAAAATGCCTTGGAGTTGAACTTAGCTCATGTATATATTTTATCACACTACATTGCATGACCTGAGATTTAGTGCATAAAAATGAGGAACAAAAATGAAAAAACCCATATGATCATTTTATCCTAACACCTCCATGTGTATGAATGCTGACCTCATCAACATGCTTACAAGGATCTTCTTGAATCCTTTTGAAAATTTGACTCAGTATGGAAACTTAGTGAATTTTATTTGAGTATCCAACTTTGCATCCTCATATTTTATACCACACTTCATTACATGAATTAAAATATGGTAAATAATATCTAAAGACTAATGTAATCACAACCATATAACCATCTCCCCCAAACTCATCCACATGTGGCAATGGTGACATCAGTAAACTACCTATTCAGAGTTTCCTCTATAGACCCAAAATGTCTAGGTGATCATTATGAACAACTGAATGAATTCCACTCATGTACACAAGCACTCTAGTCTTCCTTGACCTCTGATAGGATTCCTTGTACATCCTAAAATCATCATACTTATCCCTAAACATCAATGACATCCATAATGTCAATAATCTCCCTTTTGACATCAATGACAATCATATTGCCAAAAATCTCCCCCTTTATCATTGATGGCAAACTAAATGCTCTGAAATTCTAATATTTTGATCTTTCTCTGGCATTGCTTGCATTGGATTCTGATGAGTATGAACTAATATATTCATACTAAACTTGTTCCCCCTTAGGCAATGGCACATTTACCTAATCTCAACCTGGACACATGCTCTGATCTGATTTAGCATTTGTACTTTTTCTCCAAACTTTTGTAGAGAACATTTGCACTTTTTCTCCCCCTTTGACATCAATGGCAAAGGAACACTTTCTCACTATTTGTCCAAATGTTTTTCCCCCTTTATTAGATAAATAATTTTGTCCAAGAATATGCAACCATCAACTCATTATAATTTGAAAAATTATGCATATTTGAGTTGACTTTTCTCTCTTCTTCTAGGGATTAAAAAAGCTTCTATTATTCTCCCCCTGGACCCATGCCCAATCACTAGGATCTATTGATGTGATGTATGAGCCACCACTTCCAAATTTTGTCTCAAATACTCAAATTTCTCCTTGGAAAGAGGTTTGGTGAATATGTTTGTAAATTGATCTTGAGTTGGCACATACTCCATTATGACCTCTTGATCTGTAACCTTTTCTCTTAAGAAGTGATACTTAATTGATATGTGCTTAGTTTTAGAATGCATCACTAGATTCTTTGATATATTAATATCACTTAAATTATCACAAAGAATAGAGATAAGTGATTTATACTCTACCTTGATGTCCTTGAGAATTTGCTTCATCCACAAGACTTGAGTGCAACATGCCACTACTGCCACATACTATGCTTCTATTGTAGAAAGAGTAAGTGACTCTTATTTTTTGCTCAGCCATGAAACAAGTTTATTTCCAATAAAAATTCACTACCACTAGTGCTTCTTCTATCATCCACACTTCCTACCCAATCAACATCTGTATATGTTGTCAAAGTGAAATCTTCAACTTTAAGACACCATAAGCCATAGTCAATTGTGCTCTTGATATATCTAAAGATCCTTTTCACTACATTGACATGTGATTATTTGGGAGTATCCTAAAACCTTGAAACCATGAACACTACTTGTATGATCTCAAGTCTTGATGCAGTTAGGTATAACAAGCTACCTATCATTGATCTATACATGGTTTGATTTACATGAAGATTCTCATCTTATTTGCTTAGCTTACAACCAATTATCATGGGAGTAATACCTAGTTTGTTATCTTCCATTCCAAACTTATTGAGCATTTTATTTGCATACTTGGTTTCAAATATAAATATCCCTTATTCAATTTGTGTTACTTTTAGACCAAGGAAGAAAGAAAATTTTCCAAGGATAAACATCTCAAACTCACTTTGTATTTGTGTAGCAATTTTTTTTTCACATTTTGTTGTTGATAGCACCAAATATGATTTCATCTACATAAATAAAAATAGTCAACATATGTTCATCTTCTGATTTGAAGTATAGAATATTGTTTGGACATCCTGATCTAAGTAATAATTTAGGTGACAATTCAAGCGACGATTTTACCCCAATTAAAGATGGAACTTCTGAGAGCCATAAATTTTGCATCATAGCTCAGATTGACTCTCCATTTGAACTGTTATAAATATGAGGAGAATGTGTTGAGATTGAATAGAGATCTTATGGGTGGGTTTTGACCCCTAAAAACCCAATGAAAGTGACCCAATTTTTAATTTTAGTAGTGCAGTCTAAAAATAGTAAGTTTCTAAAAATAGTAATTCCTCAAATTTTGTATTGTTGTGAATCATGGAAGTTGAACCAATTAATATTCCTCGATATTGGTGACATTCCAATCCTCTTCTTACCTTAAAAATGTGTATAAATGAAGATGTAACCTAAAATAGAAATTAGACATCTCTTCCCAGAGATAAGCATATTGTTGTATTAGCAATCTTGAGTAATAAAACATCTCTTTTTAGAGAAATCATTATTACTGTGTTATTTTCATGTTCTTGATATATCTATCAATCAAAACTTAAATTTTTTGGGTCACATCCTTTGTTTAATCCTTTTTTTTAGGTAATGGTTTAATATTGAATACCATGCTCTACATGTCTATTTTAGACCATACATAGCTTTCTTTAGTCTACACACATAATTTTTCTCCTCTGATAACTGAAAACCTTTAGGTTGTTCTATGTAGACTTCCTCTTCTAGGTTCCAATTCAAGAAAGTATACTTTAAATCCATTTGATATTATTTAAATTTCTTGTAAATAGAGAATTCTAAAAACATTCTTATGGCCTCCAATCTAGAAACTAGATCAAATGTTTCCTCAAAATCTATGCCCCCAAATTCTGCATATCCTTTGCACACCAATCTTGCCTTATTTATTATCATAGTTCCATCCTCATTGAGATTATTTCTAAAGACCCACTTTGTACCTATTACATTCTTATTTTAAGGTCTTGGAACTAATTACCAAGTTTTGTTATTTTCAATTTGACTCAGTTCTTCTTCCATAGATTTTAGCCAATTCTCATCCTTGTTAGCTTCAACATAGCTTTTAGGCTCAATTTCAAATATTAGAGCAAAACTTACTTGCTCTTTGTTTTGTGAAACTCATCACCTTATCTTAACTCCTTCATTAATATTTCCAATTATCTGCTCTATTGGATGATCCTTTGAACAAATCTTGTAGGTGCCTTTTCATTTATTTCCTCATCCTCTTCATTAGCTGCTTCTTCAAAAACTGATTCTTCAATATATATTTCTTTGTTAGGTTGAACATGTTTCAAGCCTTCTTCAACTTTGACATTAATTCTCTCTAAAATTTTGTGTAGCCTTTTGTTGTAACATATGTAGGATTTGCTTTGGATATAATAACCAAGAAATATTCCTTCATCACATCTTGATTCAAAGCTTCCCAATTTGTCCTCTTTTCTCCTAATGTAGCATTTGCTACCAAACACTCTAAAATACTTAATAGAGGTAGGTTTTCCATACCATAGTTCATAGGGTGTTTTGTCATGGTTTACCAAGATATATATTGTTGTTTGAACTACTTCTCTCTAGTATCCATCAGGTAACTTGGTCTCTTATAACATTATTCTAGCCATATGCTTGAATGTCTCATTCTTTCTTTCAACAACTCCATTTTGTTGTGGAATCCTTGATATATATTAGTGTCTTTTGATTCCATACTTCTCATAGTACTCTATGAATTCATTTGAGATGAATCATCTACCTTTATCAAATCTTAAGCATTTGATTTTTCATCCAATCTCACTCTCTACCATGGCCCTAAAGATCTTGAATCTCTCAAATGCCTGTGATTTATCCTTTAAAAATATTACCCATTTTATTATTGAGTAATCATATATAAATGAAATGAATTATCTCTCTCCTTTAGATCCTCTTATCTTAGTAAGACCACAAATATCAGTATGAACTAATTCTAGAGGCTTTGTATTTGTATACTCCTTTGTTTTAAATTTGACCCTTGTCTATATGCCTAGTTGGCATTCCTTTTAAGTAGTATTTGTAGGTTTGGTTATTTTAGGCATATGTGTAACACACTTATTTGAGCTCACTTTGACTAGATTATCAAATTTGACATGACCCATTCTATTATGACATAACCAACTCTCATCAATCTTACCTGTCAGACAGCTATTACCATTCACTTCCACAAGATTATAGATATTGCTTTCAGTTTTTTTACTTTATGTAACTAGTCTTCTAGATCTCTTTAACTTGTATCCTTTTGCATTGAATGTGACCTTATATCCACTGGCACATATTTGGCTGACACTTAGCAGATTATGTTTCAATCCTTCAAAATAAATGACATCATGTGTAGGTAGTTTTCCATCTATGTTCATTGTCCCTTTACCTATGATATTTACTACAATGTTATCTCCTAAGCTAACAGATCCTTCCTTACATTTACTTAGTTTGATTAACTTTCTCTTATCACTAATCATATATTTTGATCAATCATTGTCTATTACCCACATATTTTTCTCCTTGGCATGGAGTGCAGTTTGAATAATCATAAATTGATCTTTCACTTACCACACATCCTTAATTTTCTTGTTTGGTTTCTCTTTCTCCTTTTTAAAGAATTGTGAACCTTTGCTCACATAAGGAGGCATGCCTTTCCTCTTACTTTATGTTTTTGTTCTTACCAAAAAAAAATTTACATTATTTAGCTATGTGACCAAAATTATTACAATTATAGCATATTACATTTGTATCTAACAAGGGATCAAATAAATTTTTGCTTACAAAGTTTGTTTTCCTTTTAGCTACAATTGTACAATCAATATCCCTATGACTAAACTGATTACAGGTATAACAATAATCATAAAAAGATGAGAAATACTTGATCATAACATTTCTTTGTGTAGTATGAGGAGCTCTTCTAAACTTTGGATTCTTTAAGTCTCTCACTTTTGTGTATCCATCTACATCACCTAACTTTATCTTCTTCTTTTCTTCAAGGTTATTTTCATCTTTCATATATCATTTGTGCTTGTGTCTTTGTATCCTTTCAAGCTTTCTCTTTCTTTAATTTTGAGTCTCCTTCTACTTTGAAGTTGTCATATAGGTTAGTAGATATACTAGTTATGGGATTTTTTCCTTTTTCATAACCAAGTCTAGATCTCTCTTTTGAATGTTTTTTAGAGTTGATCAAATCATCAAGAATGTCTAATCCTCCTTTCAACTTCAGACCTTTGTCTATTTTATCTTCAGCTTTCTCAAGCTCTTCTCTCATAGCCACTATCTCTACTTCTAACTTCATGCACTCATCGGATTTAGATTGTATTTCAAGTTTAACTACATCTTCTATTCTTTTAGCATCTTCAACTTGTGTCTCTAGGATAACCACCATTTGATTATATTTTTCAAGACTTTTAGATATTTTCTCAATTTTCTTTTGTCCAAGTTTTTCTATTTTGAGCTCTCTTTTCTCAAATTGTCAATTTTCTCTAAAATAAAGATGAGTTCACACTCTAAATCCACTTCTCCTTCTTTTTCTTCATCTGAGTCTTCAACTTCTTCTTTATCCATAGAAGTTGATCTTATTTTCATGAATATGAATTGCTTTTCCTTAGCCACAAAATCATAGTCATGATCATCATCAGAACTATCACTATCATCCATTGAATCAATATATTCTTTTGTGTATAGGCCTTTCTTATTTTTGAAGAAGTTCTTCTTAGAATAGTGAGGTTTAACCTTTTTACTATTCTTTTCCTATTTAGAGTTATCATTATTGTTATAAGGACATTTAGCAAAAAAATATCCTACTTTACCATAGTTAAAGCATTTGAAGGGTAACTTGTTTTTGTACTTTCTAGACCCTTTTCTCAATCTTCTGATAAAGTTGGCTTCTTCTTCATTAGTCTCCTTAGATCCAGCTGTAGATGCTTTTGCCTTCACTAGTTTGGATGCTTTGAATGCATCTTCTCCCTTGAATATATATTTTTCTCCCATTCTTATCTCATAGGCTATGAATGATCCATATAACTCATCAACAGTGAGTTTATCCAGATCTCTTTCTTCCCTTATTGTAGAGATTTTTTAATCATACCTTGATGGCAGAGATCTTAGGATATTTTTAACAATTATTGATTATTTCATATCTTCTCCAAGGCCTCTAATTGCATTTAATATTTCATCTACTCTGAGGATGTAGTCTGTAATTTTCTCTTCTTCATTCATTTTAAGGATTTGAAACTAGCCTTTGAATGTTTGTAGCTTGGCCTGCTTTACCTTGTCATCACCTTCATATATTATCTTTAATTTTTCCAGATATCTTATGTATTTTGATAATACATCACTTTGAAAAACTCTAAATTAGACAATCCACATAAAATAGCATTCTTAGCCTTGGCATTGATCTCATATGCTTTCTTGGAACCCTGATCAGTAGGAGCTATATATCCATTTACAATAGACATACATACACCAAATGATAATGAAGATAAATATGCTTCCATTCTTATGCTAAAAAATGCATAGTTTGATCCATCAAACAGATGTGCCTTATTTGAGGAAGATCCTTCTTGACTAGCCATTTGTGTTTACCATCTAAGATCTACCTGAGATGATTAAGCTTCTTCTAAGAAACTAGGGATTTGATACCAATTGTTAGAACACAGCTATCTACTGAGAAGGGGGGTGAATCAATATATTGACAAAAAAAATCCTTGTAATCCCTTTTAAATAAAACTAAAAAGGATATGCAGATTAAAACAAATATGTAGAGATCACACACAAATTCACATGATACCATATGTATGCATGGAAAACCCAATATGGAAAAAACTATAGTGAGAATAGTTTCTAGAATATACTACTCTAATCCAACCTCATAGTCAAAACCTCACTAGTTACACATTTAAGGGTACCAACCCTAAGGAGACACCAATCTCATGGTTTAAGATCACCAACTTTAAGGAAGCACCCACTCCCTAACTGAACACCAACTTAGCTTATTTGATGTCACCCACCAATCATATCTATATGGAACTACAAATCCAAATTATAATATAAATTCAAAAATGAGTCTAATTCTTTATTCGTTGCTATATAGGTCTAGTCTATAACTACTCATGCTCTACACTTCATCTCTTTTCTCTTCTCTTCTCTACCCCTCTATCTCTGTGTCTCTATATTTCTCTATTTGACACAATGCAATTACTCTAGTAGAAGTAATAGAAACTATTGACTATATCCTAGATGATGTATATATGTATTTGATCTAAGATTCATATGTTTTATGTGTTCACACTAGTTTGCTAACACATCACAATCAATTATATTGGATTTTAGTTACTATCTTTAACTAAAATTTTATCACATCTTGAACTCATGCTCCAACACCATGATTCTTGGTATCATTACTATATTTAGCATATATTGGGATCTAGCTTTGATGTACATGCCATATTACACAAATTTAATCGATTATAGTAATCAAATTCATGATCTATGTCATAATTTATGGTTTAACACAAGTTCTTACATGTTTTAATGCTTGACCATTAGGATGAACATATCTTTAAATATGGACCATTGATCTCAAGCTTCATGCCAAGATCCAATGAGCCTTGTTCAATTTGTTCAACTTTAAAACAACTTTATTTGATCAAGTTATAATAGGTTTACATGCTTATTTAGATCCTTCTATGCTTCTAGGCTTTAACGATTCAAATTTAAAATGTGTCCATTATATATTTTGATCTGAGTTCCCATGTACCATTAGATCTTAAAACTAGCATGAAATTTACTTTTATCTTTCCATTAAACTTTAAGCTATTTATCTCGACTTGCTGCTTCCTAAGTCTTTGGAACATCTACACTCCATCGATCTCATCTAACTAGCTCTATCTTTAACTCACCTATGTGTCGATAAACATCAAGCACTTTATCCCATTGAGTCCACTCACTCTATTAGATCTTCATTACATGATCATCTACTCATTGTTCAATCTTTTGACAAGCTTGATCTTTATGTTTTCTTAGATCTCAAGAATGTGACACATAACATTAGTGTGTGCCTTCTACACATTACTATCAGTTCCTACTACTGAGACACTTGGCATCCTTGCATTGATCATTGACAATTTAACTTTGAACCACCCCATAGATTTATTGTTCAAGCTCTATGATTATGACAATTGTCACTAGTGCATTCACTCATAATTGCCTTTGACATATTGAATTTGATACAAATCATTGGATCTTTAATGTATGATTAAGTGCTCATTTTTAGATATTCTAACAAGTTCAAACTTTACCATCTATAGATTTGACTATGGGGACCATCTTAATATCCCTAAAAGACTAACTTTGCACCTTCATATTTTTTGCTTCACTCATCTGCCTATTATAAATTTTGGACCATATAAACTAGGCATGATAATGAACAAACCCATATTTTCATCTCATCCTAAATCCTTCATGTGTGCTAGATATAATTCCATTAATCTACTCACTCATATTCTTCTGTCATAGAGATAACTATGCTTAGAACTGGCTAGAAGGCCAACTTTGTTCTTTCATAACATTTGATGCCCTTTATTGTATGACCTATAATTTAATTCATAAATTCCTCTCACATATGGGATTCCATTCATATATTCATCTACTCTATAAACCCTCATATGTGTAATATATGACATCACAAAAATTGCTACTCAAATTTTTCTTGCCATTTGCAAATTTGTCTATGGGAAAACACTATCAAAATACTTGGGAGCCCAACTTTGCTCATGCATGTATTTTGTTGCACTACATCACATAACATGATATTAAGTGCATATAAACTAAGAACAAATATGAAAAAAACCATATGATCATTTTATATTGACACCTCCATGTGTACGAATGCTAAACTCATCAACATGCTTACTGGGCTCTGCTTGAACCCTTTTGCAATTTTGGCTAAGTATGAAAACTTAGTGAATTTTGTCTAAGTATCCAATTTTTAATCCTTATATATTCTACCATGCTTAATTATATGACTTCAAATATAGTGCATAATAACTAGGGACTAATGTGATCACAACCATATGACCAACTCCCTCAGACTCATCCACACGTGGTAATGGTGACATCAGCAAACTGCCTATTCAAAATTTCCTTTATAGACCCAAAATGTCTAGATGATCAATATAAATAACTATATGAATTCCACTCATGAACACAAGCACCCCAATCATCCTTGACCTTTGATAGGATTCCTCGCACATCCTCAAATAGTCAAACTCAGCCCTAAATATCAATGACATCCATAATGTCAATAATCTTCCTTTTGACATCAATGATAATCATATTGCCAACAGACTTGGTCTATGTAAAATTAAATATAATAACCCTAATCCTTTAACTTCATCAATCAAGCATAAACCACCTTATTTTCTTCTAGGTTGTAATAAGTTGCACAAGTCAGAGCTTTAGTACTCACACATCCATTACAAGGTTTAGATGCAAAAATATTGATCAAAATACCCATATTTGGATAAATTGGTGAGTTAATTATTACCCTTTTGAGTATGTATAATTAATGTGTGATACATTTTTCTTGTGATATCATAATTTGGATCAATGCTCAATCTATGGCACAAGCTACATGCCTCCCAAATCACAGAAAATCCCTTCTCCCATAAAATTCAACTACTTCACCCATTCACTCTGACACTAGGGAAAGTATACAATTAGGGTAGGTAAAGGGATGCTAGTTTATTTTATTAATGATATTTTATTACACATCCTCATCAAGTGCATTACTAAGCACTTTTAGCAAATAACCAAGTAAGCAAAGTAGGACACAAAAGGGGTGATTGATATTACATATCACATATGCCTATGCAAAGATTTTAACTAGCCTAATTTTATAGCATCAAAGATAACCACCAACATTGATAATATACTTATAGGTACTTTCAAAACATTTCATTATTACTTTTTGGTATTACTTCTATGGTTCACATAGTGGAAATTGCTAGAAGTACTAGTTAATGTCTCTATGGATTTCTAGCCTATTAATACCTTTGTAAACATTATGTGGATAATAAAAGGACAATATTATCAAAAACTTGGTATATTCAACACATGGTGGATTAAGTCCCTAACCTTAATAAAACTCAATCTGTCATGTAGTATCTAGGTCAGCGTGTATTAGTAATAAAACTACATAATGGAATTTAAATCAAAGTGTATGAGCTAGCAACCCTAGTTGTGACCATAATATCATTCTTCATCACAATGTTCGATGCATAAATAGAAGAGTGGAATCATAAATCTCTAGCTACATGGATGGTTCCACCTTTACGATCTATTCCCCCAAAAAGGACAACAATCAATATCAAAATAGGCATAAGGATAACATCAAGCATAGTTGTAAGCTCCACCAAAAACATAAGAAGCCCCATCATAGTGAGATAAAGGCAAACAAAAGGCATTGTGTAACAAGCCACACCTCCACTACCCAAGAAGAGGATGTGTCACATAAATTCCTAGTTAGATAATCCAAATGTTCTAAATAAAGTGGGTGAGTATGATTTACCAAAACTAGGAGTGGAGTACGAAGTCTTGAAGACCTTGTTAGAGGACATCAATAGTGAAGTTTATAAAAAGGATGAGGATAAATAATTATTATTCTAGAAATTAGTGTGCACCTATCAATTATAAAATTGGGTCAAGTAGGACCTATGGGTTAACATCACTCAACCTCCCCCTTCTATTGTTGTTAATACTAGAGGTCAGGAGTCAGATCAAAAGAAATTGGTTACTAAAATATTCTCTAAAGATCCAACTATGAGATCTTCCATTACGCACCAAAAAAATAACTTCCACAAGATATTCCACCACTAGCCTTGATGTACAATCTAAGGACTCACCCTTCAGTAGGTCCATCTCAAATAGTAAAATAAAGAATGGTCTCTTTTGGAGAGTAGGCAAAAGAAAGGGGTACCCATCAAGTCGTACAAACTTATCCATAACCACAATGTTAGTTGGTGAAAAAAATCAAATAGACCCTCTCTCCTATACCCATATCTAGGAAGAAAACATTTACTCATAGAACTACAATGATCGAATAAGCTTCCTCAAATGACACCCCATCAATCATCAAGTTTGATGCACTAGAGGTCATGGAAGTACCTAAAGATATAATTTCATCTCATACTAAGCCACAATCAAAATTTGTGCAGTAACTAGAGGACATATAGAAGCAATAAAAAGAGATCAAGAAGAAAAATAAAAATGAAGAGGAAAATAAAAATAAAAATAAAAATAAAAATAAGTACAAAGTAAAATACTAAGTAACTACATAGGAAGTGCAACACAAATAAAAAGAAATTATGCACGAAGAACAATGAAAATAACAAGCTATGGAATAAAAATGTTAGAAGTAGGCCAAAAAAGTAGAGGTTATGAAGAAGTAGAGGTTGTGAAGAAGCACAAAAAGGAATTAGAGACTCATAGGAAGCAAACAAAATAATCAGAGGTAAATAAAAATGAACAAGAGGAATCAAAGAGAAAATGACAAGAAGCCTAGTCTACAAAGAAAAGAAAGATAAAGTAGAAGCAATAGCCAAGGATTGATAAAAATAAAAGGCCAAAGAGGATCAATCCAAGAAATAAACTAATGAGTAAGTAGCCAAAGATAAAGCTAGAGTTGAGGTAGAAGATAAAGCCAAAGCTAATGCTAAAACTAAAGCTAAGGATGAGGCATAAAACAAAGCTCAAGTTGAGGTAGATGTTAAGGCTAAAGATTAAAAAAAAAAAGAGGCCCAAGATAAGGAATAAGTAGAGTGTGTAGCATAGTATAAGATAGAAACACAATTAGGTGTGTAAGAGGAGGCTAAACAGTTGAATCACGAGCTAGTGGTTATGGGATATTGCCACAACATCCACCCGATGCACCACTTTTGTAGTTCCTTTGTCACAATTCATATTATCTCCATTAATAACCCCTACAACATCATGGTCCTTACCATTACTTTATTTGAAACAACTTTGAATGTTGCCTAGTTGTTGTTATTTAGGAAAATTGAAGGTGTAGCTCTGTTCTAAGATTCAATTATGTAGAAGACCTTAGACTTGGAACAAAAAAAATTTTAGCTAAGAGATGATAACAAAAAATTGAGCACCCAGCTTAAATATGCACATCAATTGATTAGTATCACTTTCCCCACACTAGTTACACAAGTGTTCGGGAGGATAAATAACTCACTTCCATATTGAATCAAATTGAAAAGGATTGGTTTAATGTGTAATGAATAAAAATGCTAAAGTCCAAGGGTAGGCTATAAGGGGAGAAACAGAGGTAATCTATGAGTTGCTTGAAGAATATGAGTAGGTTTTGGATACCACTGCATAACAAGCCAAGAAAATATCTCAAGGAATGTTAAACTAAGACAACATCTAAAAAATTCCTTGGATATTATTAAACTTGAGTTTGTATCAGTAGATAAAGCCAAAGTTGTAATGGATGACCAGATAACTACTGTGGATCTAATGGGTAGTGCCCTCAAAAAATTATTATATTTGAGGTAGAATGCTATGAAAAAATTGTAAGCTTGGCATAATGAAAGTATGCATAATACATTTGCAGGCATCCAAGCTCAATAGGTTGTAGATCGACTGGACAAGTTGTTATTGGATATTTAGCTTAAGCTATCAAATGTTAAAGCATTCAATCACCATCATAGAATATGATGATGTGCAAAATTTGATTTTGACTCAAATTCCACTATGCATCTTACTTTCCCTGGTATGCGAAGTGATAATAGACCAGAATATGTTGAAACAATATCTTTCATAAATTGATGGTTTCATTGTTCAACTTATCGAAGAACCTCAATTCATTATACTACATAAACTACATAAAATCATTTAATAGAATAAGATAGTTGCACAAATATAAATACCCACCTAGCAGCAACAAGCCTCATCAATTAATCCTATGCACTCAATTGATGTATCCTTGACAAAAAAAGAACAAACATTCAAGTAGCCTCCAACATAGCCACTTCAAATCACACTACCACCCACTCAGTAGTTACTACGCACCATAATTTTATAGTTTTCATAAGTACCAAGTGGATACGAATGTCTTAAGAATTAGAAGCAAACCCATCTTGGTTGAAAACTCATAAATTATGGCCACTTAGTTATGTTATTCTATTAAAAACCTGAGAAGGAGGTATACTAGTATGTTACTTAGTTGAAAACCCAAAAAGGCATCTAAGTATTTAATGAAACTAAAAACTATCAACACAATAAATTATCAATAGGTAAATCTTCTAAAAATATTAAATTGTATTGATTCATATTGAATGACTTGAAATAATTGCAAACCCAAACCATGCTTAAATAAGCCTCAACTCAGAATTTAGAGTTGACATGCAAAATTCAAAAAAAAACTAAAATCTAAAAAAATGTATATTTTTAATAGCTGTTATTTATAGTAAGTTTCACATGCAAGCATGTGAAACTCTAAAAATCTCCCAAAATATCCTAAACACTATAATTAGCCTATTTTTTCAGCATCATTCTCCTTCGATTGAAAACAACTCAGCTCCTGTGAGTTGCCCTAATTGTAATGCTACCATTTTTTCTTGTCAATTTTATCTAGCTCCCATTCTGTAATCCAAGTTCTTTATTCTTTATACAATCCTTCCCACTATACCAAATACTTATTATATTTCCCTTGCCTTGTACTTACTATCTTCATATACAAGCCTACACTATCTTTTCCTTTTTCTTTGAAACCTATTGTTCCCAATTTACTTCTTCATCTTCATCACCTTCACCATCTTCTCCATGGAATTCATATAAATCTAAAGCATTAAATACTAGAGAGATACCAAAATTCTATGGTAAACTCACCTCATAAGCATTATCATTGATTTTATTCACAATTCTACATGGTCCAATTTTCTTGTAATTCAACTTGTTGTATGTGCCTTTTAAAAATCTTTCTTTCCTTAAGTAAAACATTACCAGCTCTCCTTCTTCAAATACCTTAGATCTTATTCTAACATTTGTTGCTACTTTATATTTCTCATTACTTTCCTACAACATTCTTATTACTTGTTCTTGCAACTGTTGTATATGTTCTGCAAACACTCCTACATCATCACTAATTTGATCTGCAATCGGTAATTATACCAAATCTAAAATAATCATAGTATTTCTCCCATAAACAATTTGAAATGGTGACTTTCATATTGATCTATTCATTGAACTGTTATATGCAAACTTATCTTGTGGTAAAACCAAGTCCCATTGATTGGGCTTCTCTCCTACTATGCATCTCAACAAAATTTCCAATCTCCTATTCACAACTTCTATCTATCCATCTATTTGTGAGTGATATGCACTACTAAATTATAGCTTAGTACTCATCTTCTTCCATAAATTCATCTAAAAATGACTTAGAAATTTTGTGTCCCTATTTGAAGTTATAGTGTTTGGAACAACATGCAATCTCACAATATCCTTAAAAAATAATTTTGCAACTCTAGTGGCCTCATTGGTTTTCTTACATGCAATAAAATGAACTATTCTAAAAAATCTATCTATATCAAAAAAATTGAATAATTACCTCTCTGTGTGTTTTATAACCCCAAAACAAAATCTATACTCAAATATGTCCATGGTCCCCTTAGAATCAGTAATGGCATGTATAACTCAGTATTTTGTGCATGTCCTTTAGCCACCTAACATATCCTACACCTTGAAACATAATTTCCAAATCTCTTTTCATATTTAGACAAATACTTTTCCTCCACCAAATCTATTGCCTTTGTCTTACCAAAATATTCATCGAAACCACCACTATGTAATTCTCTTATTATAATGTCTCATAGAGACCCAACTAAAATGCATAATTATTTCCCTTTGAAGGGATAATCTTCATGTATAAGATACTCATCATGAATAGCATATGTCTCACTTGTTAATAGATTCATGCATTGCTCAACTACCTTGACAAAATATAGATCAGTATCATTTTTTTTTTATAGATTTAAATCCAACTACTTCACTCACCATAGTAGTTAATAATGCTACTTAATTCTATTTTCTTGATTTATGCTTCAAAACAAAAGTATACCCCTGCAAGAATTAAACCCACTTTGCATGCATACTATTCAACTTATTTTGTGTATTCACATACTTTAAAGTCTCATGATCTATAAATAAGATAAACTCCTTAGGCACCAAATAATGCCTCCAATGTCTTAATGCATGTATAATTGCAGAAAGTTCAAAATCATAGGTAGAATAATTTGGTCTTTTCTCATTCAATTTCTCACTAGAATACACTATTGGATTTCCTTCTTGACTCAACATAGCACCAATTCCCATAAATGAAGCATCACAATCAACCTCAAACACTTTGCTAAAATCTGGTAATGCTAAAATTGATCTTTCTATAATCTTGATCTTCAAAAATTCAAATTTTATTGTGGTTGCTCAAGTCCATGTGAATTCCTTCCCTCTCATGCAATCTGTTATTGGTTCCACAATACCACTAAATTTTTTAATAAATTTTCTATAAAATTTGCTAAACCATGGAAACTTCTTACCTCTATAATGTTTTTTGGAATAGGCCACTTAGTAGTTGCCTTTATCTTTTCTTCATCCATTCTCACACCATCTATTAAAACTAAAAATCCCAAAAATACCAAATTATTTTGCATAAACCTGCACTTCTTCAAATTTACATACAACTTCTCCTTTCTTAACAAATCTAGTACCATTCTCAAATTTTGTAATTTTTCTTCTTTAGTCTTAATAAATATCAAAATATCATCAAAATAAACCAAAAAGTTACCAATTTATTCTCATAGCATTGTATTCATCAACCTCATAAATGTGCTAAGTGCATTAGATAATTTGAATGACATCACTATCCACTCATATAAGCCATCCCTAGTCTTGAATTCAATTTTCCACTCATCTCCTTCATGAATTCGAATCTGATAATAACCACTCCTTAAATCAATCTTGGTAAAATATTTTTCTCATGTAAGCACATCCATCATATCATCTAAACGAGGTACAAGAAACTTATACTTTATTGTAATTTTGTTAATTTCTTTGTTATCCATACACATTCTCCATCCTCCATCTTTCTTAGGAGTTAGCAATGTTGGTGTTGCACATGGACTCATAGTCTCCCTTATCACCTTCTTTCTTAGCAATTCAGTAACCTATTTATTTAATCTTACATGCTCTATTGGACTCATCTCATAATCTTCTTGATTGGGTAGAGATGATCCTAGAATCAAATCAATGTTATGTTGAGTATCTCTCTTTGATGGTAAACCATCTGATAATTCATTAGGCATAACATCTACATATTTTTTCAACACTCTTGTTGCTTTTGTTGGTATGTGCACCATTTTTGTGTCTTCATTATTTACTACTAATACATAATATCCTACTACTTTCATATCTTAGATAAATTCTTTTGTAGAGAGCATGATTTATCTTCTCTTCTTCTTTAAGTAATAACAAAACTACCTTTGTACCAACTTTCCAAAAAATGTATGCGTTCTTTATTCCATCATAAATTACTTTCCTCTCTAATTTCCATGGTCTTCCCAATAACACATGACATGCATCCATTTAAATAACATCACACCATATTTCATCATTATAACTTTTTCCTATATAAAACTTGATTAAGCATCTTTTAACTACTATAACCTTATTCCCCTTATTAAACCATGAAATCTGATAAGGATTAGTATGATTTTCACATTGCATATTTAGTTTCTCTATAATTTCTTTAGAAACCATATTTTCACAACTACCACCATCTATAATTATTTGCATACCTTTCCACCCAAAGTACATCTTGTTCAAAAAATATTTGATCACAACCATGCATCACCACCTTATTTATTATATATTTGTTCCTTCCTTGGAATGATCATGGTTCTTATCATCATGAGATTCTCTCTAATATTTGTAGATGCAACTTCAGTATTTTTCTCTTCTATCTCAACCTCAACTAGATTCACTCTTGGGTGATCTTATTGCCTCCTTTCTTGATCTTGATAGTGTGGAAACTCAAATTCTCTATGCCCTTCTTCTCCACACCTATAATAGACATAAGATCTATATTGATTTAAAAACCATACTCTAACACCATTGTAACCTCATCCTCTCTAAAACCATCTTCCCCTTTGCTGGTATTGAAACCCTTACTTATTATCATCTTGCCTTTTTGCACCACATGATGATTCACCTCAATGGGTATTAGACCCACCTCATCTCCTACTTGGATGGGATCCACCTCTTATTAGACCAAGAGACGTTCTTTTGAAATTCTATCTATTTTATTTTTCATCTACCTTCAAAGCTAATTAATTAGCCTCCTCTATTTAAAATATTCTATACATGATTTATTCATCTTGAATAGAAAATTTCAAACCATTTACATACCTGATTTCCATATGATCTTTTGTTTTACCATGTTCCACTTGTATGGAAATCTTATCAAATTCATTTGTATACTCTTGTATACTGTGATCTTTTTATCTCAAATTCTAAAATCTTCTATATAGGGTTTGTGCATAATCCACAAGAAGAAAATTCTCCCTCAGCTTATTCTCCATCTTTTTCCATGAATTAATCTTCTCTTTTTCTCTATCTCTCTTTTTGTAGGTGATCCCACCAAATCATTGCATGACCTTTCAATTTTGAATATGCAAATTTTACCTTCTTGTCTTCTCTCATAGTCTTTCATTCAAAGAACTTCTCTATGCTATTCATCCAATATATCAACTCCTTTAGTTTTAAACTACCTCCATAAATATGGAATATCAACATTGATTCCTTCATTCCATCCTTCTAAATCCCAAACCATCATCTCTTCCATTGATGGTGGCTGCTCTTGATGTTCTTCTTCTTGCTAAACTTCTTCATCATGATCTGTCTTCCTCATCACCACTTTATCTTCTCACCTGATTGGTGATTACCTCGGTTAATTATTCCACTTACCTTTGCATCTCTTGTATAGTCTAGTTCATCTATGCAATACCTCTTTGTCCTCTTACCATTCTTTACTCCTCCAAGATTAAAACTTGTTCTGATACCAGATAATGAACTTGAAAACTATCAAGATAATAAATTATCAATATGTAAAGCTTTTGAAAATAACAACTTGTGCTGATGCATATTGAATGACTTGAAATAATTACAAATCCAAAAGATGCTTAAATAAGTCTCAAATTAGAATTAAGAGTTGACGTGCAAAATTTTTAAAAAGAACTAAAATCCAAAAAAAGGTCTATTTTTAGTAGCTATTATTTATAGTAAGTTTTGCATGCAAATGCACATAGATCTAAAAATCTCTTAAAAAATCCTAAACACTATAATTAGCCTATAGGAAAAAATTTAACTAAAGTTAATGTCCGGTCCTAAAAGAGAAAAATCCTAAATAAATAATCAAATTACAATTTTGGATCTTCAGATGATCATGTATGGCATCCTAAAAATATCAAAAAACATCCCTAAGCTAGTAAAATTGCTTAGGATATAAATGTAATTTTTTAGATGGTCATTTTGGCATATAGAAGAGCCCAAATGTATCTATAGGTCAAAAATTATGGTCTCTGAAAGGTTGGCCTATTTATTTTGCATCAGTAGTGTGCAAAAGATGAAAACTGGTAAATGACCCCTAGAGTGATAATTGTGACCATTATTTTTTGGCTCAGATCAGGCTTCATTTTTATGACATTATCTCAGGATGAAATAATGATTAAGTCCAGGAAAGTGTTAGATAAATAACAAGGAAAATAAAACCATAAAGTATATTGAATGGACCCATGCACTGTGTATGATTTTGTCTTTTGTGTGTATGTAGCCTTGTAAGCATATGAAAGAGAATGAAGAATTCAAAGAATATTTCTTTGTGGCATATTGAAAGGTTAGAATGTGAAGAGATAACCTCTAGAAAATTATATAAAAATCACTTAATTGTAATCAAATATGGTTCCGATGTGTGATAGAGATTAATATACTATTTATGAGATGGTTTTCCTAAATATCTTTTACCTATGTATTATGCATAGTGATTACTTTATTTTAATTTAAACCTATGATTCATCATGCACATTTGTACTGTTCAATATTTGTTAATTATGTGTTTTTATAAATATGAATTATCTACTTCAGGTTTTCCTTTTTTCCTTACTACACAAGTTATCCCTATAATTAGCATGTTATAGATTTTTTTAGGAAGCTCTGCTAACATTTGTTTATCATTATTTAATCATTGTTATATATATACATGTGATCAATTTACTTGGAAATCAGTTTTTAACTTATCATGTTTATCTTAAGAAACTAAGATTTTTATTTGAGGTTGAACCCAATGAGTACTCTCTAAGGAACTTATATCCTCTTTATAAATATATTAAATATATATATAT
Organism: Torreya grandis; assembly: GCA_037957365.1. NCBI lineage: Eukaryota > Viridiplantae > Streptophyta > Pinopsida > Cupressales > Taxaceae > Torreya > Torreya grandis. The sequence continues at coordinate 3,378,146 of JARHVA010000962.1, forward strand.
TAGAAGATATTTAGTTTTTAAAAGGGCCCCTTGAATATAATGGTTACATATCAACTTGTTGAATGAATATCAACATACTAAGACCTAGTATTTTTAGACCTTGGGGAAGTATTTTCTTCATAAGATATTCTTATTTTCAAGAGAGTTAGAGTATTAACAAATCCTTGCCTAATTATTTTTGTATCAAAAACACCATCAACATATTCTAACACTAAAAGGAGGGCCACCGATGAACAAAAATTGAATCACATCGAAATCTTGAACTAGGACATTCTAGGAACCTTTGCTTTCACACTGAGTTATACCATAGTTTAAACTAGAAATTAAGAGGATAAATACAATATATGAGTCTATTGGGATCAATTTATATCTTTAAGATATTAAAAATAATATCAATCCAAGAGATAATAAATATAAAAGGAGATCTAAACCAATCCAATTTATATAAAACTCACCTACAACTGCAAGCATGCCTTTAGTTGGACCATTTTTGCTTCCCCAACATTTATCGATGGCCAATACCATGGCATGGCTTGGATAATGTGGGTGCCCTATGAATGTTCCATGGATTTCTCATGACCTAAAAATTAACCTAGACAAGTTGCATCCTCAATTCATAGTTGGAGGACCTCAAATGACTGAAGAGCATATACAACCATTCAAATATGCCCTTATCAGAATGTAAGTTCAATGTGAGGATTTTTCTTATATTTTATTTCCTTATTCATTAGGAGGATACCTATTTCTAGTACCTAAAATTACTAAATAATTCTATAACCACTTGGGATGTTTTAGAATCCATTTTTATAAACCATTTTAGGTTCCTCATTGATTGTATTGTTCTATACCATTATTTTTCACCCACTAAGAGAGAAGCAAATAAACCCATGAGCATGTTCAATGCTTAGTTTCACAAACTATATTAGAGGTTGAAAGACCCCTAGATTTTAGCATAGGGCCCTACCATCCAGACATATTTGAGGGCTATGGATCTTTTGATGTTGATGTTACTTAGAATAACCCAAAATGTATTTATCTCCCTATCATTGGCATACAAAAAATTTGTGAACATAAAACACTAGATGGTACCTTAAGGATATAACACAGGTGTTTTACCAACTCTAATACAACCAAGAGATTATAACCAAGTTTCCATGATTAACCAAGATCTCAACCAAGTCACCCCATTAATGAACCCTATCTTAGGAGCCTTATATAAAAGTTAAAATCTAGTGTATAATCTAATACCCATGAACCATATGCCTATTATTCATCCCTATGTGCCTCCAAACCATGCTTTCCCATAGACATTTAACAATCAAATTATCCCAGTTGCTTACAATAACGCAACTGGCATGCCAAGTACCAATAGCTATATTGCATCTAATAATAACCCATTGATAATTCCCTCATTCTTGAATAATCAAGATACTATTAATAACACCCTTAATCTAACACAACCTATTGCCCCAACAATTCTAAATTTTAATACTCTTTATGCATCCAATGCAATGGTTTGGAAAGTTTAGGCTTAGGAGAGGAAAATAAAAAGATATGAATGAAATATGCCATTATTATTTCCCATTCAATCACCTATGTTTTCGTCTCATTGATGATATACCATGCACACACCCATTTTTTCAAGTTTGATAAAAAGCATGAACCCATAACCCAATTGGAAGATAATGTATGCACTTTGTCTAGACTTCCTCACAATTTCACAAATATTATTTTTGGTGGCAATTCTCCACTATAGCTAGGTAATTCATACTTATTGTTATTACACTCAAATCATGTGTAGATTCCTCATTGATATCATCTTGTGTAGGTTATGAAGGTTTGTGTGTCACTTAGCACATTGCATAAATGATATTTGAAGTACATGCCAAAGAGAGTAAATGATCCTTTTCTTTGGGTAAGCATCTTTCCACATCATTTACATATTTTGACGTGCACGTTGAAAAATAATAATGGAGATTCATGAAAATATTCTACTTACTAAATTAGAGCATTATTTTCACTTTATACATAGATTGTAGTGCCCAAATACTTGTGTTTAGCAATTGAACATAATTAGATTTATCCCACTTAAAGTCTTTGTGTTTTATTGACCATTTAGATCCTCTATTCACCTTTCCATATTTACACCCAATCACTTCATAAGACTCCTGGATCCATCGATTGTATGCAATACTTTTGGTGTTAGATACTAATACTACATTATCGTAATTGAGAATTCCATTGTATTTAGGGTTAAAATTCTCAATCACTTGTGCTATGATGTTATAAATGTGTTTGAGTTATCCATCCATTTACACAATCTCCACATATGTGGGCCCATGTTTTTATCAAGTGGGATGACCACACACTACTACCAATTATCAAAGATCATATAATGTTTCTTAAAGTGCATATCCTCATTATTTGCGTAACATCAGGGTCTTCTAAGTAGAAACTGATAGTTTCCACATCTTCTGACTCATTAACCTCAAAATTGACACTAAATTTTAATCCCATAATGTCTATAGAGATATTATTCAAAATATCCATAGGTTACATGTATGTCTTATTGACCATGAATGAGACATGAGAAGACAAATTTAAAATTGGACTCCCCATTTTGTATCATTGATCCATGATGAGGATATTCACCTCTACTCTGGTTTCAATAAAACTATCACACATGACCCACCCATTAATTATGGCATCAATGAATAAATATTGATCATAATTGACATTATGTGGTTCTTATTTTTTAGCTCGTGCTCAAACATTATTCTATATTTATTGTAAAAATCTAATCCAACCAAGTTTTGAGGAGTGGGATGAATCATTTTGATCATAAGAGAGTGAAGATATAGTAAAGTTCTTCAACCTCTTTTTAACTAGGTCCTCTCCTGAGATTCTCTTTCACAATGGCCTCCATATCTTGTGCATGTTAGATCTCACCTTGGAGGTTCCTTATTAAATCCATGGCCTCTTAAAAATAAGCTTATGGGCTAGGCCATCAAGTAAATTGATAACTGGATAGGGTGACACATGCTATAATTTTTCCTTTGGAAATTCCAATGATTGTGGTTGAGTTGTAATATTATTGTGCATCATGATGTTAATTTATGGCCCTAGGAGAAATATGTGTTCATCTTATTTTGTTACCCATCTCTTATTCATATAATTATGATCATAATTTCACCCTTTTCTAATTTATATTTTTTATTAATATTTGTATATATGTTAGGACATTTTTTAATCTTAGGCTCCCCTGACATTAACCACAAGTGGAAAACATGGTATAATCTCTTTGATAATGTTCAAGAATGCCACACTTGTAGTAGGTGAAAATGATGAATCTTCCTCTACCTTTTCCTTTATATAAATGCGCACCTGGATCTCACCAATCACTTGATAATTTTGTATGTTATGCATAGAGGATTCACACATATTATTGTATAATTATTTTTTTCCCTAAATATCCATTTGTAGCATTAGGAAAGAGTGAAAATTGTGGTCCTCCCAAAAAATTTCTCAAGGTTTGAGAAGCACCATAACATTTTATCTTAGGCAATTTTTTTTTTACAACCTTTAATTTTTTAGATAGTTCACCACAAGATATTTCATGTCATGCACACTATTAGTAATCATTTTTTGAATATGTGAGGCTAATTTTGTGACTTTCACCTATGTAAAGGTGTTGATCCATGTATCTATAGTACAAATCACTTCAAGTATCAAAGTTCCTTCCAAGGCTTCTTTAGGTTTTTGGTGAAAGACTTCATTAACAGTATGCACCTAAAAAATAGGGGAAAATTTATAAAAAACCATTAAGCATGTTGTATAGCATGGATATCATATGAGATCTTAGAAATTAAGGTTTTGAATCTTTCATCATATGTGCAAACTCTCTCGATGAGATCCTATTTCATTTCATTGAGTGTCAAGAAGATATGTTGCTCAAATTTTAGAATATGAAACTCTTTTCAAAATGCCTCCTTCAAAAGGTCATAATCCATAATATATTGTTATGAATCAAATTTATTAAACCAAGTGTATGTTCAATCTAAAATATTAGTCATGAATTAGCTTTCATTCTTATACATCACAACAGAACCCTTTGCATGCCATATTATATTCAAATTATGGACATGTTTAGTGGCAATCTCCACTCCTTGATACTCAAGTATATTCATCAAAATTTCATAAATGATATGTTAGGGGGAGGAACCTACATTGATAACGCACTACTTATTTCTTAAGCTCTCAAAATCTAACTATCATTAACGTTACTTCCACTTAAGCCACAAACATTTCCTTTAAGTGGGACCACACTTCCACAAACTACTAAACTAGGTTGCATTAATGTTGTATTTATACCTGGATTAATTTTCATAGTGTTTGCATCCATGTCCCCTCCTTTGTGTTATTACTACTCTATGCAACCAGATTACTACCTCTAGTCTATAGCATGCCCAACATTATTGGGGACTTCATCTTTACTAATGGTGATTATAATATTCCTATTGGATAACAAGGTATTACTTATTTTAAATCATTATTTTTGTCCTCTTGTCTCATAAAATATACTATCCATGACCACTCTACATAGTTCCTTGGTTTTACCCTCTTTGAATAAGAGACACATGCTTTGGCACTTTGATTAGATTTAGGGTGGGTAGTTACTCAACTAACATGAAATTATGTGTGCTCAAATAAATCCAAGTAACTCCACCTGACTCTTCCAAAATATCATCTTCTTGATCAATGGTGCATGCCTCTACCTCATTATAGTGTGTCTTCTTAGTGGAGAATTATCTCGATGCCCTTCAAATCCTAGGCAGGTCTTTGTGACATTTCCTTAACTCACATCTCCACCTTCCTAGGGTTCATGTTATCACTCACTAATTTCTAACCTTCATCATATTTTTATCACCTAAGCTTGCAGGCATCCATATTCTTCATGCTAAAGTTATTCAACTTTCCACCATTTATCGACTCAACATGCAATCTATGCCTCCCCTTCTCATTCTATTGTTTGCTTGGATCATATGTAAGATATTTTTATCCCTCCATAGTAATATATTCAATTCCAATATATTTTATAATGTTTTTTATTTCCAAGGCTAGTGAGCAATAAAATAAGCTCTCAGCTCACATAAAAAATAGTATTCTACTTCTTTTGGACAAGAGTTTGTGAAAATTGTAACCTCTAATAGGTAAATAATATAGCACACCTCTCTATTTGTGTGTTGAAAATTTTTAACATGTCCCTTCATCTAATAAAATTTTATGCCGAAATTTCTACCCTGGCCCATAACATACGATGTGTGCAAGTGCTTAAGTAACTCAAGAAAAAATAGTTCATAGAAAGGATCATACACATAATCCTTCACCTAATTATTAAGATATAACCTTCATAATATCAAATTATTATTCAAAAATATGCATGATTGTTCCACTAGTCACCTCTCAATATTCTCTAAATAAATCTAGTGAAACATCTTTGACCATCATCTGCGACAACTTGTTCAATAGTGTCTCAAAATTCAATACCAAAATGTTGGGTAATTTTATTATACATAAAATATAATGTTTATTCCATTATAAATACCCTATTATTTATCAATCACCAAATGGACGTAACACACAAATAGTCTTGCATGCTCACCTAAGGCATAAAGAGAGAGAGAGAGAGAGACAACCAGGGTATGTTGGGTTAGTCATAGAAGATGACTTGCCATAATTATTTGTGATGAATTTTGAGAAGATAATAGGTTAAATAAAAATTTAGACATTTAAATTAATGAAATAAATCACATATGCATTTTATAGACCAATCCAATCATTAATACTAATCATCACGGGTAAATTTTCAAGTAACATAGTCATCCGTTAATGGTGCATTTGACCCTTCTCATTAATAGTTATCAAATACATAAGAGAAATAGAAAAATAGTAAATTCTCAATACATAACAACTTTTCCACTCAATGTATTAACTTAACAATAATAACATTCTTAACAACTCCAACAGATATCAACAACCATGACCTTAAACTTATATGTAAGGAGGGAATTTATAAGAATAATCCACCACCTTGCCATTATATACAATAATTGTGCCTTTCTAAAAGAGTGCAACAAATTTATAAATAAATCAAGAGATAATTATTTATCATAAAATCCTTTAACTAACAAAACCCTATATCCATGCCATACTTCCCTAAATTCAATCAAACAATTTCAAATGAAGGCTTTCATAAATGTCACACTCCCTAAAGATTGATTCTCTTTGCCAACTTCCTAGATAGGTGCTCCTAGTTTAATTCTAAGTGTATAGGTCATAAAGATTTTAATTTGGGTCAAAGTGCATAATAATCTTTGGTCAACCTAATAATTACATGTGAATATTTTTCCTCTTTACAAAAAACTCTAAGGTTCAAAAATATTAATTTTTAATTTTCATAATTTTAAACTTATAAAATTAAAAAAATATATATTTTTGCATTGTTCATCATTGTTAAGTATAATAAAACTTGATGAATTATGTATACAAATAATTGTGACAATAGGGAAGGTAGTGATGGGAGTGGCAAAGTAAGGAGGCAGTGGCAGTTAGGAGCATGAGTTAGTTGAGGGGAAGGCCATGATAGCTCTAGAGGAGTCAGAGTAGGACAAGGAGAGTCACAAGTAGTTGAAGGTCATATGATCTTATTGGGAGGTAGGAAATGGAAGAGAAACTACAAGTGGTAAGGTCAGAGGGGAAGCTAGGGTGAGGGCCTATTAGGTGGAGCATGGGGCTATAGTGAGACATAGTCGAGGTAGGGGTTAGCAGTCAACTCTTGATTCTAATCAAACTTATTCTTTAAAGAGAGGTTTTGCTTAGGTTTTGATCCCTTAGAAGATCATTTTGGTTTCTAATAGTGCACCTTTAAAGGATTATTCAATGTGGAACACAATTTTGAGAAGAATGAAGATGGTGATTCAATAGAAGTGGCTAGGGTTTTGGAGAAATCTATATTTTTTTAAACTACATTAATAATTCCAATATTTTTCATTCATATGGTTCCTTTTGTAAAGAGGTTATTCTTAAGGTTTTTCCTTAATCTGATCCATCTCTAGTTTCCAAAAATTAGCTCCCTTCAAATAATCTCTAAGAAAAGGAAATAGATGGTAAAGAGGGTTTTTTAAGGGCAATCTAGATTAAATTTTTTCTTAGACTAAAGATCCAAAGACAGCTTTCCTTGGTGATGTTCCATTAATTTTTTCTATTATTCCCCTATTTTGGAAATAGCAGATTCTAAAATCTTTGCGGTAGAGGTGGAAAGGGGTAATAGATCGTTGATAGGTAGATGTGTTGATAAACATCCATTATAGCAATATATTCAAAAATGGGTGTCAGGTTCATGGTCATCTCTCAAAACCCCTTCTATTTCCATGCTTTCTAATGGCTTTTTTTATCTTCAGTTTCATTCACCAGTAGATAAAGATTTTGTGGGGACTCAGGGACCCTAGTTTTTAGGAAAACAAGGGGTGTTTTTCTATCCTTGGGCTCCTTTATTTGAACCTATTTCTACATTTATTACTTAAGCTCTAGTATGGGTAATATTTTATAATCTTCCTTTTTCATTAGTTGGTGAGTAAAGTGGGATTTTTTGTTAAAATTGATGAAAACATTGCAGCTAACTTAAATTTTATTAGAGCCTATGTGATGGTAGACCTATCTAAACCCTTGCATCATTTGGTAAAAATTACCTTCTCCCATGGTGTTTGGTCTCAATTTTTTTAATTATGAAGGATTATTGTTTAGATGTTTCAACTGAAAAAAATTTGATTATAAGATTATAGCTTGTCCTGAGAAGGGTTTTAAAGGTTCTCATTCAGCTTTTGTTCAGAAATGGGTTAGGAAGGTTGGTTGTCCAAATTGTGTTTTGGTTCATCACTTATTTATTACTTCTAATATGATATCAATTGAGATCCCTTCTTTGGCAGCCCCTCATGAAGTTTAGAATACATAATAGAAGAGAAAAGTTCTAAAGGTAGCAAAACAATTGATTAATTTGGTTTCAAGACAACCTTTTTATTCTAAATCAGGTAAGACAGATAAGGTTATGGAATCTAAGCTAGAGGGCTTGGATAATATTCTTCCTATAATTGAAAGACCACTAGAGAAGGTAGTCTCAAAAGAAGAGGAAGAGGATGGGGAGGATATCGCAAAGGAAATTTTAGAAGCAAAGGAAGAGGATGAGGAGGATGAAGAAAGAGAACTAGTTATCAAGAAGGTTCTCTCTATTGCTCAGAGATTCAGTAATATGAAGACTCCTAATTTGGACTTGAAATAGAAGAGAGGCAGGAAAATGAAATCAGAAAGACTTTAGTTGAATGCTCAAAATTTTATCCTCAGAGACACTCAATGGATGATGGAATCATTATTGTCCAATAGAGGTAGACACATGCAAATAGTAAAGGGATGATTAGTAGGCTAGATTAGTAGTGTTTTCAGGTTTCTATTTATTGTTTTTGATATTGATAAAAGGTTTGTTTAAGTGTTTTAATTTTAAATTTGTAATTAGTAGCTTTCTTAAGATCCACTATGTTTTAAGGGGGCTCTCATGGCTTAAGGTTTTTCTCTGTATTCTGGTTTTAATTTTTGGGAGATTGGACCTCTCATCATGTTTCAGAATCGGTTATAGCTCCAGTCAAAAGCTAAGAAATGATCCCAAAAAAATATAATAAAACCTATTTAAGTCTTATTCCCATCGTAATTTTACATTTGAAAATAATAATAATTCTTACACCTATATCTATGTGATGTCATAAACATATTTTTAATTATCATTTTAACATATTTATTAAGAAACACTCCCCAATATGTCATAAATCAATCAGTCATAAAAAAATTTAGTACGTATTTTATAATTTTAAAATATCAGTTTGATAAACTATCAATTATTCCAATAATATTTAATGGAAATAACACTGATTTAACATATATGATTTTATTATCTATATTAAATAGTGGAAGACTTTCTAGAACAATTTTAACTATGAAATTTATTTTTGATTGGTATTTATTTAAGTTCTATGAAGATGACCTTCATAAGTAATCACCCTCTAACCTCTTTCCCCATATAAATGATTCAACATATATAGCTTTATTTCCTTAAACAATTTCCTTTATAAAATTTTTAAAAATAAATAAATAGACATATGTCCTTCCAAAAAAATGGCATTTATTATATAATTTATACTTACAGTTAACATGAGAATATTTCTATAAAATTTTAATATTTATAGACTAATTATAACATAGCCTTTTATAATCAATATATTTACTTATTTATAAAAATGTATATTAACATATGTGGCATAGATTAGTTGTAGAGTTGTTTTACATATTTATGCAATGCTATTGATTAATATTTAGAATGTCTAATTAATTGAATTTTGTTTATTATCATTTGATTACATTAATTTTTTATCACAATTAATTAATTTATTGATCTTCATATTATATGTAAAATATTCCATTTGCATATAAGTTGTTGGGATACTTGTACTACTTATATACCGAAAAATAATATTTAAGACTATCTTACAATCATTAAAATCTATGAACAAGTGACATGATGTGGCTTAAGTTTCATTGAGAAGATGAATATTTAAATTTCTTTATGATTAAACTTTTATTGTAGTCTTTTGACCATGTGAACAATGTCGATTGGGTGGAAGCAACAGATACAATGTTTTAAAATTCAAATCTATGTTAGAATTAGTCAATGATTGGTTGGTCCTATGAAACAAATGATGGGATACTAATTTTAAATTCATAAAGTCTAGGATCCCATTGTTGGTTGAAATGGTAATGTTTCTCATACTAGGTGATATGTGGACCTACACTGTAAAAAAATTATTTCCTAGTAAATTTTATTGATCTAATTTTATGAAAGAAAGTAATACATGTATGGATGGTAAAATCAAGATAGGTTGGATTAATAAGGGGTGAAAAAAACAATAAAGTGTTAAACATACACATTATAAATAAAGAGAAGAAAATTTTACTACTTATAGGGATTTTAAAAAAACCATAATATTAGGCATTTACAATGAAAATGTGTGTTTCAATTTACAATGGTAGAAGGTGAAATGAAAAGGGGAAAAAACACACAAAGCAATGTGTTCAATATTTCATATGTAGCCACAACTAGTAATTCAATAAGAAGATATGTTATAATAAAAATAATAGAGAACGGTCTTGTAGTGGATCCATTGTTTAAAATTATAAAAAAGAAGGTGATGCATATTCATTTCTAAATAAGTAGCAAAAGTAGTGTAAATATTCACAATATAAAATGACATAATTTGTAGGAACACCTGCAAAAAACATTGAGTTACTTTCCCAAGTATAGCTAATAAAAATATGTAATACGTAATGGAATGTAGGTTGATGTAGCATGCAAAGTAATGTACATCAAGGTTTATTGGCATGCTTGATAGGGATGTCTTTAGCCATCTCTCCAATGTCTTTTTCTTCTAACTTTATGGAACATTTTCTATATTAATCATTTACTCATTGAATCCTTTAATGGGACTTTCAAGGTTAGTTGCATCCCAACCCCATACAATGGGAAAATCCCTTATGGCAGATGGGGTTTTGTTGTATAAGGCCTCATCCATTTCTTGAATAACTTTATACAACGATGTTGAAATCATAGGAACAAAAGGATTTTTGGGGCTTGGCATGTAATGGGAGGGTAGCCAACATAATTTTATATTCACCCTTGTTATGTTTAGAACATTTTTAAGTACTCTTGTTTGAGGGGTTAAAGTAGACCCGATGAAGGAACCAAGGTTTGGTTGCAATTTTGTTGGAATCTAAATAAATACATAAAGAGATCAGTAAGGATCCACAAATAAAACATGTAAATATTTCTTAGAGGCACAAGAAAATAAAAAGGGAAGAAACAATATTAATAAGATCAAAGGAAATTACACTAATTGCAATATAGAAATTCAATGAAACAACCAAAATAGTAGAACGAGTGGCAAAAGAAGTTAATAGAAGTTTTTATTTATTTTTATTTTTTTTACATTGCAAATCAAGATGTGTGAAAAATAAATTCTGAAGGGTGATAATGTTAAAATTAAATGGTTAAATAGACCATGAACTTTCATTAATGGGGAAAATGTTAAACATTACAATCGGCCAAAATTTATAAACATGTCCACTACACAAAGGTCTCCATTCATATAACTTGAAAGTCAATGCTAAATAATTACATGTGAAACTTCACTTAATTTGAATTGAAAATGTAAAAGGCTAAAATTTAGGACATAGAGACTAGAGGTCTAATAAATAGGTAAAATGCATTATTGAGTCAAAATCAATGCTAATTATAATTTATGGTAACAAACAAACAAAAAGTGATTTTTTGTGGTTTATTTCAAACATAGCTCATTGTGTTAGCTGCTTATCAACCATCTTGTCATAATAAACTACTTTTAAAAAAATGTTATTAGACATCCATCAAAATCAGTAGCTACAAAGATATTATGCAGTCCTTGAGATCAATTTTTAAGATTTGAATTCTTTTTTAGAGACATTATTTTACAAATACACAACACGAAGTTTGTCATACACTAAAAATATGCTAGCAAAGACTATCTAGTTTTAGTACATCCCTGCTAAATGGATACATTTAAATAATTGCAAGAATTATGTGGATATCCTCTATATGTAGTTGAGACACAAAACTATCTAGTCAACATGGCCAAATATGAACATCATCTCTTAAAAGATTAAAAATAAGTTCAATCACTTTCCACATTTTACATACATGTTTGTTATCTATTGTTAGATGTCTAATCTTTATTTCTTTTGCATTTATTATTATATTTTAGTGTATTTTTAATCTGAGGCATTATAACTTGTACTATTAGAAAAGATAGAAGTTAAAAAATAACACATGAAGTAAAGGAGTTTGGAATTATCCAATTATTTTTGTTCAATATTCCAAGATTAAATTTTAATCTTATTTTTGGTTTTATTTTCCCTAAAAATCAAAAAGACACTCAAGATTAGAATCTAACTACATACATGAACTACAATCCTTACAACAATAATGCCATGTACTCAAGAAAGAATTTAGGGCATTTATAATAAACTTGGCACTATGTTTGAGGCAAAAGCTTAATATTACATTTATATTATATCTTAAGGTAATCAAAATATTCCTCCATGTAACCCCTAATGATTTTGCATATAAATACTTACAACACTCACAAGATTCAAATAGATTAAACCATAACTGAAGAATCCACAGGTTTCATAGATTAACACACCCTAGGAATTCACTCATGGAAATAACATTGTATTTTAAATAACTAGCAATCATCCTAAAGGTACAAACTACATTGAGAGGAGCATTACTTAATGTTTTGCTAGAACATGGTTTTTTTAAGCCAAAAAAGTATAAATTGGCATTTTCACTTCACTCAAAATACATGACTATTGAACCCAATTCACCTTTTATGCAACAATAATTTGATATATCTAGTGGAAGTAACTATGATAAACATTGTGATGGTTTGTATACAAAAAAAGAATATTATTCAATCACAATGATGGAAATCTCGTGGATTATAGTGAATGTAATTTTAGAACTAATAACTATTATGTACTAGAATTATGTGTCAACACTTAATATCTATCATCATAGATATAATACAAAACTTATTTCTTATGAAGAAACTACTAGCCTCTCAAAATGAAATTGAAGGTGTGTATGTCCTAATTACCAATAATAATTTGATTGAATTTGGGTGGTGTCCCTATTGGGACTGTTGACATACTTTCTTCCAAAATGCATGACCCTGAGGATTTCTACAAGGCTCTCTTGCAAGGGGCTATTATGGGATGCTCAATTGAAGTGGTGATAGAATTTCAAATTCAACAAAATAAGATAGGTCAAGGAAAGGTTACAGTTGGAATAGGCATGATAGACATTAAAAATGATTCGTTGTATAGAAGCCAACGTTAAAAAAAATTATTTACTCTACAATCCATTCTTATAAAGGTGGAAATGTTTGAAATCCATAATCCACCACATGCTCTGCTCTTTAGCACATTCCATCCATGCGTATCCCAAATAAAATATGCATGCATTATGGCCTATTTATACCCCTCCATTTCCAACATCAAAATGCACTTGTTCTTTATTGTAAATCTTGGATAAAAGAATTTGTAATTTGTTTAAGAGAGAAACATAATGATAGGCTTTTCCTTCATAGACATTACTCATCACTGCATCCTACCCCATCCCTTAAATAGATATATAGGTAGTCCAAGAACCTCAGCCCTTAGTCTAGTCCATTTACCTTCTCGTAACCCTATCCCTCTCCTCTCCAATCACCTCTTCTCACCCCAGTTTGCCATAGCCCCTCTATATATATATATGGCCAATCCCCTATATAACTATCTAACCCAAACCCCCAAATAGATATATAGGTAATCATGCTAGCCCCCTAGATAAAGATAGAGAAAGATATATAGGTAGTCTCATGGAGCCCTATATGTGGGCCAGTCTCATGTCTATTTATAGATGAGGAAGGACATATCCACCTAATGTGGAGGCAAAATCCACTCATGGCCACATTATGCTTTATTACTACATTGGATACAGTTTGGCTATAATCATTTCACATGCTGGTTAGTACACCACAATACCCATGTTTTTCTTAAATCTTTGTATTCATGAACAAGATTCTCTAAGATTAATTTACATAAAATTGGTTTTATCTATGTTTGGAATCTCATTGCTAGGTTTGAGTCCATCTTGTAAATTTTTTAATAATTTTATTTTTGTTTTTATTTCAACAGAATTTAATTGATATGTATTACAAAGCTAGGAAAGATTGCCAAATATGTAGGTGAGTTTATGAAGCACATATTAAAGATTTTAGGACTATCATTTGATGATGTAGAGTTTCATAAACTTTGGTACCTGATGCTAAAACATCTACCCTTAGATGCAAGGTCAATTACCGAATATTAATTAATCCTAACAAGTAAATCATGTTGTAGTTAAACAAGTTTGACCAAGATAAAAAAGATGAGAATGGAAATACATCTTTATTCAAATCCCCACATATCATTGGTCATGACAAGAAGGTATTTTTCTTCAAAGCTAATATGATTTTAGTTTTACCTTGATTTATGTCATAATTGTAATTTTAACAACCCCATTGGGTTAGACATAAAAATACATGAATTTTTTTAATTAAATGCATATACCAAATATAGATTACACCATGAGAATCTACAGAGACCATAAAAAATACACAAGGTGATAATAGAAACAAGCATAAAACATCACATACTATTGATCTCTAATATCATGAGAGTAGACATCATAATGCAAATATAGAAATTAAATATAATAACTTAGCCACAATTGATGCAAATGTATAGTCACCACTATTAATGTGTAATAACCAATAATTGAAACACTTCATGATAATTTTCAATAATAAGTAAAATATAATACTATGAAAAAATAAGATACATGGCTACCCTAGAGCATAGTTCCTGAACCCACGTATATGTGAAAATCTCAAGTGTCATCTCAATAAGTAGTACTATTATGGGGAGGGAGAGCATCATCTAAGTAATTTTTCACACCAACCATGAACCAATGATCCCTCACACTAATCTCATCAGTAAATGTCCCTCCTTTCATAGATGAGTAGATAGTGATGATCCAAGAATCCAAAGAGACAATCAAGTACCTGTGTGTTGTATGAATCTAAACAAAACATGCAGTGTATCATAAAATTATGTTCTATTACAAGATATCACAAAAACAAATGAATCACACTTCTAAAATAATAATGTCCTAATAAACATGCTTTGGAAATTTTTTTTACAAATAATAAATAATAATGATCTAGATCAGTCAAAATCATACACACCACTTGATTGGACTACCTTCATCAGTCATTGTGATACTAGTAAGCTAGTGGAATCCTTCTCACTCCTTACTCCAAATCAGCAATACAGATTGGTCAAATACAATTCAACCACAAGATTCATTTAATTTACATCCTATTATCAAACACCATCACACAATGTGCTAAACATAAGACTAACCAAAGCATATATTTATTCCATCAAATGTATGAATGAATCTTACATCATTTTCTATCCCATACTATAAATAATGACTACAATTTATACCATCCAGGTTTTTACACCTTCAACTACACATTTTCACTACCAAAATTAGTTTTTGGCATACTACACCCCATGATAACCCATATTACCATAGTTTAGTATTTTAAGACATGCTACTAGTTTCCCAAAAATAGTCATATAAAGTAGTCTTAAAAATATGGAAACATAAACACCTATATAAGTAACCAGATTTAATGAAGCAAGTCTTTATTCCCATAGAACACAATAACATACCATCACATCATTTTTTAAACTCTCAAATATTTCATGTGTACATAAACAAAGTCTTTCCAACTATTATAAAACACACTATTCATGGCAATAACCAACATGTATACAATAAATCAGTAAAATGTAGATGTAAGCCTAGGTATACATTTATAAAGTGTACTATCTAGGAACAATATACATTTATACTATAGTTTTCTATGATATCCCATACTATCATAGGTCCCAAACTACATAATAACACAAAATCTAAACTTACGATTCCAAGAATCAAGCAACACACATTCAAAAATAATAATCAAGAAAGTATGACTTATATCACCCAGATATCTCCTAGGTTTATACTACACACTAGTAACTAGATGAAATAAAATATATAGGCACTCATACCTATGCACTATAATATGTTATGCATGTGTCTAATCATTTATATATATTAATGTACTCATAATATGTATTGCACATGAGTTTTTAATATTATCTGTATATATATTGATAGTATCTTACATCCCTAATCAAGGTCTTTATAAGGTTTTTCCATAAGTATTTTAGTCGTGAATCATCAAAACACAACCTAAGTACTATAGTCAATAGACCTTCTATCTCAAAATCCGCTCTCATCATTTACTGTTAGTTTTCAAGGAAATAAAGTCTTTCATACTTTAATTCTTATATGATTACCTAGTAGAATATAATTACCCTCCTATGATCCATAAAAGTTATCATCAAGTACATACTAACATATGATTCACCCAAGGTCATGACAACATACTAACCAGAACCTATGTGTATAGATACGCATCCCATAAATATATATAAATAATATATGTGTATACTCTAGTACATATAAGTATACTCACGATACATATATTATATAATTTAACGATGAGTCAAAATATAATTACTAACCATTAGTTTCTAATAAGCAAGCATGGACCATGTTATAGTATACTTATCGACAATAATACATATAGTCAAAAAATAGGATAACCATCACTAGAACAATCATGGCGTAAACCAATTCTTAATAAATCAAATTTTAGTAATATTGAAGAATGAAAATTCTTGCATTCAACTTATCAAGCTGGAAGTATATAGTATTTAATATAGCCTTTGTTAAAAATGAAGTCTTACCCATAAGTGTTTGGTTTGAAGTATAGTCATGCACTATAACTAAAATTCCACAAGTAATGGATATTACTAACTTAGTTATCTTCATAAACTCTCATATTCCATTACTTCTGAGGGTTAGCTATATAGGCTTACTATATTAGTTCTGTATGAGTATATACCATAATAATTTTACTCATAAAAAAGAATTATGCTAACCCAAGATATGCTTATACATTGATTACTTATCCCTGTTGGACACATTATCCACTACTATATAAATCAAGATAACTCTATCCTTATGTTACACAAATTATTCAATTCCATATACTGGTTTGTATATATATGATGCTAATATTAACGTTAACTACATGATTAGCTATATTAATGTTATATTAATTTTGACCATTATAGTGGTTTAATCACTGTATGCTAGTTTATATATTCAATGTCATATTATTATACTTAGCACCAAACATATTTGGAGGGTATAAGCAAACTATAGTATCATACAAAATCACTGGAAATAGGCTAAATAAATCATTGAAAACTACATTAAGTAAATTGGGGCATCTTATTCTTAAGTGTTTCATTCACTATTTTTTTACAACAAAAAATCGTTGTTTTTAATCAAATAATAGTCTACTATATTTCACCACAAAGTAGTTTAGAATAGAATAGTTTGATGTACATATCAAGTAAAATGATACATGCTCAATAGTAGTTGTTGCACTTTAGCAAGTAAATCATTGCATGCTCAAAATATAGGTTTTATTGTAACTGGGGAATCACCTCATGTAATAAAATTGATTTTAAAAATTAGTGGAGTCCCTTTCAAACTAGTTCTATTTATGTTGGTAAAAAATGGCTAGAAATTTAAAAAATACAGAAATGAATTAAACCACATATGACATACTTAAACAGTAGTGATGCCCCTAAATCATGTTCCTCTTAAATTTAATGGCAGCAGTTATAACTGATGGATTTTGGTGACTTGTTCCATATTCAACATTTTAAATAATATACCAGAACTTTATAATATTAGCCTATATAAATTTATATGCGTCCCCTCATTTTATACATTAAGACTTATTATTATCAACTTAATATTGACTTATGGAATCTTCTAAATATTGACTGAAGGCATATAATAGTTATGGCTAGAATAAGATATCTCCCAAAGATACTCATCCCATCTATTATATCTATATTCCAATAGTCAATATTTGATAATGGAAAAAGAAATCAATTTAGTCAAGTCTATGTATCACGGAAGGATGGTTTTAAATCAGTTATACACTAGGAATTTTTTAATATTATATTCAATGAGTTTGCAAACTAAAATGATTATGGCCTGATATAAATCTTGCATAAATAATTCATGGTATCAATGTTGTACTAAAAATAATAGTATTGAAACTATTTTAAATAGTTGCATTATTTAAAAACATACAAACAGGTTGCAATCACCTAGTACCTACTAAAATTGATCTCAGGTGAAGGTTTTATAGCTAGGTTTTTGGTTAATTTAAACTACACACTAATGTGAATCATCTATTACTTATTTATCAAATTCTTAAACTAATATTTGAAAACATGGCTTACTAGGGAGAGTTCCACAAAATCTTCCTTCCTCTTTGCACATCTCTCTAACTTAGAGAGTGTTTTTCTCATTCTGGAAAAAAGTAATTAGGGAACCTGGCAAGAATGATATGCATAAGTTAATATTATTGCTCCTCTATGTATCTCCTGATAAGTATAAAATGTCAATATTGTCACTACTCCATGAAGTTCCTAATAAATCTTATAATGAAAAGGAATTAAAAATATTACATTTTCAATGTATACAAAATTATGGAATAAACATTCCACCATATATATGTGTATGGCCATACAACATAATTTGACAAGTTTTGCCTGTCAAATCCCAGATTTGATAAGTCCATATGTCATATCCAACATAGTAACAACCAAATCAATGTGAGGCTAAGTAGGATACCATCATATCACTTAGAACTCGTGTTCTTAATTCACCACTCTTCCCTCAAGTATCCATAATCTAATGATCTCCAAAAAGTGCACAATGTTAAAGGAATCCCAATTCTATGCTAACAGAACATAGAAAGTAATAATATGAACTAAATAATTTTAGATGTAATAACATATATACAATAAAAGTCATATAATCATTCTAAAATTATATTAAGTTTCCACTAGCCAACATATCTAGTATGAAAATTCATAGATTAACTTAAAGTGTTATATTCATATTTAAAATTAAATATGGTTAAAATTAGCATAACATTACTAAGGTCAAGGATCACCTTGTCCTTACAACCTTATAAGGGAATAAATGAGACAATATCTCCCTGCTTGCTTGGCTATAACTCAACAAATTAAAATTTTATCTTAACTAAAGATTGACAATATGTTCCACACATCCTATACCCTACTCACTTCTAGAAAAAGGTATAAAAATATCTCTTCAAAACAACAGGCTCTAAGTAAAATAGAATAATATCAATGTATACAAGGGTGTAATAATATCATGCTAGTTATAATCAACTTATATAAAATTTAATATATATATCAAGTTTTTTCACCTCATGTCATCTTAAAATCACAAGTTTGGTCAAGTAGTGAATTTAAAGAGTCACAAGTGAAAATTAGAGAACTATCATCTCAACAAAAAAGTTCTTAAATAACCACACAAGGTAAAAGGAAATCATTGTAACCCGAATTGTCAAATTCACTCATATTTATCAAATCTGTAAGTATAGTATCACAATCTATTTTCACAACTGAGAACATTAAAATACGAATCACAGATATGTATCAATCCATCCAATACGAAAAATTTTATCTCAACAATAAATAGAATACTTTATCCCACAAACTCAGGGGAATATGATCCAAAACAACATTTCAAAAATAATTTTCAACATCATGAAAATAAAAATCTTATCAGCAACTTATAATGATGTCAAAGAGAATAAGATAATAACAACTCACCTCTAAAATAACTAAAAGGGATGACACTTTTATGAATTACTTAAGGGTGTTAATCCTTAAACAAACTCCTAACACATAAGAATTATCAACCAAGATAGCAGCACTCTACTATAATAAAATTCCAACCACACTAGGTGGTACTACACTACAAATGGTATTATAAAATTTTCCACTCATAGAATTTCTAAATATAAGACAAAACTAAAGTACAAATATTAAGTGAGAAGCATCCCATGCATAATAAAAACTCACAACAAAAAATACAAATGGTGAAGGTGACTTGATTACCAAGAAGAATGTAATCATACTCAATGTGTTCGATCGAAGTGATCAAACTATGGTAGAAATCTCTTGTTCACAACTCATGAACTATGATATGTACTCATCTACCCAAACCTCATATAAAACCATCACTATTTGGGACACTCGATAAATCAATCCCCTAAACAACTAAAAAGGGTATGAGTGCTTCTAAGGATGCACACATAGTGTTTCCTATACTCGTTACACATGTCTCATACACCGATCATGATGTAACATTATTTTCTACTAAAGTACCACAAAATCAAAATACTAGTACAATACCTCATGTCACTAATTTCACAATAGTGAACATAAAGACACAAAAATGCTAATGGACTCATTAGGTGTTGAGTTTGAGTCATAGCTGTGATACCATATGTAACAACCCTATTGGGTTAAAAGAGAAATACGTGAATTTTTTAGTTAAATGCATATAACAAATATAGATTACACCAAAAGAATCTACAAAGACCATAATAAATACACAAGGTGATAATATTAATAAACATAATACTTATCTCTAATATTATGAGAGTACACATCATAATGTGAATATAAAAATTAAATATAGTAACTCAGCCACAGTTGATGATAATGTACAATAACCACTATTAACATACAATAACCAATAATTATAACTTTTCATGATAATTTTTAATAATAAGTACAATATAATACTATGTACAAATAAGATGCATGGCTACCCTAGAGCATAATTCCAGAACTCACATATATGGTAATCTCAAGTGTCATCTAGATAAGTAGTACTATTTTAGAGAGGGAGAACATTATCCAAATGATTTTTCACACCAACCATGAACCAACAATCCTCCATACTAATCACATCAGGGAATGTCCCTCCCTTCATAGATGAGTAGATAGTGATGGTGTAAGAATCTAGAGAGACAAGCAAGTACGTGTGTTATATGATTCTAAGCTAAACATGCAGTGCATCATAGAATTTTATTTTATTATAAGATATCACAAAAAAAATTGAATCACACTCATGAAATTATAATGTCTCACTAAACACACTTTGGTCTAAAATTTTACAAATAATAATGATCTAGATCAATCAAATTCATACACACCACTTGATCAGACTGCTTTCATCTATCGTTATGATGCTAGTAAGCCTGTGGAGTCTTTCTCACTCCTTACTCAAAATCAACAATGTAGATTGGTCAAATAAAATTCAACCAAAAGATTCATTTAATTTACATCCTACTAGAAAACACCATCACATAATGTGCTAAACATAGGAGTCCCAAAGCATATATTTATTCTGTCAAATATATGAATGAATCTTACATTATTTTCTATCCTATATTAGAAATAATAACTACAATTTATACCATCTATATTTTTACACATTCAACTGCATATTTTTACTACTATAATTAATTTTCAACATACTATACCCCATGATAATCCATATTACCATAGTCTAGTATTCTAAAACATACTCCTACTTTCATAAAAATAGTCATATAAAGTAGTCTTAAAAATATGAAAACATAAGCCCCTATAAAAGTAACTAGATTTAATGAAGCAAGTCTTTGTTCCCACAAAACACAATAACATACCATCACAACATTCGTTAAACTCTCAAAGATTACATGCACGTATACACAAAGTCTTACCAATTGTTATAAAACACACTATTCACAGCAATAACTAGCATGTATACAACAAAATCAGTTAAATATAGATGTAAGTCTAGGCATACAATAGTGTGTACCATCTAGGTATAAAATACATTTATTATATAGTTATCTATGATATCCCATACTATCATAGGTCCCCAACTACATAATAACACATAATCCAAACTTAGGATTCCAAAAATCAAGAGACACATTCATAAATAATAATCAATCAAGTATGGGTTATACCACCTAAATATACCCTAGGTTTATACTGCATACTAGTAAATATATGAAATAAAACCTATAGTTACTCAAACCTATGCACTATAATGTGTTATACGTACATCTAATCATTTATATATATTAATATACTTATAATATGTACTGCACATGAGTTTTCAATATTATCTGTATATATATTGACAGTCTCTTACAACCCTAATCAAGGTCTTTATAAGTTTTTTCCATAAAGATTTCAGCCACAAATCATCAAAACACAACCTGAGTACTATAGTCAATAGACCTTCTATCTCAAAATCTGCTCTCATCATTTACTGTTAATTTTCAAGGCAATAAAGTCTTTTGTACTTTGATTCTTATATGATTGCCTAGTAAAATATAATTACCCTCCTATGATCACAAAAGTTATCATCAAGCACATATTGACATATGATTCACCCAAGGTTGTGACAACATACTATCTAAAAACTATGAGTATAGATATGCATCCGATAAATTTATATAAATTATATATGTATACACTCTAGTATATATAAATATACTCACGATACATATATTACACAAGTTAACGATGAGTCAAAATATAATTCACTAACCATTAGTTTTTATTAAGTAAACATGAACCATGTTATCGTATATTTATCGATAATAATACATATAATCTAAAAATAGGATAACCATCACTGGAATAATCATGATGTAAACTAATTCTTAATAAATCAACGTTTAGTAAAACCCAAGAATGAAAATTCTTGTATTCAGCTTATCAAGCTGGAAGTATAGACTATTTAATATAGTCTTTGTTCAAAATGAAGTCTTACCCATAAGTGTTTGGTTTGAATTATAGTCATGCACTATAACTAAAATTCCACAACTAATGGATATTACTAGCTCAGTTATCTTCATAAACTCTCATATTCCATTACTTCTCGGGGTTAGCTATATAGGCTTACTGTATTGGTTCTATATGAGAATATACTGTAATAATCATTCATAAAAAATAATTATGCTAACCCAAGATATGCTTATACACTCATTACTTATTCCCACTGTACACATTATCCACTACTATATAAATCAGGATAACACTATCCTTATGTTACATGGATTATTCAATGTCATATCCTAGTTTATATATATATATATATATGACGTTAATATACTAGTTTAATCAAAAAACATTGTTAACTACATGAATATCTATATTAACATTATATTAATTTTGACCATTATATTGGTTTATATATTCAATGCCATATAATTATACTCAGTGCTAAACATATTTAGAGGGTATAATCAAACTGTAAGTAGCATACAAAATCGATAGTAATAGACTAAACAAATCATTGAAAATTGTATTAAGTAAATCAAGGCATCTTATTCTTAATTGTTTCATTCACTATTTTTTTACAACAAAGTAGTTTATTGTTTTCAATCACAGAATAGTCTGTTATATTTTACCACAGAGTAGTTTGATATATTCTACCATAGAAAAGTTCATTGTACATAGCAAGTAAAATGTTGCATGCTCAATAATAGTCACTGCACTTTAGCAGGTAAATTATTGCATGCTCAAAGTATAGGTTATATTTTAACTAGTGAATCACCTCATGTAATGAAATTCATTTAGAAATTAGTGGGATGCCTTTCAAACTAGTTCTATTTACGTTGGTCAAAGATGTCTCAAAATTAACAAAAATACAATGATTAATTAAACCACATACGACATATTTAAATAGTAGTGATGCCCCTAAACAATGGTCCTCGTAATTTTAATTATAGTAGCTGTAATTGGTGGATTTTGGTGACTTATTCCATACTCAACATTCTAAATAATATGCCAAGACTTCATAATATTAGCCTATATGATTTTATATGCATCCGCTCATTTTATACAACAAGACTTATTATCATCAACTCAATATTGACTTATGGAAGAATATCTTATAAATATTGACTAAAGGCATATAATAGTTATGGCTAGAATAAGATATTTCCCACAGATACTCATCCCATCTATTATATCTATATTCTAGCAGTCAATATTTGATACTCAAAAAATAAATTAGTTTAGTCAAGTCTATGTATCAGGGAAGGATGGTTTTAAATCAGTTATACACTAGGACTTTTTCAATATCATATTCAATGGGTTTAAAAACTAAAATGAATATGCCCTGGCATAAATACATAAATAATTCATGATTTCATTGTTGTACTAAAAATAATAGTGTTGAAATTGTTTTAAATAAATTCGTTGTTTACAAACATACAAACGAGATGTAGCCACCTAGTACCTACTGAAATCGATCCCAGGTGAAGGTTTTTGGTTAATTTAAACTACACACTAATGTGAATCATCTATTACTTATTTATCAAATTCTTAAACTAGTATTTGAAAACATGGCTTACCTAGTAACCGAGACCATCCTCTTTACTTCTTCTGGGCTTCCTATCCCATGCTATGCCTCTTGTTTTTCTAGCTTCTCAAACTCAACCTTTCTCCAAATTGGCGAAATCTCCCCCCTCCTCCTTCCCTCATTTTAAGATATAAGGTGTAGCTTTTTGTTTTTAACAGTTTTTATTAATATTTTATTAATTTCATATATATATATATATATATATACTTTTTTACTTTATTTATTTTCTCCTTATTCAATATTTTCCTTTTTTTAATTTTTTTTATTTGCTTTATTCCCTTCCTCATGAGATTTAATTAAATCTCATCTTTTCTCATTTTTTTCCTTTTTCAGAGAAATTTCTAGATTTGCAATATTTTATTTTTTTACTCAAATTTACAATAATTAGTATATTTATTAATTATCATTTTAAATTATCATGAAAGTTTAATGATTAAATTATAGAATAATAACATAAATTAGTTTAATAAAGCAAAATCAAAACATTCATGGCCACACGTAAGTCACATTAGATGAAATCCATAAAACCATCAAAATATACTATCAAACTATAAGCAAACATCTATCTATTACAAAGAACATTAAACACATTATGCTAACCACTCATTTTGGATCTAACATGTGTTTGTTATTTGTGGTGTGTGCGGGGTACTAGCCGATTTCTCTATCATCCTCTGACATCATGATCTATATCACTCTCTCCAATGATGTTTTCCCTCCGACATCGTTTAAGAGATGAGTTCTCATGCATCCATCTCATGATAAAATAGGTAGTTAGGCCATAACAATCATAATATATGTTCATCATAAAATATAGCTTGAAATTATAAATCAACATAATCATAAAGTAAACATTTACTTCCAGCTAACTCATGGTAAGGTGATCATGAAACCTAAGCAAATATCCTACTGCCCCATAATAGTATATATCTCATAAATTAGTTAAAAAAATAGTCAAATCTAAAGTTGTCAATGATAGATATCCATGGATATTCTAGCAATTTTGCCTCACAAGGAATCGATATGTAACAGTAATTATGTTTGTTTGTTTTTAAGTTAAAGTTAAGCTTTTTATACCCTAGTACAACTACGAGGAACTTTGATGAAGTGTTAAGGGTGGTGGATGCCCTTCAATAGGTTTAAAAGTACAAGGTGTGTACCCCTACTAACTAGAACCCAGGGAGAGTGATAATCCCACCATCTATATTAGATGAGGAGGCCAAGAAGATGTATTCACAAGGATTTGAAATCATCGGCATTCCATTTGAGAAGAAAATCTTTGTATGACCACATTTTGAAATTTTACTTCCCTAATTTTATTTTATTATAGAATAATTGATATTGTATATCATCTAATGTTTCATCATACTATATAAAATTAAAAAATAAGCATTCTAGATTTTGAAAATGCTCATGATTTTGTTATAAAATTTTGAAGTGGGTTTACAACTACTAAAATACCTTTACAATTGAAGTTGGGCTTCTCTATTTCTTGAAAACACTTATCCTTAATAAATCCATAGAGGCCTTGTAAATTTAAAGTGACAAAATGACAAGTGAATTAGTAGAAAGTTAATATGTAAAATAATCAACAATGATAATTGTTAACTCCCAAACTTTTATGCACTTTCAAAGTGGCTCAAGCAATCAAATGTGTGTGACAAATTTGTCCAATGATTCAATGCATTTGACCCACTATTCATACTCCATGAAAATCTAATGGATTTTTTAATAAAATAATGAGACAAGAGACTTTTCTACTCATACTCCATAAAGTTGTTGATCCTTACTTCGTAAAGGTGTTGATCCATGTATATATACTACAAATCACTTCAGCTATAAAAGTTGTTTCCAAGGCTTTTCTAGGTTTGGTGAAAGACTTCATTGATAGTATGCACCTAAAAGGTAGGGGAAAACCTATGAAACCCCATTGAGCATGTTGTAGAGGATGGATCTCGTACGAGAGCTTGGAAATGAAGGTTTTGAACCTTGCATTATATGTGTAAACTCTCTCAATGAAGTCCTATTTCATTTCTTTGAGTGTCAATAAGATTTTTTGCTCAAATTATATAATATCAAACTCTTTTCAACAAGCCTCCTTCAGAATGTCATGATCCATAATAGCATGTTATAGATCAAATTTACTATACCAAGTGTGTGTGCAATCTAAAAGAGTAGTTGTGAATTAAATTTCCTTCCTTTCTATGGTAATGACACCCTTGGCACTCCATATTATTTTTCACTTATGGACATGTTTGGTGGTGTTGTCCACTCTTTAATACTCAAGTATATTCATTACAATTTCGTAGATGATATGTTAGGGGGAGGAACTTACACTAATAGTGCACCACTCGTTCCTTTAGCTCTCAAAATCTAACTAGCCTCGAGGTTAATTCCACTTAAACCATAAACATTTCCTCTGAGTGGGGGCACACTTTCACAAATTTATAAACTAGGTTTCATTGAGGTTGTATTTATACATGGATTAATTGTTGTAACACATACATAGATATGGCCCCTCTTATTATGTTACTACTAGTCTATACGACTAGATTACTGCCTTAGGTCTATAGTATGCCCAACATTTTTGGTCATTTAGTCTTATTAATGGTGCTACCAATAGTCCTGTTGTCATCAAAAATTACACCATTGAGGAGGTTGTTCAAGCCTACTCACTTAAATGATAGCATAGAAACTCTTCAAAGGTTGTGGGTGACCTTATAGCTGAAGAGAACCTCTAGATAGGGCTAGCTCCCTTGATGCTCTCACCTAGAATCACTACTAAAATAATACTTGCAAAGGAAAATGGAGATAAAAATGAAAACAAACTAAATTATAGAGGTGATGCACCATACTTTGTGACCTCTACCACTAATTTGCATGTGAACTAAAACATATAGGAGTGCCATAATATACACTTCTATTAGGATGAACCTATTGAATTAATGATTTGCAAAGAGCTAAGGTCAAGTGAGACTATAAGGGAATATATTTGCCACTTCTAACTCCATGAATCCCTAATGACACTCTTCACAACTTGCAACAATAAGTCAAATTACATGAAGGTAAAGAGAATGAGACAACAACCAAGATGAACTTAATCTATGCTTGATCATATCAACCATTTAAGGTATACACTACATACAACCATAAGAGGAGGTAAAGCTAACAATATTATTAATCAATAGGCATACAAAATATTAGGGTTGCATTATACTCTTAGTGGAAGGATCTATTATAATGCCAAAATAGGCCATACATATAGAAGAGAAAGAGGAGAGAGAAGGTGGGCGTAGGAGAGGTCTATGAAAGGTGTCATCTATTGAATAAGTGAATAATGCATGTCAATAAATTGTTATTAACTTCCTCTTCAACATGTGTGCACTTGGTTTGATGATAGTCCTCTCAAGGTGGTGTAGTAGTTACTTCTTTACCTTGGTGACTCATCCATCTTCCTTAAAAATGCCCAATAAGAGTCATTATGAAGAGACTACTACACCACCTTGGAAATCATTTTAAGGCCCCCATCCAATCATCTTTCCACCTTCATTCTACAATTTTCTTTAGAATTCTCACATTTTCTCTCTAAGAAGGCCTATTCCTTGTAGCCATGTTCTGACACAAATCTCTTTGTTTTGAGAGATACATAACACTTATATGTAAATTAATAGAATATTTTAGTACCCTTTATCCCCTTATATCTTCACCCAAAACTTTAGATCTCAACACCCAATGCAGACCCACTTTTCCAGCATCCACCTTTCCCAATTAGGTCTAATTAGGCCTAAAGCAAGCCTACAGTCTTATAGACCATAAAAATCCTTATATTATTTTACCAAAAACTCAAAAATATTATTTTTCATATTAAATCAGGTCAGATGACAAATTTTTAATCAAATCCATAGGTTAAAACTCAAGTCATGCCAAAAATGAAGTTTCTAGCCCTCATTGATCATGTACAAGCCTAAGGAGGTTGAGAGTGAATAAAATTTTATGGGAGAATTTTTATGGGATTTAAAATTGATTTAAAACCCATGTTAGTTCATTTTTTTTTTAAATTCCCTCAAGACTCTCAAACTGCGAATTTTCCACAATTTTGTGCATGTTTTAGGACTATGAGAAGATTGTAGGTGTTCTTGGGTCTTTTCAATCATATTCAAAGATTACTCATAAATTATAATTTTTTTAATGGATTCCACATACCTTAATTTTTAGTTTAAATACCAATTACAATGCACACATTTCATACTTTCTTCTCATTCTTGGAAATGAACTTGGATCTCCTTAGCAATCCTGTGAGTGCCAAATTAGGTTTCTTGACTATATTTGTTCACCAAATGGAACTATTTTAGTTGGTTTTCCTTCCTATATGATGATATTAAATATAAAACCTTGATTATCTCTTCTCATTTCTTTCACCAACAAGACATCTCTTGATCACACCTATGTAAGACTATACCTAGTTATAGGTGTTCTTGGACTGTGTACAAGTCCTCATATCATTTAAAAACCATTTGAAATATTATTTAAGGTGTTGAATATTTTTTTATGTCTTATATGACCTTTACACATGATTTCCCATTCATCTCAGATTCTTAGGCTCATCATCCAATCCTTTAGACCTCCTTAGATTGGTTATTAAGCATGAGAACTCACTAGGTGATTGTCACAACAACAAACACCCCATTTTCTTCAAATGGAATTTCCACTAATGTTTATGAGTTTATTCAAGGTGTTTATATAATTTTTTAATTATTTCAAGTTTTTTATAAGCCTCCATGTAAAATAATTCATTATTTGTATTCTAAAACTCATACCCATGTTATTCTTGGAGGTGTCTATCTCAAGTTTGGAAACACTGGAGACCTTGAATCCTTGAGTATCATCATATCACCATGAATCATAGTGAGAGATTTATTGAGATATTAATGTTAACATGGACCTTTCCAAGTTCATTGAAACCCTCATTTCACTCACAAGCCATGTATTTCTTTGTTCACTTTCTCTTACTTGTAGGTTTGTTGATGACACTAAGGCCAAAGTTTCTCATATCATGCCATCTACACTTTATGCTTGAATTATGCCACTAAAATAGAGTGAAATGAGAAATTAGAGTTTTATGGAGGCTAATTGAATAATTCTCGAGACAAGAAACATGCAAAATCAATAAAATCATGTCTACCATCTTCACAAATCAACCAATACAACCTTTTCTTCCCTTTTTAGTGTTCACACATGCTAAATAAATGCTTGTAATGATGTTTATAGATCAATGGGATCCTAAAATACCTCAAAAAATCATTTTATCTGATCAACTAGCCTCAAAATTCCATAAAATCTTATGAAACTGAGCTAGTGGGGTTTTAAGAGGGTTTTAGAGCACTTTTCTTATTAGCAATCGTTCATAAAAATAAGCCCTACAACCCAAAAATAATGCATGTAATATTGAGGGAATATAGGGTCATATATTCCCCTAAGATCATTTTATCCAACTCTTTTTCTCCTTCATGAACCTTGTTAAGAAAACTACCTTCTTTAACTTGCAAGGAGCTCGATGGAGGAATAAATGGGTTTTCTACCATTTTTGGATCTGATACACACTCTTGAGCATGGATATGACCTGAAGAGGATGGAAAAATCCATATAATTTATTTTATACCATATTTAATTAGAAAACCTACAACAATGCCTCAATATACCCCTTTTTAGCAATGAAAATAGCCATATTTTTCCTAAAATTCTATTAGATCTAATGAAAAAATGTTCATGGAATCTCTCATTGCATGTATGGACATGGAATAACATGTCAATATAGCCTCAAGTCATTCCATTCCATTTCTTACACCATATTCTTCTTTAAATGTTATACAATGAGCAAATAAGTAACGTTAGAAGAATGAATTTTGACACCATGGGATAGATGTATGGACCAAAGAGATGCAAATATGATCTTTGACATATGTTTATGACCTAATAAGACCCTATAAACATTTATCCCCCTTAAACTAACGTGGAATTGACATAGAGTAACTTTGAATTGACATAGAGTAACTTGGACAAGCACAAGACAAAATCAACAATTACTTTAATCTTGTCAAAATAACCTTAAACTTTGATAAACCCCTTATGAAGGATCAAATTATGAACATTTTTTAGTCGCTTTTAGGACCATGACCTTATAGTCTATCTATTCCACCCTCGAAAACCTTATACACTTTAGGACAACATCACATTTTATCATGGCAAGACAAGATATGACCTAGACCAACACCTTCAAGGGCTATCAACAAAGTTAAACATGATCTAGATAGCAAGTTTTGAATTAGATGCACCTATGATAGCCAACTTTGGATAACAAATATTATTGGTTGGAAAGGTATTATTTGTTGTAAAACATTATTTTCATTCTCTTGTCTCATAAACTCCACTATCTAAGACCACTCTACATAGTTTCCTTAATTTTCCTCCATTTGAATAAGAGATGCATGTTTGGCACTTTGATTAAACTTGGGGTGGGTACTTCCTTAACTCACATGTAGTTAAGTCCTTAACTTACATGAAGTTAAGTGTGATCAAAGGGTTCCAAATAAATCCACCTATCTCTTCCAAGATATCATCTTCTTGATTAATGTTACATGCCTCTATCTCATTAGAGTGTGTCTTCTTAGTGTGATAATTATTTTGATGTCCTTCACATCCTATGTGGGTCCTCATGGAATTTCCTTAACTCACATCTCCTCTTACTAGGGTCCATAGAAGCACTCACTAATTTTTATCCTTCACCATATTTGTGTCACCTAATCTTGTGGGCATCTAGATTATTTGTGCTAAAGTTCTTCAACTTTCCACCCTTTATCGACTCGACAAGCAAGTTATGCTTCCCCTTCTCATCATACTATTTATTTGGCTCATACGCAAAAGAGTTTTAGCCCTCCTTAGTAATATATTGAATGCCATTATATTCTATAATATTTTATATTTCCAAGGGTATTGATCAATAAAATAAGCTCTCAACTCACTTAAAAACTAGTATTATACTTCTTTTGGGCAAGATTGTGTGAAAACTACAAGCTCCAATAGGTAAATTATATAGCACACCTCTCCACCACATGTCCACTTCCCTAGTCCAAACTTCATTAATTTTTTACAAATTTTCAACATGCACCTTCATCCAATAATGTTTTATGCCAAAATTTTTACTCTAGCCCATAACATACCATGCATGCAAGTGCTAAAGGAGCTTACCAAAAAACACTTCATAGAGAGGATCATACACATATTCGTCCACCCAATTCTTAGGAGATAACCTTCCTAAGCTTAGGTAAATTTTCATAAATATGCATGCTTGTTCTACTAGCCACCTCTCAATATTATCTAAAGAAATCCAGTGAATCATCTTTGAACATCATCTTCTACAACTCATTCAACAGTGTCTTGGAAATAAAAACCAAAATGTTGGGGTATTTTCCAATACACAAAATATAGTGTTTACACCATTAGACTTATCCTAATAGTTATCAATCACCAAACTTAAATATCACACAAGTAGTCTTGCACACTCACCTAAGGCACAAAAGAGAGAGAGAGAGAGAGAGAGAGAGAGAGAGAGAGAGAGAGAGAGAGAGAGAGAGAGAGAGAGAGAGAGAGAGAGAGAGAGAGAGAGAACCAGGGTGTATTGGGTTAGTCATAGAATATGACTTGCCACAATTATTTTTGATGCCTTCTAAGAATATAACAGAGTAAAGATTTACTTGGACATTTAAATTAATGAAAATTAATCACATAAGCATTTTATATACCAACTCAATCATTAATACTTATACATCATCTTCTACAACTCATTCAACAGTGTCTTGGAAATAAAAACCAAAATGTTGTGGTATTTTCCAATACACAAAATATAGTGTTTACACCATTAGACTTATCCTAATAGTTATCAATCACCAAACTTAAATATCACACAAGTAGTCTTGCACACTCACCTAAGGCACAAAGAGAGAGAGAGAGAGAGAGAGAGAGAGAGAGAGAGAGAGAGAGAGAGAGAGAGAGAGAGAGAGAGAGAGAGAGAGAGAGAGAACACTAGGGTGTATTGGGTTAGTCATAGAATATGACTTGCCACAATTATTTTTGATGCCTTCTAAGAATATAACAGAGTAAAGATTTACTTGGACATTTAAATTAATGAAAATTAATCACATAAGCATTTTATAGACCAACTCAATCATTAATACTTATCTGTGATATAATTTCAAGTAACAAAGTCATCCATTAATGGTGCATTTGACCCTTATCATTAACAGTTATCAAGTACATAAGAGAAATAACAAAATAATAAAGTCTCAATACATATCAAATTGTTCACTCAATGTCTTAACTTAATAATAACATTCTCAACAACTTTAATAGATATCAACGACAACAATAAAAACAACTGCCACCTTAAACATAAATGTAAGGTGGAATTTTAAAGGAATAAGCCACCACCTTGCCATTGCATAGAATAATTGTACCTTTCTAAAAGAATGCAACAAATTTATAAATAAAGCAAGAGATCATTGTTTTTCATAAAATCCTTTAACTAACAAAACTCTATATCCATGCCATACTTCCTTGGATTCAATCAAACAGTCTCAAACGATGACTTCCATAAATGTCACTCCCTAAAGATTAATTATCTTTGCCAACTTCCTAGATAAGTGCTCCTAATTTAATTCTAAGTGTATAAGTCATATAACTTTCATAATCTTTGGTCAACCTACCAATTTGATGTGAATATTTTTCCTCTTCACATAAAACTCTAATGTTTAAAAATATTAATATTTTATTTTCATAATTTTAAGCATATAAAATTAAATTAAAAAAATTAATTTTGTCATCGTTCATATTTGTTAAGTATAATTAGACTTTTTTATACATTTTGATGATGATGATGATGATGATGATGATGATGATGATGATGATGATGATGATGATGATGATGATGATGATGCCAACACCTATATCTAAGTGATGTCATAAAAATATTTTTAATTATCATTTTACCATATTTATTAAAGAGACACACTCCCCAATATATCATAAATCAATTAATCGTAAAAAAAAAAAAAAAAAAAAACAATATTTTATAATTTTAAAATATCAATTTAATAAACTATTATTTATTTTAATAATTTTAATGAAAATAACATTGATTTAACATATATGATTTTATTGTGTGTATTAAGTAGAAGGTTTTTAGGAATAATTTTAACTATGGGATTTATTTTTTATTGGCATTTATTTTAGTCTTATGAAAATGACCTTCATAAATAATCATCCTCTAACCTCTTTTTTGAAATAAATGATTTAACATATATAATTTTATTGTCTTAAACATTCTCCTTTATAAATTTTTAAAAAATAAATAAATATATCCTTCTAAAAAAACATGATATTTATTATATAGTGATAAATAGTTTTTGAGAAAAATTGTGTCTATTTTATTTAACTTTTGGAAATGAATAAAATAGACACAATTTTTTCAAAAAACTATCTATCACTGTATATGAATTATGAAAATATAAAATATTTAATTTATTATGTAATTTATAGTTACATTTAACTTTAAAATATTTTGATATTATAAATTAATTATAACATACCCTTGTTTAATCAGTATATTTCCTTATTTCTAAAAATATATATTAACATATGTAACATACATTAGTTGTAGAGTTGCTTGAGTTACATATTTATGTAATGTTATTGATTAATATTTAGAATGTCTAAATAATTTAATTTTGTTTATTATCATTTGATAACATTAATTTTTTATCATAATTAATTATTTTATTGATCTTTATATTATATTTAAAAGATTACATTTGCACATAAGTTATTTGTATAGTTCCACTTATATATCGAAACATAATATTTAAGACTTTATCCTATAATCATTGTAATTGTTAGGAATATTGAATACAGATTAATATTAATGAATTAAAGACAGAAATAAAATTTAGAAAACACAATATAATAGAGATATAAGTTTAACATGGTTCATCTAAAATGGGCTACGTCCACACAAAAATAGTCAGTCCTTATTATTCAATCCAATAAATGAAGGAAAAAACCTATAATACAACCACTGTAATATCCTCTTCACTCACACACAGTATATTACCATGATTACAATGCCCTCATATCAAAGGAGGGTTACATATTAGAGTAAAAATGCATAAACATAATTTCTACCATTAGATCTGTGACCTAATAGTGAATGGTCCAGATTTACTATGAAATTACAATATTTTATAATACATTTTTTATAAAATTTTGCTTTGAGAGCACCCCATCAGGGGTGGCTTCAAATATGATCGTCGCCTCCTTGGACCCTCATGGCAACCCTAGTAGGGGCAATGCCCCCTCGCCCCCACACCTCGACTATCGAGAATTGGGCATTATAATAAGATCAAGCTTCACCATCCAACAGTAATTTATGAATAAGGGTCATGATGTAGCTTAAGTCTCTGTTGGGAAGAGGAATATTTAGATTTTTTAGGATTGAAAATTTTATTGTAGTGTTTTGACCACGTGAACAATGTCGATTAGGTGGAAGCAATAGATGCAATGCTTAAAAATCTAAAACTATGTTACAAAGTACTTTTAATCAAGAAGCAGTCAATGGTTGGTTGGTTATATGCAACAAATGATGGAATGCTACTTTCAAATTCATAAAGTCTAGGATTCTAATGGTAGTTGAAATGGTAATGTTCTCATACTAGGTGATATGTGGACCTGTATTGTATAACAATTATTTCCTAGTAAAAGCTATTGATCTATTTTTATGAAAGAAAGACATACATATTTGGATAGTAAAACTAAAATAGGCTTAAACAACAAGGGATGTAAAAAAATAATAGTGTTGCACATACACACTATAAATAAAGAAAAGAAAAAATTTCTACTTATAGAGATTTTTTAAAAACCATAATATTAGGCATTGACAATGAAAATGTGTGTTATAATACACAATATTAGAAGGTGAAATGAAAAGGGAAAAAGCATAAAGCAATATGTTCAATACTACATATGTATGGCCATAATTGGTACTTCAATAAGAGGATATATTACAATAAAAATCACAGAGAATGCTCTTATAATGGATCCATTGTTTGAAATTATCAAAAATGAGAAGATGCATATTCATTTCCAAACAAGTCGTAAAAGTAGTGTAAAGTATTCACAATAGAACATGACATGAATTATAGGAACACGTGAAAAAAACATTGAGTTATTTTCCCAAGTATAGCTAATCAAAATATGTAATATGTGATGGAATGCAAGTTGATGGATGACATGAAAAATAATGAACATCAAGGATTTTTAGCATGCTCACTATGAATGTCTTCGGTCAT
The DNA here is from genome assembly GCA_037957365.1 of Torreya grandis. Classification (NCBI taxonomy): domain Eukaryota; kingdom Viridiplantae; phylum Streptophyta; class Pinopsida; order Cupressales; family Taxaceae; genus Torreya; species Torreya grandis. Next base: position 3,413,726 of record JARHVA010000962.1, read on the forward strand.
CTCTTCAATGTCTTCTTCTAACTTTTGCGAAACATTTTTTCCATCAATCATTTCCTCATTGAAGCCTTTAATGGAAATGTCAAGATTAGTTGCATCCAACGCCATCTAATGGGGAAATTCCTTATGGTGGATGGGGTTGTGTTACATAGGGCCTCACACATTTATTGAATAAATTAATTAAATGAGGCTAAAATCATATACTTTAAATCATTTTTGGGGCTTTGCATGGCATGGGAGGGGGAGCCAACAAAACTTTTTATTTATCCTTTCTATGTTTAGATCATTTTTCATTGCGGTTGCACTTTTCTTAGCATCTAAACTAAAGACATAAAGACATCAGTAAGAATCCACAAAGAAAACATGTAAATCTTTCCTAGAGGCATAGGAAAATAAAAAGGGAAGAAACAAAAGTGATAAGCTAGAAGGAATTATGTTGATTGCAATATAAAAATTCAAAGAAGCAATCAAGATAGTAGATTGAGTTGCAAAAGAAGTTAATTGAAGAAAAAAAGGTCTTTTTTTTCACATTGCAAATCAAGGTGATGTGTGAAAAAAAATTCTAAAGGGTGATAATGTTAAGATTAGTTAGTTATGTAAACCATGAACTCTCATAAGTGGGGAAAAGGCTAAACACTGCAATCGACCAAATTTTATAAACACCTTCACTACATAAAGGTCTCGATTTATACAACTTGAAAGTCGATGCTAAAAAATTACATGATAAACTTCACTCAATTCGAGTTGAAAATTTTAAAACCTGAAATTTAGGACATAGAGACTGGAGGTCTAGTAAATAGGCAAAATGCATTAGTGAGTCAAAATCAATGTTAATTATAATTTATGGTAACAAACAAATGAAAATGCATTTTTATGGTTTGTTTCAAACATGGTTCATTGTGTTTGTTGCTTTGCAACCATCTTGTCATAATAAGGTACTTGTGAAAAATGTTACTAGACATCCATCAACAATAGTAACTACAATTAGAGTATGCAATCCTTGAGTTCAATTTTTAGGATTTAAATTTTTTTAGACATTATTTTGTAAATACATAACGTGAATTTGGTCTTACAGTAAAGAGATACTAGCAAAGACTCTCGAGTTTCAATCCAAACCTACTAAATGTATATGTTTAAATAACTGCAATAATTATGTGGACTTCCTCCATATGCAATTGAGACACAGTACTATCTACTCAACAGGGCCAAATATGAACATCGTCTCTCAAAAGATTACAAATATGTTCTACATGCTTCCACATTTTACATACATGTTTGTTATCCATTATAAAATGTTTGTTTAATATTTATTTTGCATTTATTTTTATATTCAAATGAATTTTTAATCTGAGGCATTATAACTTGTACCATTGGAAAAGATACAAGTCTAAAAAATAGCACACGATGTAAAGGAGTTTGTAATTACCTAATTGTTGTCTTTCAATATTACAAGCTTATATTTTAATCTTGTTTTTTGTTTTATTTTTCATTGAAAATCAAAAAGACATTCAAGATTAGAAACTAACTACATATGTGATCTATAATCCATACCACAACAATGCCACGTACTTGAGAAAGAATTCATGGCATTCACAAGAAACTTGGCACTATGTCTGATGCAAAAACTTAATATTACATTTATATTAAAGATTATGATGATAACAATATTCTTCCATGCGACCCTTAATGTTTTTGCATATAAATACTTACATCACCTATAAGATTCAAATAGATTAAACCATCAGCAAAGAATCCACATGTTTTGCAGATTCACGCACCCTACAAAGTTCCCTCATGGAAATGGCACTGTGTTTAAGATAACTGGCAATTGTCCCAAAAGTACAAGCTACGTCGAGAGGGGTGTTACTTGATGTTTTGGTGAAGTGGGGTTTTGTTAAGTGAAAAAAATATAAATTCACAGTTGCATCTCACTCAAAGTTCATGTCTATTGAACCCATTTCACCTTTTATACAACAATAATTTGATATTTCTGGTGGAGGTAACTATGATAAACATTGTGATGGTTTGTACATAATAAAAAATATATTATTCAGTCAAAATGATGAAAATCTATTTTAAGACAAATTACTACTATGTACCAAAATTGTCTACACTTAATATTTGTCAACGTAGTTATAATACAAAATTTATTTCTTATGAAGAAACTACTCACCTCTCAAAATAAAATTGAAGGTGTGCATCTCCTAATTAGCACCAATAATCCAATTGAATTTGGGGTGGTGGCCCTATTGGGATTGTTGACATACTTTCTTACTAAAGGCATGATCCTAAAGGATTTCTACAAGGCTTTCTCGTGAGGGGCTCTTCTGGGATGCTCAATTGAAGTGGTGATGTAAGTTCAAATTCAAAAAAATAAGGTGGGTTAGGTCAAGGAAAGGGTACACTTGGAATAGGCATGGCAGACATTAAAAATTATTAGTTGCATGGAAGCCAATGTTAGTGAATTTCATTTAGTCTACAATCCATGCTTACCAAGGTGGCAATGTGTGAAATCCATAATCCATCACATGCTCTGCTCTTTGGCACATCGCATCCATATGTATCCCACACAAAAGATGCATGTGTTATGGCTTATTTATACTCCTCTATTTCCAAGCTCAAAATGCACTTGTTCTTTCTTAGAAATCTTAAATAAAGGAATCTGTAATTTTTGTAAGAGAGAAATATAATGATAGGATTTTCCTTCATAGACATAACTCCTAATGTGGAGGCAAAATCCACTCATAGCCACATTAAGCTTCATTAAGTATACATTGGATATAGTTGAGCTATGATCATTTCACACCTTGGTCAGTACTCCACAATCCCTGTGTTTTTCTTAAATCTTTGTATTCATGAACAGGATTCTTCTAGATTCATTTGCATAAAATTGTTTTCATCTTTATCTAGAATCTCATTGCTAGGTTTGAGTCCATGTTCTTGTAAATTTTATATTCATTTTATTATTGTTTTTATTTCAATGAATTTTAAATTGATATGTACTATCGAGCTAGGAAAGATTGCCAAATATGTAGGTGAGTTTGAGAAGCACATAGTGAAGCTTTTGGGATTGTCCTTTGATGATGTAGAGTCACATAAAGCTTGGGGACCTGACGCTGAAAAAATTACCCTTTGATGCAAGGTCAAGTACCCAATATTTGTTGATCCTAAAAAGGAAATCATGTCGCATTTAAACAAGTTGGACCTAATGAAAACGATGAGAAGGGAAAATCATTGGCATCCAGAGCCCTGCATATCATTAGGCGTGACAAGAAGGTAATTTTTTTCTTTAAAGCTGGTATGGTTTTAATTTAACAATTTAGGCCATAATTGTAACTATGTTTGGTTTTAAGCTTTTTGTACCCTAGTACAGCTACGAGAAACTTTGATGAAGTGTTAAGGGTGGTGGATGCCCTTCAACTAGCTGCAAAGTACAAGGTGTGTACCCCTACTAACTGGAACCCAGGGAGAGTGTGATAATCCCACCATCTATATATTGGATGAGGAGGCCAAGAAGATGTTTTCACAAGGATTTGAGACCGTCGATGTTCCATTTGGGAAGAAATATATTTGTATGACCACAGTTTGAAATATTACTTTCATAATTTTATTTTAATGCAAAATATTTGACCTTGTATATCATCTAATGTTTCATTGTACTATATAAAATTAAAAAATAAGAATTCTAGATTTTGAAAATGTTCATGATTTTGTTAGAAAAAATTTACAGTGGCTTTGCAATTGCTAAAATACCTTTGTAATTGAATTTGGGCTTCTCTATTTCTTGAAAACACTTGTACTTTTTCAGAAATCCATGGAAGCCTTGTAACTTGAAAGTGACAGAGTGACAACTGAATTAGCAGAAAGTGATTATGTAAAATAATCAACAAAGATAATTGTTAATTACCAAGCTTTTGTGCACTTTCAACATGGCTCAAGTAATCGAATGTGTGCAATAGATTTGTCCAACGATTCAATACATTGGGCCCACTGTACGTACTCCATGAAAATCTAATGGCTTTTTTTAATGAAATAACAAGACAAAGAGACCAAAAAATCAACAAATTTGATTTGAAATCTTGCTTGGTCATTTTATTTAAACTTTTGAAATGAACATAGTGTATTGATGTTGCTCTATAAAGAAGAAATCCAAAAAAAAGTGGTAATCCATTTTTTTCAAAATAAATATTTCAGCCAATGAAAAATTCAACAATTTTTTTTTTTTTTTTTTTTCAATTTTTTTTTCGTATATTTAAAAGGTATATCATATAGAATCACTGAATCACATAGAATATCATCATCTGTATTCATATTTCAAAAATAAATATATAACAGATTTATAATGGAATAAGCATTAAATCAATAAGCTCATTAATAGTTCTAGTATTAACCACTTATTTTCTATATCAAAAATATAAAAAAATTGTATCAATTTATACTTTAATAATAAATGGATATGAACAACTATCATTCTTACTCATAAGGCTTTTAAAAAAACATATATAATAATTTATACTATTAAAACTTTAAAATATGATAATATATTTTATTTGCACATTACTGGATGGAAGAAAGAAAAAAAACAACTGACAGATGAATCAGAACCTATAACTAATAACTACCCCGGAAAGAAATTATGTTTTTTTGTTATGAATCAGAACATTGCTCATGTGATCCACCACATTTTGAGTGATGGCTGGCTGACGCCCGGTGTTGAAGGCTATCACACCACGAAGTTCTTCCACTTTGGATCGAATGTCCGAACCTTTTCCTTCACCGCTCATTACCGTTCGTACGGCTTTACAGACATCCTCCTTGCAAAAGGACCCGTCCTCACTGTCCCTACCAACCTCCACTCCCGCTTTCAATTCCCCAGCGATCTGACGGCAGTTGAGGCCCTGGTCATGCTGCAGCGGAATGAGAACCAGTGGTAACCCGGAGTAGTGCCATGCTTCCATCACCGAGCTCCACCCGCCGTGAGTGACGTAGCTCCCCAGCGAAGGGTGCGAAAGAATGCGCACCTGAGGCACCCACCCCGGAAACCACCAGCCCCCGGTCACGCGTTCTAGCCTCAAACCCTTCCGGCAGCAACAACAACGAGGCCTCCGAGGAATCCTCCGGTACGCGCAGCGACCACAGAAAGGGCAGCCCGGTGTCCTCCAGACCCAGCGCCAGCTCTTTTACCTGCTCCGCCGATACAAACGACTCGCTTCCGAAGCCTGCAAACACTACTGAAGAGGGCCGTTGTTTGTCCAGCCATCTTAGAATATAACCGCCGGATTCGTCCTCCGCTGCAGGGTCGAGCAGCATCAACGGACCCACGGAGATCACAGGCTTTCCGGTTGCGTCCCTTAGATACTTCAGATACTTGTGTTCCTCCTGAAAGCACGATTTTATCAGTATTCCACACGATTGCTGATACGCCGGCCACATGAGATCCGTGACTCTCCCACCTCCGTGGGCGGGCACGAACAACCCCAACACGCGGCGCGCTTCGAACAGCCGCCACGAGATGTCGGCGGAGGGAAAATCGGGCGGCGCCCGCGTCAAATCCTCGGCCGTTGCGCTTGCGTGTCTCGCTTGGCCGAGCACGTAACTGCTCGCCGCGGGGTTGTAAACGTCGAAAACCAGAGTGGGTATTCCCAGCTTGGCGCCCACCGCGGCGGCCCAATGTGCTGGCAGGTCGTGGACTATGAAATCCGGCGAGAGTCGGCGCAACAGTGTTTCGAACGGCTTCTCTAGTTGCCCGAATGCGGCGTGAAGGAGATGCGACATTTCTGGCTTAATGTCGGACGTACATTCGGCCCCTGGAGGAAGTCCGTCCACAGGCGGCAATGTCAACTCGATCAGCTCGATCGGCTGAGGCTCCCCCTGAAACCGGGGTTTAGTTCGGGATATATTCACAGGCGTCGATACGAAGGACACTTTTACAGCCCCGTGGCGTGCCAAGGTCTTGGAGAGATTAATGAAAGGATTAATGTGACCTTGTGCCACCCACGGCATCATCACAACATGAACAACCTGCTGCTTCCCTGTTTCCATCTTTGCATTCACCTCTCTCAACTTCTCAGCTTTCCTTCTCCTTTTATGGTTTTCTTTAACTTTCAGGATAGTAAACAATCAACCCATGTAGGTACACTATAACTATCATGCTAAAGTGTCTTTGTACCCTCCTCTATCCGTCCCCTATACTCCAATCAATGCACTGAAACAGAAGCATGGATTCCCTCCGCTCTGCTCTCATCAATATATTGAAAAAAGAAGCATTAAATTCCAATCACTGTGTTAAAAAAGAAACATTAAAAGTTATACGAAGTCGTCCTATAACGATCATCTTTAATGAGTGAAAAGTATTTTTTTACCTTCCCTCTACTCCATCTAAATATTGAAAAGGAATCATTAAAAGCTAGAGGAAAGAAGTATAACTCTCTCTCTTAACGAGAGAAAAGTGTTTTTGTACTCTCATGTACTCTATCGATATACTGAAAAAAAAACCATTAAAAGTTGGAGGAAAAAGTGCGCCAATAGGTGTATTTAAGGGACAAATTTGCAATTTAATTGTTAGATCTCTCATAAAATCGAACTGGTTTGTGCTAATCTGAGAAAAAAAAATATGGACAATGTTGATTGCATGTGGGAGGTGGGTCAATAGGAAAACAAAGACATAACTTTTCAAAACTTTTCTCAATTTCAAACACATTTTAATAAAGCATATGGTGCCCTCTAACATTTTCTTGTTTTTTGTTTTGGTTCACTTTTTTATTTGTACGAGGAATTTATTTCTATTTATCAACTCATCAAGTTATGATTGACTCCAAACAAAATTAGATTAATCAGGGTTATCTATATTATTTCAAGGTTTATTAACGTGATCAGCATTTATTAACATCTTTCTAACGTGATCAGTGTTTATTAAAGTTATCCTTCATTTAATCATATCAAACTTACATCAAAAACATTAAAGTTATTTTTCATTTAATCATATCAAACTTACATCAATTAATATTCATTCATAATATATTTATGTCGACAAAAAAACTTCTATAATACAAAATTTATTTATAATATATTTATGTCGATAAGTGGATCTCTATAATACAAAATTATAAGTACATAATATAATAATATTAAACAATCAAAGAAAGAATGTTTTATAATTTTAAGTGCATATTATATACAATGTAGCAATAATAAATAATCAAAGAAAAGAAATGTTTTACAATTTTAAATAAATATTATACATAATTTAATAATAATACACAACCAATAAAAGAAAAAGTTTTACAATTACATTACAACCAACTAAATAAATAATTTTGACATATTGTGGCCAATTATTTAATTACTATAATATATATTCATAATTACAATAATAAAAAATGCTTTACAATTAAATTACAACCATCCAAATAAATAAATTTTGACGTATTGTGACCATTTTACAATTACTATAACATATATTGATGATTAATTTACTATTTTAAATGTATATTATGGAAAGCTATAAGGGAAAGGCTTCAATTAATTATTTAGTGAATAATTTTATTATTAGAACATGTTAGAATGGATACATAATTTTTTGTTTAAAATGTTGAATATCTACAATTCTATTGTTAGGGTGTGATCTATTGATGGAACATATTAGTATGGATTTATTAAAAAAAAAAATTATAAGATGAATATTGTAAAATAACTAATCACATCGTGATATGTAAAATTCATAATTATTAAATATCAATATTCAATATATGTACATCTATGTACAAGTAGTAGATCAACATATTTTTTAATGTATTTTAAATTTATTATTCTAAATCAATTTAAAACGTGACTTTCCCTCCAACTTTAGGGTGCTCAAACTTTCCCTACCCTATGATTATTGTGTTTAATGAGAGGCAAATGTCTTTATATAGATATGACCCTCCATTGTACCCATGTCCCCTAGCGACCACCTAGGGAGCCCTCACCCTTACTTCTAGCATTAATGGATGAGAACCCCAGCCTCCCCCTCATCCCAGCGAACTTCTAACAAATAAGCATTAAAAATAAGAGGAAGTGGACTAGCAAGTGCATTTTAGAGATAAATTTGCAACTTCATTGTGAGATCTCTCACAAAATCGAACTAGTTTGTGTTAATCAGAGAAAATAAATATGGAGAATGTTGATTGTGTGGGGCAAGTGGGTCAATGCAAATAAACCTATCACTCAAATTAATCCACCTCAAGTCTTGGATCACCTATAATTGGTCTTTTCTAATATAATGCTATACATATGTCTTAAACGAGTCATCAAAGAAAATATTTTCAAACTCTGCAGCCAATCTATGTTGAAATCCCATCAGGGATTTCTTCAAACATGAAGACATTAAAAGGCACCTTTTTTGAAAGCCCATCACGAATATTATAAAACATGTATTTAATTAATATTAGACTACATATTCTATAAATAATCTTCAAATATTTTTTATAACCAATTTCAAAAATATATTTATATTTGTTGGAATCCATTCGTTATCATTTTCTTAAGTAGAGAAAAATATCCATAAATATGAATGTGGCCTTTTTACAAAAATTTCAAAACCCTGATAATTCTCCACCCATTAAAAAATAATAAATATAATAATTAATAATATTGAAATTAAAATTTAAACTAGATGATTTATTCATATAAAATAATTTAAACTGACATAACTACAAACTCAATGCATGCTTCTTCAAAACCCATAAATCCCATTGAATTGGTGACGTTTTCCCACATTGAATTCAATTCTTTATAACTAATTGTTATTGACTTACTTGATCGCGAAGCCCAAACTATCTTAAAACTCAAAACTCCTCTTTCAAAAATCAAATTTACAATAAAAACCCTAAATATAATTGAAATATATAAATTTGATTAATAAAAAAAAAAATTTAAAAATACATATTATGAAATATACAACATTTTGAAAAAAAATTATTTAATCATTAAAAAAAAATAACCTCTCTTAAATTTTCCACTCTATCGTGGCAAAGTTAGATTTAGGATTCTCTTTAGATTATCCCTTCCCCCATTTCCACCCCATATATATTGTAAAGTACAAGTTAAAATACAAAAGGTAATTAAATAAATATGACATAATTATTCAAATTATTTTTTAATAAAAAACATTGACCCTCATCTACAAGGTCACCATATGAACCCCTAGTTTTCTTTATGACCCATGTTTTGTGTTTATTAAGAATTCAACATATAAAATATCAACATAGGTTTTTATAGCCTTATTCACTAAAATGTAAAATTGGGCCTTGCAACCTATGCATTAACAAATGTGTTAAATTTTTTTTTTGTTTAGAAATATAAAATTTAATAAAAGATAAATTTAATAAATATTTTAAATTTAAAATATAATTTAAATTTAAATTTAAAATATATTGATATATAAATTATTTATATTTAAACAATTACATCTTTAAAAATATTGATGTAAATATTTTTATTTTAAATAAAGTTGACTAAAATATTAAAAATATTATAAATTTTATTTAATTAAAAAAAATTAATTTCTTTAAATTTTCAAATCTTTCATAGTTTTTTTGAAATTGAAGTTTTATTCAAATTCTTATTTTTGTCTTAATTTTTCAAGTTTACTATAATTTTTAGAATTTTTTTATAGTTTTTCCTTATTTTTTTGAATTTCTCTAATTTATTTATGTTTTTCTAAATTTTTTGAATTTATCATAAATTTCATTTTTCTTAATCTAGAAACAAATTTAATCTAATTTTTTTAATATTTCATAATTTTCCCCATTTTTCTTCATATTTTTCATTTGTTCTAATTTATCGCACTTACCATAAGTTCTCCTAATTTTTAATTTTTTTATTTGACTAATTTTTCAAGTTTTCTCTAATGTTTTGAAACTTTTCAAGTTTTCTATAATTTTCCATAATTTAAATATTTTTCCTATTTTTTAAATTTTCCTAAATTTTTTTAAAAATATATATTTTTTCCTCTACATTTTTTTGGATTTGCCTTATTTTTTGATTTTTTTCTAAATTAATCATATTTTTACTAATTTTTCTTAATTTTTTGATTTTTTGGTAATTTACACTAATTTATTATATTTTCTCTAATTTTTCAATTTTTTTCTAATTTAAACTAATATTTTACTTCCATAATTTTCAAGTTAAATTTTATCATTTTTTTTTAATTTGACATGTATTTTTAAACTTACTCAAAAAAAAAATTATTATTCTGAAAACTTTTCAAATTTCAAAAAAAAAAAAAAAAAGAAAGAAAAAGAGGAGATTTCCCCAATTTACCCTAGTTTTCTAAGTTTTACTTAATTTTTTTGAATTTACTTGTACTTTTTAAATTTTTCACAACTTGTTTTATAATTTTTTTCTAATTTAAGATAATTTTTTTAATTAGCCCCATTTTTTTTAAGTCTTTCTTTTAACTTTTCAAATTTTTCCTAGTTTTAAAATTTTCCTTAAATTTTTAAATTTTTTATAATTTGTCAAGTTTCTTCTTATTTGTGAAATTTACTGTAATTAATTAAATTTTTCTGAATTTATTAAAATATCAATAATTTTTTTAAAGTTATACTAATTTTTAAAAATTAATAAATTTTTTTTCAAATTTACTTTAATTTTTGAAGATTTTCCTAAAATTTTATAATTTCTATAATTTCTTGTGTTATCTTTAAATTTACCTTAAATTATTTGAAGTTTACCAAATTTGAACTAATTTGTTAATTTTTCATAATTTCTCTTAAATTTTTTAACCCTTTTTTTTTTAATTTAATTTTTCTTAACTTCTTCATTTTCCCTTTTTATTTTTTAAACATAATTTTTCTTATTTTCCTCAAAAAAAAATTTTTTTTTTTAAATATTCTTTTTTTCAATGTTTCCTTATTTTTTTAATTTTTAAAGTTTCCTTAATTAGTTTTTAGTTTTACAAATTGTTCATAAATTTATTAATTTTTGAGTTATCACTAATTTACTCTAAATTTATTGAATTTTTCCTAAATTTTAAAAAAATTAACCTGATTTTGAAATTTTACTCAATTTATCTTTAAAAAATTAAGTTGTGTATATTTTTTAAATTTCTATAATTTATCATCATATTTGTAGTTTTCCTTATATTTCTTGAGTGTTTGGTAGTTTTTGAGTTTCCAATAATTTATCTTATAGGTTCTCAATAATTTTTCAAAGTTGTCTAATTTTTTTTATTTTTTCCTAATAAGTTTTTCCAAAACTCTTGAATTTGCCTTAATTTTTCATGTTTTCCTTATTT